>CM023489.1:24453868-24496284 GCA_013339685.2 Hyalomma asiaticum
GGCCCCTGCCACTAAGGGGCCATGTTTAGCCTATCTGTGTTAGAGCCACATATAGCAATTCGTTTTATAGGTCCTGTTTGCCATATAGATGGCTCCATCACGAATCGAGCAAATATGTCCATATATACACGGGCACGGGCCATATATAGCCAAGTATGCCGAATTTCTGGTATGGCCATATATGCCGCAGCTCTACCGCAGTGTAATACGCGCGAAGCGTAGGGGTGTGCCTCATTTCATGCGCACGATGATATTAGAGCGTGGTGTGTACGCTAAGTGGCGGTACAGCTGCAGACCGTTCCCTCGTGACCAGTGCATGCAGTAGAGCAGTTCGCCTATTGTCTCACTAAAATAACGCCGTCTCATAAAAAGAAGTGAGAAGATGAAAGAAGTCTAACGAAAAAAAAATGAAAATGAAGAAATAGCAGCTAATTAACGGTAATAGCATGGGCTTTGAGGGGTGAGTCGCACAAAAGGCCAGGCTATCTGACGTCTTGCTACCAGAAAAAATAAAAGTAAAAAAAAAAACGTAATCGCACGTCTGGTGCGTAGGCAATTCTAGGGCGTCAGGAAAACGATACATTACACGTACTCGCAATAACTGCTCACGCCTAAGCGAATCCGCGCTCGCGCCGTTAGTCCCTCTCTTTTGTTTTTTCGTTTTTTGTAACACCTTGCGACCCCGCTTACAGGACTGTTTTGACCGTCTCTTTTGTTTCCTTAATAGAACACTCCCACGACCCGACGTGACGCTGCGTTCTAGCTCCATTAGAGTCTGTTGCGGCTCTCCCTATAATGGAACAATTTTTCTTCTGTGCCCCACTGAACTGCTGCCTTGCGCATCTTTAAATCTTGTTCCCTATATAAAGCACGCTTGCTATACAAAACGTCACGTTAGCGCACTTTATAACCTGCCCTGTAATGGAACAGTTTCGCTGCTGTGTCCCACTAAACCGGCCCGGTGCCTTGCAGAACCCTTCGTCTCTCTTATAAAAGCACGCCGGCTATACAGAACGTCACACCAATGTATTTTATAATGCGCGCCCTGTAATGGAGCACCTTCGCTGGTGTTACCCGCTGTACCACCAACCCGCTGCTTTGCAGAACACGTCCGCATACGGATTGCCCCATTAACGTATTTTATAACCTGCCCTGTAATGGAACACTCTCGCTGGTGTTTCTCACTAGACCACCCCCCGGCGCCTTGCGAGAACTTTCTTTTATAGAGTGCGGCCGCTGTAACGTCACACCAGCGTGTCTTATAACCTGCCCTATAATGGAACACTTGCTGGTGTGCCCCACAGAACTAACCCGGTCCCTTGCGGAAATCTTTGTTTCCTTTATAGAAAGCGCCCGCTATACAGAACGGCGCATTAATGTGTTTGATAACCCGGCCCTTTAATGGAACACTCTTTTTTTTCTGCTGTGCCGCACTGCATGCGCTTTGCAGAGCTGCAGTCGTAGGCGCGACAAATTGCCCCGTAATGCCTCACCTCCGCCCTTGGGGTTAACTATACCGGTTAAGTGGCCCGGAACCGTAACTAGTGAAACCATTTATAGTCCATGAGGACTGTATAGGCGTTATAGTAAACGTTTATGCACCCTTACGGGTGCAGTAAAGAAAGAAAAAAAAAAGGAAAAGGGGGTCCTCGTGATATTTACTCCAGCTAATGCACCTTTGCAGCGCCGATGTGTCTTCTTTAATGACCCCGGCAGAGTTCGTGCCTTTTGACGGCGATGTTTTGGTTAGTTTAACGATGGAAGTACGTAAACGTTGACGCAGCTTAATGGTTGCACAAATGGTTCGGCGGTGTTTTGCGCGCCTTAAGGTATACACAATTGTGTATACCTTTCTCGTCTCTATCGTGTACCCGGTTTTCTCTTTTGTTTTTTTTTTGTACTTTTTTCATTATGACCTTTTTCATTATGGCTTTTTTCATTCAGCCGCCCAATAATTCATTATAAGTTAGACTATGTACATTTAGTGCACAAATTTTGCCTCTCTAGTACGGCTTTACACAAGTTTTACACTCCTTGCTGATGTATTCCTTCTGTAGTGTATATGTTTTGTGCGTCAAAGCGTACAGGAAATGGGTTTATTATACTCGTGTTGTTGCAATTTTGACAACACCGCAGTGCCTTCCTTGAGGATTGCAAGGAAGGATCTCAACTTTCATAGTGTTATTGATTTACAACAATACACTATAGTTAACCTCCTATTCACCATAGCAGGTGTAAAAAGGGCGTTATTAGGTTACTGCTTTCGCTAATGCTGGTTTCCTAAGGGTCTGGTCAAACTTCGCATACTCCTTTAAACAGGCCATTTGTTCCTACAGTGCTAAATAGGCACTTCCGCACAACGCGTCCGCTGCTGTGTTTGTAATCAACAACGCGTTATTTTGATGGGTACATCTTTGTGCGTCTGATGTCTACATTCGTTAACTCAGCGTTCTGACACCAGTGTACGCGTCTACAGTGGTGCTGGCCAATGTCAACACTTTCGCGCTTTTCTAAACCCAAGATGCTACCCTATACATTGTCAAATTCCGCCATCTTGTCAAATTTTTGTAACGGCGGCATTTTTTTTTTAGCCAATCAGGGGGCCCATTGCTGCCCTCTGAGCCAATCAGGGTCTGTCATGATGGTGAAATTTGACAATATGGAGGAATTTGACAATGTGCAGGATAGCACCTCAGGTTTTTGCGATTACCGCAGCGTACTACATACATCAATCGTGTGTATGTATACGTGTGTACTATACGTGGTGCATTGCATATGCTGTAACAACGCCGCGGAAATTAACAGCCTTAGGGGAACGCGGTAACACCCCCCCCCCCCCTTTTTTTTTTCTTACGTTTTTCGTACACATATACGCTACTCTCCAAGATAGACATTTGCTGGAAGGTTATTGTTATTACAATACGCTCAACGTGTAGTCTTCTTCTTGTCTTTATTATTGCTTGAAGTGGGGAGGTACTCGAAGTCCACTGCCGCGTCCGAGTCTATTACACTTCGCTGTGCGCACGTTCTATCGGGCGTTGTTACGCAAGAACTCCTGTACAAGTCCCTCACGGCTGCAGTGGTGCAACACGCATTGTACAGGTAGTACAGTGCGTTCGAGTGTTTCGTGCCTGTACAAGTGGCGTAAGCCCGGCAGTTGTCCCCCGCGTACACGTCGGATACACACAACCACACAGCCGACACCGAGCGCGCGATTAGAGGCAGCCGACGCGCGGCATTCCGCGCGCGATATAGATGTTTACGTGAGATATGCGGTATGCGTCCTCGATTTCTGCGCACGCACCGTTTTCTTTCTTTCTTTCTTTCTTTCTTTCTTTCTTTCTTTCTTTCTTTCTTTCTTTCTTTCTTCTTTCTTTCTTTCTTTCTTTCTTTCTTTCTTTCCCATGCATTCGCAACCGCGGGAGATCGCACGTACTCGAAAGAAAAGAGAAAGGAAACGGCCTTTTATTGTATTATTATTAATATTCTTCCTTAATTTAATGCCAGCGTGGACCGATAACACGCGCGCACGCGCCTCTAGGCCTAATACTGTACAAGACCCCTTAACTACATACCGAGCGGAGAGATAAGTTACCTGTATCTCGCATTTATATGCGACGCCTTCAACTTTCTTTGATAGCGTTTGCTGAAGGCTGTAGCGCACGCAGAGTGCGACGTTCTCTATAACTTTCTTTGTGTTGTTTCGGGAGCAGACACATCCAGAGGCTGAGTCGTATGCTAGCTTTTTGTTTATCTTTTGTTTTACTTTTGCGTTATCATATATTGTCGCGGTTGTGTTGCGAGCAGACGAGAGCCACAGGGCTTCTGTCGTCTGCTGTATATCTTTCCCCTTTGTGTTGACGTTGGTGTCTTGTTGCTGTTTGTGTTACAATGAGACGGCATCTGTACAAGGCTGCTGCGTCGCCTGCTAGCATTTGCTTCGTGTTTTTGTTGTGTCGTAGTCGTTCGACGTTGCGTCGTCTTTCTTCTTTATTTTATTTTTATCGGCCGCGCGCTTGGGTTTTGTATATTGTGGAGACGATAAGGGAGCCACCGTACGTGTTAAGTATAATGCGCGTGGATTCCGGGAGCTGTAGGGCTGTACCGGGGGAAAATCTCATTTATTATTGTTTATCTGTCCTTTTGCCCCGCCGCCTAGGTGATAAGATAAGCAGGCACGGCCGGCTTTGCCATAGCTACCTCGTTGGCTGTAGCGGTTGGGAATGGTCAGGATGAAGGCTTAGAAAGAGGTAGGATTCAAAAAGCAAGAGAAAAAGGCGGCAGTACGTCTGTTTCAGAAGTTCCATGCAGCACTGTGGAAGCTACAGTCCTCTTCCGCCAATCCGGAGGGCGAACACATGTTAAAACGTGTCCTTCCGCGGCTTGTCATCTGCCAATGGCGAGCGCTGAAGTGGCAGCTGCAGCCCTGGGAGGAGGAAGATGAAGCGGGGTGTGCGTCTCCGAACAATGGCATTTCGTCTAGCTTCGGAAGAATTCAGCGCTTGATGGCCCTCGTAGCCTTGGCTGTGCTGCACGCAACTAGAGAGACAGACTATAGTGTTCAACGCAAGCGACGCCAGGGTTTCGTGGAGGAGAGTGAGTAGGATGCAGTGTATAGTGCACTGTCGAGGACACTTCGTGAAGTTGGGGCGGGAGAAGAACGGGAGAAAAGGGGGGGGGGTAGCGCATTAGCGCTAAAACACGTTTAATTATGGCTGAGTGCTCCGACAGTTAGCTCCAGCGTCGCTCCGCGGGTGGCCTTGTCGTCGTCCCATGCGCGCAGGTGTGGAAAAGCGGAACCACGGCACGCTGTGTGTTATAATTGATCGAATATACAGCACCGTTAAAACTTGAGGATAGCAGAAAAAAAAAACAAGCAAAAAAAGAAAGAAAGAAAAGGAATACAACGGAGCTGCGGAAACGTGAGGCTTCGTGCATTAAGTGTATATGTACACCATGCCCGAAGCAGACGTCATGAACGTTCTTTTTTTTGTTTTGTTTTAGTTCGTCTGGTACTGTGTAGTGTGACCTCTGCTCCGTTGCGGTTGCCGCCGACACCGAGTTTGAAAAAAAAAAAACCTCATACCGTAATTTAGCACATGGAAGTACGAAATATAATCGTAATGTCACTCCAGGAAATAGATAGATAGATAGATAGATAGATAGATAGATAGATAGATAGATAGATAGATAGATAGATAGATAGATAGATAGATAGATAGATAGATAGATAGACTAGGGGGCAATCGTAAATAACATTGAGTCCTCAACCATTTCGTGCCTTATATAAGCTTATCCAGATTCTCTGGCAAGTAAAAACATATCATATATTACATTCGAATTGTAGTTCCAATATAGTCGCATTCCATGTATCGTGGGCCGAGTTTTCCTCAAGTTCGTGCCTCATTGATCGCGACCGCTTTTTGCCGCATCTGATTGGACGCACGCCTGCTTTTTTTTTTTTTTTTTGTCCGCTTCTTTTGGTGAGTTAGCATTCGTATTCACGCTTTTGTTAACTGCGCTCCACCAATCCAATTTGACTGACTGATTCCTGGTTTCACGTCCCAAAACCACCACGTGATTATGAGAGACGCCGTGTGGTGGAGGGCTCCGGAAATTTCGACCACCTGCGGTTCTTTATAACGTGCACTGACACGGCACAGCACACGGAGATTCACCATTTGCCGTGCCAATTTCTCACAGACCAGTCAAGCAACGCGTCTTTATGTTGCACATGTACGAGCGATCTCGAACGCAGTGTACGTTTCTCAATCAGTGTGTGTGCTGCGCGGATACCAGCAAGGATATATATATATAAGGAACAAAAGGGAGTACGACGCACGTTGGTTTTTGCACAGTATATTTACTGACGTTTCGGCTGGTGGATCAGCCGATGACTTTGACAAAGACTGGTCCACCAGCCGAAACGTCAGTAAATATACTGTGCAAAAACCAACCTGCGTCGTACTCCCTTTTGTTCCTTATTGTACCGGGGCCAACGTGATTTCCTTGCCGCAACTATATATATATATAAATGGTTGACAAGTTCGAACGTCGTTTCATCAGCGTTTCGGCTGCTGGGCGGCCGAAACGTTTATAAATCAATAATTGCGAACGTGTGTCCCTCTTTTCAACCCTACATCGCACCGGGCGCATCGAGCTTCAAACCGAAAATACCATATATATATATATATATATATATATATATATATATATATATATATATATATATATATATATATATATATATATATATATATATATATATATATATATATACGTGTGTGCTGCCACACTGTAGCCACGACAGCGTATTCTCGCATTAACGAGAAGTAAACGTGTCGTTTTCATTCGACTTTGTTTTCAAAGTTCCGGTACATGTGGCAGTTCTTTCTTTATTTTCTCTTCTCTAATTTCACTTTTTTCCCCCCACGCAATCTCCAGAGCCGGAACCCAGTGTGCCGGCCACGGCCTTCGCCTCGCGTTATTTACGAGCCCCCGCCGCGCCATTTCAAAATGGGAGCACGCGCCGCGAGTTACACGGCGTATGTGGCCGCGTATACCTGCGTGGATTTTGTTCTTTATGTTCGTGAAGCGTGTAGTACGTGTAATGGAAGAAGACAGGACCTCGCGTTGCTGGAGAAGTTTGAATTGGGCCTTAAATTTATATGCAAGCGGCTCCAGCATTACCGTATATACACATGAATGCTGCAAAACGCATTGGATGAAACGACACGTGCTTGTATGCCTTGACATATAAATGTGAAAGGACGCGCTTGCGTTATATATATATATATATATATATATATATATATATATACTGGCTCATGTAGACGGCGGATACATAAAGACAGGCTGTTACAATGAGGAAAAAATAGTATGAAGTAACGCGGCACAACGAAATTCTAATTAAAAAAAAAAGAAGCAAGCGATTTAGGGGATCCGGCGTAGCTCCGGGTTGTGCGAAGGTACTACACGCGGCGAACACGGAAAATCAGTGGTTGCATGTTCTTTGACATGGTGTCTCCTGACAGCGGCATGAGTTACAAACGTTACAGGGTGTTGCGTGGTTTGTGAGATGCGCTTGCAGGAGTGGTTGGCACGACGCATGCGGCCTGCTGCCTGCGTGAACGTAAAAAAAAAAGCGTTATTCAAAGAGATTAGGAAAAAAGAGAAATAAATATGAAGAGAGAGAGAGAGAGAACGACGTACCTCTTGCAGCGTAGAAAAGCAGGTGTTCTGTCGCACGAATTGCAGGTGTTCTGACGTGAACGAGCTAAGAAAGGTAGATTTTGATTAATTTTTTGCGATTCTTTACGCCAGTTGTTCCAAAGCGGGCTGCGCGAAGCCATCTTTGGCAGTCCGCGAAACGCATACCGTGAAAGAACGAGAAATAAATAAAGAGCACGTGTTGTATATATATATATATATATATATATATATATATATATATATATATATATATATATATATATATATATATATATATATATATATATATATATATATATATATATCTTTGGAGGCCATGCAGTCTGCCGCCGTTGGTCTCGACTCATTTCCAGTTACAGGACCTGATCCCGGAATTGCCCTACTGAATCGTTACGTCCCGTATGCCTCAAATACCATATGTTTCCGTACGAGTTCCGCATAGATTACATATCTTTGACGTATGCTTGCCATATTTTCGGTATGTAGAGTTCACTTAGTTGCCACATACGTGGTTCTTATCAGTTCCTGGAACGGGGACTAGTCAAGTTGTGTTAGAAGCAGCTTGACAGTCCCACGTCCCTGGCTCACCGTGGCAGGAAGGCAACAAGAGAAAAAATAAATTTCATCGCCAATCTCAAATGACAATAGAATATACGCAGACACATCTTTTTAACGAAAGCTTAACATCATAACTAAGAATCTTTTTAAGTCATCTTGATTAATATGGCCCCACCACGGTAGTCCAGAGGTTATGGCGCTCAGCTCCTGATCCGAAGGTCGCGGGATCGAATCCCGGCCGCGGCGGCTGCATTTCGATGGAGGCGAAATGTTGAGGTCCGTGTATACTGTGCGATGCCAGTGCACGTTAAAGAACCCCAGGTGGTCGGAATTTCCGGAGACCTCCACTACGGCGTCTCTCATAATCAGAACTGGTTTTGGGACCTTAAACCCCACAAATCAATCATTTGATTAATATGGACTTGTTAGAGAGTGCACGAATATTTGTTTCCGTGTTATAGCCTTACCGTATCACTGCTTCCGTATTGGCCTTAACAGAAAGAACTAGAACCGCATGTCGCGTATGTTTAAAACGCCGAGGGGTGCGCCACTGTACGCTCTCATCTTACACAGTTTACATGTACGCTCATTGGCTTGCTCACTTCCGTGCTGCGTAGCGGATGGTACCAGTCACTTCGCGCCAATCGGCGAATCAAGTGAACCGATAAAGGGATCAAGTGAATGGGCAGGGCATGCGGTTAACAGAGTGGATCCATAGAGAAGGCAAGCGTGGCAGGGAGCGTCTGAAAGTTAGGTGTGCAGATGAGATCAGAAAGCTTGCGGCGGGCATAACCTGGTCGCACTTTGCACAATACCGGTGTAATTGGAGGTCCACGGGAGAAGCTTTTGGCCTGCTTTGGGCGTAGTTAGGTTGTTGATGATCATAATACGCCCCCTGTGGGAACAGGGGGAGTATATAAGTACTCCCCTTGCTCCCTTAGGGGAGTATATATCCCTCAAGGGGAGTATAAATACTGTTCTTGCAGTAGCATAAATAGTCTCGCTACTCCCGTAGGGAGCGTATCATATACTCCTCTCGCGCTAACTGCTCCCGGCGTGCGCGGCAGCATCTTTATTTTTAAAGACGATAATCTTTCTTGGGATAGTTGAACGCAGAAATTTTGGTCTGTCTTTCTGTTTGTCAATCTGTCACGCGATTCAGCCACCCGGTCCAAAGTTTAAGCACTCATCTAACGCCCGGCCATCTTGAACTGGTAGCTGCGTTCATACTTGTGAGCATTAATCAAGAAGCAAATACTACGCATATCTGGGGCGCAACATCAATACGTAAGTATTAGGCGGTGTGTTCCTTTACTAGAAGATACATAGATACGTAATTCTAAAGACCTTAGTGTTTCTTAGGCTGCGCTAAAAATGCGATGCTATGCACGAAAAAGGCATCTGCCGACGATTTGGTGCTGCCACCTGGCAGTTGCCCAGTGATTATGCACAATCTCACGTTTCCCGACGGCGCTGCCAGATGGCGTCAATACCTCACGCAGCGTAGTACGGCGGGCCGAAGACTATCGTGTTTAGACGACATTTGCAGCGAAGCACGCAGATACGTGGCCAATTATTTATTTATTTATGTAGTGGGGGCGGGGTGTGCTTACTTGGTTTCGAAATCACGAAGGGAGATTTTAGGAACCTCACACGTTCACGCAGTGCTAACGTGCTGCGCTTGCCTTAAGAAACGCGCCACGTCGCGTAGGACGTGTCAACGTTGGGCGTCACATCAAAGTGGTCGTTTCTGTTGGGACAGTTGAGTGTGCGTGCGCTTCGACGAAATGTCGGCGCTGAACTGACAGCTTGTTCCCGGGAGTCGGGCGTTACCCTGTCAAGAAGGAGAACGTTTCCTAACCTCCGCTTTGCTTCGCTGGACACAAAGTCTCGATTTCTTTCTTTCTGCCCCCCCCCCCTTTCCCACCATCCTAGCGTCTTTTTTTTTTTTTGTTCTTGCGATCTCTCGATTGCAAGGCCACGTTCGATGCTTCTTTTTTTTTTCTCTTAGCCGCACGTCAGAGATGAGTAGTAATGGGCAAAAGCTTTATGCTTGCGTTATTTCTTTTTCCCTTGTTTATGGGGGCTTGTTCAGGCAAAAAAGGAAAAAAAAAAGCTCTTATAGACGAGTAATAAAAACAGGACGTTTAGACATGTGTGAGCAAGAATTTTGTACAAAAAAAGGGGGTCATTTGACCACCTTCTTAATTAATAAGAATTAGTTAACTTGAGGTAGGTGCGCAGCGCATTGGGGATTCGGACCTGGACAAGCATAATTCGGGTGCAATTTAAAGGTAATAAGTAAATAAGGTAAGAAAGAAAGAAAATGATCGATTGATTTCTAGGGTCTTACGTCCCAGAAACCACGATATATGGTTACGAGAGACGCTGTAGTGGAGGGCGCCGGAAATTTCGACCATTTGGGGACGCGCACTGATATCGCACAGTACACGGGCCTCAAATTTAGCCTCTACGGAAATGCAGCCACCGCGGCTGGGATTCGATCCCGCGACCCTCGGATCAGCAGCCAAGTGCCACAGCCACGCGACCACCGTGGCGGGGCAGGAATAAATAAATAATAAATAAATAAATAAATAAATAAATAAATAAATAAATAAATAAATAAATCATGTGTGCCTCATATCCGCATTGGATATGAGTGCACCTGTTGGAAAGTGGTTGTGCCGTGTGTGTGAAAGCAAGCATTTGGTTCATGAACTGTGTGTCCAAAGCCCACGGTAACTTAAACTAAGCTCTGCTAAAGTCCAGCGTAAGGCGACGTGCTAGCTGGCCCCTTTTTTCCTCTTACGTAGCCATAAGCGTGTGCAAGAATTTACTTTATGAGGGAACGTAAAGTTAACTCAACTGCAGTGCCCCCCCTCCTCCCCCCGACCTCCTCCCCCTGAGGCCATTTTGATCAGAACGCTGGGCAATGTAAAGGTATGAGGCAGATTTGATGATGATGATTATTGTGGTTCGATTAGGAAAGGACGCTAATTTCTGCAGCCTATGCAGGGAGCACGGCTAAGCGTTGTGGGGGAAGGGGCAATGGGGTGAACGAGATAGGGAGGAGAGAAAAGCCGTAGTGAAGGACTCCGGAAATTTAGACCACCTGGGTTTCTTTAACGGCTCCCTTCAGGAGATTAAGAGGGGCAGCATCCATTCCCCCCACCCCCCACCCGCGCGCACGCCTATGGGCTTAACTCCCGAAACGCCGAAGGGTCAACTAAACACAGCTTCGCTGTTGATACGCGGCGTCCAAGAAGCCTTTCGCACGCCACACGAGTGAAGTATTGTCGAACACTTTCAATTCCTGCCACCATTCCAGATACGTACAACAGAAGTAAACTCTGTAATTTCGAGCAAGCGAATAAAGAATGCGAGATAACAACGCAGCTGATGTTTCTAGGTTTCTTTTTGTCATGCTTGATATGGTTAACTTTCTGTATAGCACGCATTAACAACGCTTTAATTACGCTCTTAATCAGGAGTCAATAAAAACGGTGCGTACAGCTCACCGTTTTGAGCGGTATGTTTGCTAATGACCATTGTCATAGACATATTACGATCCAAGGAAGCATACGTGTTCAAAGTTGGACGGAGTCGTAAAAGGTTAGAAGCACGACGCTACACGAAAGGGTTCACATCTCCCCGCAATAATTGACAGTCATGCGCTGGTTTGAATTCACGGTAAACTTCGATCTCGTCAGCATGTGCAAGGAAACGCGAATGAAGCAAACATTTTTCAGTGTACTTTATAAATAAGTTAAAAAAGTCCACAGTGACACCAATGTTCGCTTGCGTCTCGTAGTGGCGCGAGCACAGAGGGGTGAGATTGAATTGTGCAGACTTTTAAGTTACATTGCGCATAGTTTAGGTTTAACTATTAGGTCATTTTATCGCATACCACTACCGACATATCCCGTCCGGGTATGAGTCGTAAATTCTTTCTTTTTCTTTCTTTCTTTCTTTCTTTCTTTCTTTCTTTCTTTCTTTCTTTCTTTCTTTCTTTCTTTCTTTCTTTCTTTCTTTCTTTCCAAAATGTGGCTTATTCCCGCATATGCCTGGAAACGCGAGTGAAGGCCACACTTTATTTAATCCTCATTAGTCAATTTTCATTATTTACCTGAAGGCTGCATGCCTCTTTAGCATGGCACACTTGTGCTTAGTGAGGTCACTGCTTGCTTCAACGTCCAGTGAGGGGCGAGAGGTATTGAGGAAGGGAGATTCGACCTTTGTTCAGGAATGTCTCCACTGATAAGCGATAATCTTGTGCTCATCAACAAGAAAATGCGTGCATTCCTGAGGAACCCTCCTTCATTCGAGCTGAACTTCTCGGTTTCTCATTAGCGTCCCTTTAAAACCCATCGCTACGAGTTACATAGCTGAGCACACTCAGTTTCACGCTGCACCGTATTATAAGCCGCGTTCCCGAAAGCTTAGACGGCGTAATCTGCCGGGGCCGAACCGGCGTACTACCACACCGCACCGGGAGCAATCTATCGCCCGAAGCTTCGACGCTGAAGAATTGATCGCACCTTCAGGTGACGTTACCGTGACACCTCGCGGCACGCCCCCCCCCCCCCCCCCCCCCCTTGCCCGCCGCTCAGCCAGTGCTCTCGCGGGAGGTGCTCTGGATCTCGCCCAAACTTTCCTTTCCCTCCCCTTTTCCCTCCTTTCTTCTCACCTTCGCCGTGTTCTCCGCGCGATTCCCTAAGCGTTCCTGATTCGTTTACGAGCTAGCGCTGAACTCCCCCCCCCCCCTTTTCCCTATACTCCTATAACTTTCTTCGCCGTTCCCTTTCCGCTTGACCTCGGCCCTCCCGATATCCCCATTTTCTTCCCCGTGTGTTCCTGCGGGTTCTCTCCTGTCTTCTCTCATTGGTTTATGTCTTCTCTCATTGGTTTATTCTTCGGGCCTATCCGTTCGTAACGATTAGAAACCTCCCGGGATTCCCTTTTTGTCTTATCTCTCTAGCGTTCCTTTTCTTCGAGGCGATAAATGATCCTTTCCCTGACTGCTGACCCCGTTCCTGCTCTGACGCTCTTTTTGTTCTACGCGCTACCCGCATCGGCTAGAAAAAGGAAAGAGGGAAAGGCTGTCCTGTTTTAGGGGCGAAGCTCCTTAGGGCGTGGGTCTGTACATCCCATGGTGTTCGTTGTTGGTGATGTACGTAGCCACGTCTACTTTTATAAAAAAAAATTACAGCATATCCACGGAGTGAATGATGATGAGTGGGCGAAGCTCGGGATATGCATCGTAGATCGTGCCGAGTTCCGGATTAATTTAGTTAACGCGCATGCTACGAATCCTCACGGTTCAACTATGCACAATGCACAAGTGAAATCTCCCACCGGCACTTCATTGCAAGTCAAGATCCAGTGTATATATATATATATATGGGTTTTGCCGGTGTGAACGCTTCTCCAACGCGAGCAGTCGGTATTTCTCAATCAAGAAACTCGCTAGGAGCCTGCGCCAACGTTGTCTCTCGCGTTTGCCGGGGCAGTGTCGAGTTTGCCGGGGAGCGCGTGGCTCCCGGCGCTCGCGGCGAGGGCGAGCGCCAGGTGCCACGCGCTCCCCTCGCACGAAATGGCTGCTAATGGGGAATGAGAGACAGAAGAATTCGTCTTTTAGTTAACGCGCACGCTGCGAATTTTTTATTGTTCAACAACGCACAGGAGAAATCTCCCACCGGCACCACCTTGGAGGTCAAAGCGTAAGACTGGTTACGCATTACTACGACTACGACGAGGGACGAACGGGTGCCGCTTTAAGGAGCTTCGTCCCTAAAATTCCGAAAGTTGTGTCCTCTGCCTGGATTCGAACCCAGGCTCTCGGCGTGGCAGTCGAGCGTTCTACCACTGAGCTACGCCTGTGGTTGAAAAATTATCGCTAAAAGACCTAAACAGGTATAATGTCTCCCGCGGAATCGCATTAACAAACGTAATGTTACGTTGAAAAATAGTAATACACCGCTACACGACGCGAAAATGGATTGTATAACGAGGTCGAGGCATCATTTGAAAGAACACAGAGCTGCGTGCTTTGTAGCTTTGAACCCATTACGGAGGCACTGGTAATTATGGCGTAGTGGGTACTTCCCTACTTGGCAAAATGATAAGTTATGGCGCAGGAGATACCTACCACTTCTACTTGCACTAGTTCCCTCAAGCGTTTAAAGTGGCCTCTAAGAAAGTAGCTCCTCCTGCTTACGCTGTCACTGTCCTGCAGTTCCGCGCAGGCCTGGCTCTAGCACAGCATATCCCCCTTAAACGCGAGATCCCAGCGTACGAATACAGTGTTTCTCACGCCTTTACATGGTGATCGACTGGGCGATTTACGCGAAAGATTCACGGTTTACCGCTGATTCCCTCCGGAGCTTCGCCCACTCATCATCATTCACCCCGTGGATATGCTGTGATTTTTTTTTCTTTATTTCGGTTCCCTATATTCCCTCGCATCTGTTAGTACCAGTCGATCCTCTGACCTGCAGCCAGCAGCCCCTACTTGATCTATTCGAACCCCGTACCTTGTACCAGTGCTCTAGCATTTGTTCTGTATCGCGCCTCCCTGTCCGTTGTGGTATATGGCGATGTTCTCCGACGATGAGGGGCGCGAATGTTGTTGGGGGAAGTGAGAGGGAAAAGAAAGGTCGAGCGGAAATTTTCGATACTGTTCTCCGTAGAGTGTTACGCTACAGTGTGGTCATGCTCCTGGAACGAGAGAATCGTGTGTAGTGTATGCCTACGCTGACCTCACGGTGTGGTGGCTATGGCACGCAGCAGATGATCCGAAGGTCGCGGGATCGAATCCCGGTCGCTGCGGCTGCATTTTGGTGGAGACGATGATGAGGCCCGCGCGTGTACTGTGCGATGTAAGTGCACGTTACATGCGCGTTACAAATTTCGTGCGTGTGATGATTGCTAGGTGTAATGCGCGTAACTAGATGTAACGCGCAATTGCTAGATGTAACTCGCGTTACTAGATGCTAATGCGATTGCTAGATGTAACGCGCGTTACAAATTTTGATCCCCCGATTGGTCGAAACTTCCGGAGCCCTCCACTACGGTGTTTTTTATAGTCACATCGTGCTTTTGGGACTTTAAAACCCCAGGAATTAATCAACTTAGGGACCGGCGTCGTGGCGTTCGGAGGTTGGCTGATTGATTGGCGGGCAGTGGTAAAGGGCGCTCGTACTTGATGGATACTGAAGCTGAAGTCGTGATATAGAGTGAACCCATGATTCGTTGAGGAGCTTTTAGATAGGTGCATGCCTTACTTGCAGCTTGAAAATGCAGACAGACAGAGCGGGAGAACGAAGGAAAGGAATGAAGCTAACTGAAATTTGCTTAATTTGCTAGCCTATACGTGAAGACGGCTTGGAGGAGGTAAAATGGAGAAAAAGCACTGGCACACACACACACACACACACACACACACACACACACACACACACACACACACACACACACACACACACACACACACACACACACACACACACACACACACACACACACACACACACACACGTGCTCATTCATGCAGTCACGTGCACGCACTGTAGATACGCACGCACACCCACACAGGGACACAGACACACGCACCTACAAGTACGTGCGCACAGAAGCAAGCACAAACCGCACACAGTTACTCCCACACGCAACCATTCTGAGTTCCTTTCTTCCTCCCGCTGTCATGACGGATTCAACTGATTTCTCACTGAGCGTGGTCCAACACACGGTTTTACTTCTCGCCAATCAATCTTCCCATCTGCTCCCTCTGCCTTTCCCAGTCTTTTCCTCACCGCTCAGACTGTGGCCTCTCCGTTACTCGGAGCGACGTCAAACAGCCCTGCGTCTGATTGGCTGAAACCGCCACTACGTGTACACAACACCACTGCGTGCGTGGCCCTGCTGCAACTATATACAGACTACAGCGAAAAACACTGACTCCTTTCCTTTCCTTTTTTCTTACTTATTTCCACATGTCCTTTGTCCTTTTTTCCCTAGGCGTCTCTGCACTCCTCCCCTTTTATTATTTTTTTCTGTCCTGCGGTGCTACTTCTATCTCTCCAGCGAGCATACACATACGTGTACGTAGCCGCGCCCATTGACTTGCGGTCACGGCCGCTGTTCTCTGGACAAGTGGAGTAATTGAAGTCGAGCCAAAGCGTGGGGTAGGGTAGAGGTTTTTGTCGTTGTAGAGGGAACAGGGGGAAGAAAAAGGGAGGAGGCTTCTGTTTCTTTCTTCCTCCTCGACCTTGGAACGTACATCTAGCAACCTTGAGCTTCGACGACCGTGTTTTTTCCCTTCTGGCACACTTCCCCATTAACAACACGCCCTTGTTGACCCCGGCTTGCTTAAATGTCAGTGCGTACTGCGCTGCTGAGGTACTCTTATTTAGGGTTGAGCTCCTTGGATATAAACGGGAAACATATAGAGATATGTGTTTCGGGGCCCGCTGATATAATCCTTATGTTGTCGCGATTGGGAGGGTTCGCGTGACACGTTCTCATGGGAGAACAGTATTGGGCATACAGTTGTACTGTGGAATTTCGTTGATACGACCTCGCTTAATGCGCTTTTTTCGGGATGATTCGTGTTTTTATTCCCCGCCAACACCCAACACCACGTAGGCGAAATGTATTTTGATACGGTTGATACAATGTTCGGATTATACGTTCCATTTTCGGGCTCTCGTGAAGGTCGTATCGACGAGATTTCACTGTACACGTCTTGCGATATGGGCAAGTGAGGCACAGGGCTAGGGGAAAATAAGTACACACCACATGGCAGCGTTCGTTCGTGTCGTATTTCTTTCCCATCGCCCGTGTTCGGGATGTCTAGTTGACGAGATGTTAAGTTGATGGCTCGCCTAGCCTGCTCTCTTTCGCCAAGTTGTACGCCTAATGGCAGGTCCATCCTTCTTGGACAGATCCTATCGGTATTGGGCCTGACCGAACGTCTTTACAGCCGATAAAACAGTGGTCTATATCGTTTTCGCATCCTTCTATCGCAAGCATTACAGTTCATAGGATCCGGTATAAATAGCGAAATACAGGATTGTGCATAACGTTGTGTAAGGCGTCATGTATAGGTGATAAATAGAACAACAAGCAAACTCTTAATCTATGTCCTCCGAGATTGTGGTAGCCACTCGCTAAGCCTACAGCATCGATGTTTTGATGGTGGCTCTCGGAACTGTCGAATTGGCACGGATACTTTGCTGTTGATGCTTCATGATACAAAGCTAATCCAAATACAACAGTCAATTAGTAATTAGAGGGCTCGAAAGATTCGAAAAGGACGGCGTAAGGTTTAGGGTGGTCGGCCATGTTTGCGCATGCGCTCTTTGCACCCAGTATTCCGCTATGCGTATAGCGGTTTACCGGACGGCGGTAAGTTTCCCTAATGTCACGTTTCAATCTGTGAGTACTTATAGTCTCTACCTTTATTGTTAAGCCACGTTTAGACGGCTAAACAAATGTTTTCATGGTATGTGTGGCGGCCGCGAAAGCTATTTAAGGCGTAGGCCATGTGGGTCCTTAGATTACCGGGGCCCTAGCAGAGTGTTGCGAACGAAGACGCTGATGTGCTCAGCGCGAGGAACAAGTTATTCATTTGAGAAGACAGAAAACGGCGCAGTTATGAGTACTTCACTGTTTTCTTCAGTACTGAAGGCAGTACTGACAGTAGGCAACAAAACTGAGGCTGTAGCTGTGAATGAGCTGAGAGGCAGAGCAATCGTTGGGGACTGTGGGTTGCTTTAGAGGACAATGTCTTGCTTGGTATCTTCTGCTCACGCTATGTAAATAAGCACGTTGAATATTTCCAAATAACCGTAATTACCGCATTTACTAGCACAATGCCAGCACTGGTTAGCCTTTGCTTCTGTTGGCCGTTGTTGGCTAAGGGCCGCCTAATGTCGGCTAGTGACGGATGAATGATCGCTAAAGGTGGTTGTATGGTTGTTAATGGAACATTGTGTTATTGGCATATGTCGACTTGCGTTGCTGAGTATGAGCTATGTCATTGGCTAACCGCTTTTGTCGCAACAGCATTTCATCATCTATTCATCTCAGTTCGCTGACCGAGTTTGATTCAAGGCCTTCCTTTTTTGTTTCATAATTTCTAAAGCCGTGCCCTTTTGTTCTCTCCACAGTGCGCATTTCGACAGAGCTTCGCAGCTGGCGCGGCACAAATGCCTCTATGGCGCTAGCGTTAAGCGACCTTATGTAATCTCTATTATGTGACGTCATTCGTTTAAAGGAGAGCGGGCGGATTGCTGCCGCGTATTTGAAGCCAAACCACAAGCTCTCTGGTGCATGCAGTGCAGCATCCCTTGCAGGCTAGAATTATGATGTAATGTCTGTAATACATGCGCGAAATCCTCAGACGTCATTTCCGTGCCACTCCGTATTCCAATTGCAAGAACGAAAACGCGGTTATACGCTGAAATGCTCTTTATACAGTAATTATTTATAATTTGAGCGTAATTAAATATAAGTTCATTTTGAAGCGAGTTGTCCTTTATTGTGTCATACATGAAATCGGAAGTCAGATTAAAAACGTGGGTGCAGTTTGTAATGTTTACATTTTGGGCGTCGCTCCCGGAACGTACCACGTCGACACACTCGTCAAATGCCTTCAGAAAAATTGTTTGTCTGCAGGAACGCGCAGCAAAATTGTATACCAAACTGAGGTCGAGGGTTCAATCCATCCAAAGCTGGGTGTTCCTTACACTTACGTGGACGCCTGTCCACTGGTATGCCGAAAAGAAGTTGCATCTGCAATTACGTACGCCGCCGCTGAAGAGGATATTAGGCATTATACATTTTTAGTTTAGCGGGCTTAGCGTAATAGCGGAGTTGTCGGAATAGCGGGTTCGAAATGCGTGTGCGGAGCACCGTAAACGGCCGATGCCATTTAGCGTGCCCACGGTATTTCGCGGATTTGACGGTATAGAGTGTTTGCGTGGTTATCACAGTTCACGTAGAACGTGGCGGCGGTTTCGGAGGCCCGATTCGAACTGAGTTTGGCGTTGCTGTAGGCAGGATTCACTTCGTTCGCAGCAAATGACTGCGTGAAATAGCTCCGCTTCCCTTCAAGTAGCTTCGACGACGTACTATTAGGGATAACTTAGCATAGTTTTCGAGATCGCTTCCCGTTTCGAACGTTGCTAGGCCTGGCAAGACAACATTTGTTTACATTTCCGCAACATGTCAATTTGTGCTCTTGGAGCTTGGTTCCATGTATATTTATTTCTCTTTATTATCGATAAGTTAGAATGCCGCTGCACGCGGGAATGTAAGTGAACATCCTAAGTTTTATTCCTTTTCACTTTCTTCAACGTATGTATCCTTCGCTAGGGGGCGCAATAATCACGACTACCGGACCGTAAACGCTGTGCTGCTACACTAAAGCTCGCTTTCGGCCGTGAATCTTTGCGGTACGCTAACGCTATGCACTTAGCCCCTGCTATCACGCTATCGCGCTAAACTAAAGATGCCTCTTATCTGGCTCACCTATTCACAGTGGCCTCCGCGACTGACCGGCACTGTTTTCTGACTATATGTTCAAGTAGTGTTGCAAGTCCGTTTTTAAGGTCGCCTTTGCGTTTCCTTTAGTCTCCTCCTAGCTTGGGCCACGCTTGTCTTGTCTGTCACTCAAGCATGCCGTGTCACAATGATTGATGAAAAGAGTTTGTCGTCACTTGCTCCTTGTCAAACTCGGCTCCTTTAGCGGCCTTCAAGTTAAACAAGCGAAGTGCGGCCGCGTACAAACTGGAGAACTGTTTCTTCACGATTCCAAGCTTAACATTTATAAACTCCGAACTACTTACCGCGCTTGCCGTTGTTGTTTGTATTGACATGTCACTGGATTGCTGTCACTTTGACAGCAGTCGCAGGACTCGTCTTTTTTTCGCGCTGTAAGTGAAGTTACAGTGAAAGAAAATTAGTATGCAGGTCGGGCACTGTGATAACACTGAACGAATACTAATGACAAAGCGGGGATTTATACCCCCCACCTCCAGTTAAATTCTCTCCCCCCCCCCCCCCCCCCCCCCGAAAAAAAAAAAACATGTAAAAATATCCAGATAACCAATGACTTGGCATACGCCCCCACCCCCGGCCCCCCTCCCTCCCGCGTAGTGGTTACACCATGAGTAACACCACCCAAACATTGAAAATTGAAATTCTATACATAAACCCCTGTGACAACGCATAATTGTCGGCCAGTGCTACCATTATCTGAGAGCTGTACGCGGAGATCTTCAGACAATTAGCTCGTGCGGATTTACTAACCCATAGTACCTATTTCATATGGATAATAGTTTAATGCTGTAATAGTTTTGCATGATTCGACATTTCCCTGCGGCTTCACCACGGTATTCGAGTGGCTATAACAGCCTGCTGCTGATCGTAAGGTCGCGGGGTCGAATTCTGGCCTCTGCTGCTGCATTTCGATGGAGGCGAAATGTTGAGGCCCGTGTACTGTGCGATGTCAGTGCACGTTAAAGAAGCCCAGGTGGTCGACATTTCCGGAGCTCTTCCACTACGGCATCTCTCATAATAATGTCGTGGTTTGGAACGTAAAACCCCAGAAATCAATCAGTAAACATTTTCCTTCGATGTTAGCTCGGAAAATGTTTGTTTCTCCTTGAACGAAAAAGAGAGAACGGTTGCGAAGAGATGACGGTTCACCTCCTTAGAGTGTCATCGCAACTTTTAGTAAGTGCGCCGTCATTAAAAAGTGCGCCGTCAAGGAAGTAAGAGAACAAAGGACCTTCCAACTGGCCCCACGAGTCCGTTGTCCGCGATGGCCGTACGAAGGCCTCACAAGGATACCGTTTGTGTACTTGGCAGGACGATAATTATATCGCGGAGCATTCCGATCCTGGAGTGGCAGGCAATCGAAATGTAATCCGAGGCACTCTACTGTGCAGCCGTTATCGCAGGAACAATGCATTTTTCGTGACCGATAACTTCGCAAGGTGTTATCAGTGGGTCTTCAAACGAGAAGGAAAGAGGGAAACAAGAAAAAGGAAGACTGTTTTTGGGTGAGT
The DNA here is from genome assembly GCA_013339685.2 of Hyalomma asiaticum. Lineage (NCBI taxonomy): Eukaryota > Metazoa > Arthropoda > Arachnida > Ixodida > Ixodidae > Hyalomma > Hyalomma asiaticum. Next base: position 24,474,712 of record CM023489.1, read on the forward strand.
GTCTGAGCGTATCGAAGTACCAAAACACGAAAAATATCTCCTGTAGTATGAGATCCTTTTTGCTTCTTTTGTTGCCTGATTATCCACCATACTTGTGTCCCAACATGATGCTTGCGGTGGTCAATGGAATTTTGTCGGTAAGTGGGCGTGGAGTCAATTTTCGTTGTTGGTGCAAATGTCCTCCAAGAAATCCGCAGAAACATCATTACCAGAAGTGTGTGTGTGTGTGTGTGTGTGTGTGCGTGCGTGTGCGTGCGAAACAGGCAACGACTGTCAGATCTTGCATACGTGCGCATTGGTTTTGTCACTTTAGTTCCCCGCCACGGTGGTCTAGTGGTTATGGCACTCAGCTACGCATCCGAAGGTCGCGGGATCGAATCTCCGCCGCGGCTGCTGCATTTCGATCGAGGCGAAACGTTGAGGCCCCGTGTGCTGTGCGATGTCAGTGCACGTTAAAGAACCCCACGGTGGTCGAAATTTCCGGAGGACCTCTACTACGGTGTCTCTCATAATCAGAGTTGGTTTTGGGACGTTAAACTCCACAAATCAATCAATCACTTTCGTGACAACTGAAAGCATTGTGTCTCCGCTGCGCATTGTTACGCTTAAAGTCCAACTCCGTGGATTTGTTTAGGATGTCAACAGCAATGGCGGTACTACGTTCCTGAGTCACCATGTCACGTGCCAGGCACTAGAAATCGTCAGCAAATTTTAATCCGAACTATAAGAGAAGCTCAGGGGAAGACGGAGGCTTGACTCGATGATCAATCGTCTAAGAACGATTAAGAACAGGGAATAGTCACAGGAGCCAACGTTTCGGCAAGTGGACTTGTCTTCGCCGTCCTGACGAAGACGAAGTCCACTTGTCGAAACGTTGGCTCCTGCGACATTCCCTGTGCTACATCGGCTTTAGCGATCTGTTCATCGATTCAGCAATTTTAGGTCAATCTAACGAAGCAAAACGTGCACATACGTGTGTGCAGCTGGCCAGTGCTGAGATATATGCACCAGTGGTGCTACCCTGAACACTGTGAAATTCCGCCATCCTGTAAAATTCTGCAATGGCGGCATTGTGAGATAATGCTGAACGAACATCTCTGTGTGCTTCACGACGACGCTAGGTTTCGCGAGGCGCTTTTAAATTTGGTTAGCTCCCTTGGAGCAGCGGAATCATCGCTGACTGAAATATGCAGCGTCTGGCTTCTGACGTTTAATTATATTCATGTTTCTATTTTATTTTTTCACTCGTGGCCCGACAGGACAGGGAAGTTGCGTTATAATACCAAATGAGCGGGTCGTTCAAAGAGCAGCGTAATTTAAGTGAATGTACCTTTGGATAAAGCACAGAATACGTCATGCTCGGAAATTTATGAAATGTTAATAAGAAAGAAATGCGAAAATAAAGAGGACTCATCTCAGTGGGCTAGATAGTTGAGGGCGCGCTGTACGCTCTGAAAAGGTCAGCTTCTACTTACTCGGGTCGATACGTTTGTATCAGTGCGTCAGGTCGATGACGTGGGGATACCGTTAGAAGATCGTAATTGGATTAGCGGATGTTCGTGCGTCACTTTACACGTCTAGTGCGCGTTGTCGAATTGCCCTTTGATGTCGCAACACCTGGATAGTGGGGCATAAATAATTTTGGGTTGTGACGACATCATCAGTCGAAACTTGCCGCGCTGGACGTGTGCGACGCAAAGCCGCTTGAATATGTGCCCACACAATAGGCGTCCATGTGTGTGGTACCACGGCCGCTCGATGAAAAAGACGTGGTGGTACAATGCCCAGGCGAACCGTAGCGCTATTTAACTTGAACGTATAGTTCCATATATTTATTGCTGCGTGCATATACACATTTTTTCGGAGAACGTAATCGTTGGATTGGGATTGAATGAAGGCAGCCCTGCTAATAGACAGCAAACACTGTAGCTATAACGTTTACCATTACTTCAACACTGACCGATATCGATATTTTCCGACGAGTTGGCATGAACTGTCAGTTAGTAAATGAATATTTACGATTATTTTGCCGTCGCTGGCCGTCCCTGATCACTTGCCGACTACATTTGGCGGCAGATTACTAGCCATCTATATATGTGAATTGTGAACGACACTGATAGTAGTCCTCAAGCGAACTAGGTAATTTTTTAAAGTTAATATTTTAGCGCATATTTTTAACGTGGTAGTCTTTACGTCCTACTTCGATAGCTATGAACATTTTCTTCGTGTTGGTTCTGAAAGAAAGATTTCCTTAGAGCTAGCTTTAGAACTACTTGTGAAACACCAGGCAGACTTGCCATGGCATTAATAAAAACAGAAACATATCAATACACAGTTCTAGTTATCCTGCATTTTTGACGTGGAAAGTCCTTCCCTTCAGATGAGTTATCGTTTCAGATTTAGCTGCCCGAAATGGGACAAGATTTATAGCGCCATAAATCTTTCCCTACACGCCACGGTGCTGGCGAGACGGAGCGTACAAACCTCCCGGTAATGCGATGCTCAACAGCCGTACTTTCAAATTACCTCCGACTGGTCCGTTCGACTCATTTCACCAGCTTCGAATCATCCTACTCGTATGCGTTATGCTTCGCGACGACCGGAAAAGCGAGACCACCAGAGTGTGTCTTTGAAAACCCCGACAGTTCCCACCCGCTCCCTAACTTCTCGCACACACACCCGCCCTCCTTACAGGAAGAGTCGCGATCTCTTCCCTCTCGCTCTTTCCCTACATCCCCACCCCATGACCATTTACGGGAAGAGTCTTCCCTTCCTCGCCTTACGCTTCCTCAGTGACTCCTTTTGGGAAAAGTATCCATCTTTCCCTCGTCGCCTTTTGCTTACCCTCTCCACACACACACACTCCATACGGGAAAAGGCCCCTTCCCCCTTCTCCCCATTTCCCAACCCTCTCCCACACGCTTACTTACGGGAAAAGTCTCCATCTTTACCTCTTCGCCTTGCCCTTTCTCTCCCCACACGCGCTCCTTACGGGGAGATTTTCCTTCTCCCTCTATCCCTGCCTTCGCCTTTCTGCACTCCCCCCCACTCCTCAGACTCCCCATCTCCTTCTCGCGTCTTCCCTGCTCCACCACCCCATGCTCGCAACCCCTTGCGGTAGGGAGTTTTGAACTCCGCTGACTGCCCAAGTTATCCCACCGACCAGTGTGTGTGTGTGTCGTCGCAATCAGAGGAACGGGAACTGCTTCCCGAAATGGGGAAGCGGGTGTGCATGCGACCGGGGCTCTGATGTGGCGCAGCGTGCGGTTTGTGAAGACAAATGACCGCGCACCTGGCGGCGACAGGCTCGTTAGGACGCTTACCTCGCCGTTCCGGAAATACCGCCTTACCGGTGGTGCAGGCGCGCAGGTATTACTTGCACGTCAGGGAAAGTGCAGGCTGCATGCGAGAGTTATTCGAAAAGTGAAAGAAGTAAGCTTGGAGATAAGAAAAAGAAAAGAGTAAATGAAAGGGAGGAAACCTGAAGGTAATGAAAAAGGAACAAAGAAAGAAGAAGTAATCAGGGGCGACTTCGTGCCCATTGCCAGAGAAATTATTAGGATTGCCTGCGTTGCTTTCGGTTACCTTAAACTCCCCGGATGGCCAACATTTACAGTTAACGCAAACCAACAAAGACCAGTGATGGCGTATGGTAGGCCTTACGTAATTTTTATATGTGTTAACTTACGTTATGCGCACTTCGTTCAAGTGGTTGTTCTTTTGAATGATTTATATTTTCCATTCTTAAGCTGTTAGGATCCCCCACCCCCTTCCTAAATGCTTTTTGAAAATTGTTTTGGCGATACTGGCCCCTCAATTATCGAAAAAAAAGTGCTTCTAAAACTTTTATCACTACCCGTGGCAGCGCTTCGATTCGTGTGGAACACACACGGACCAAGGAGATACACGGGAAGCGCCCGTACTATGTCTATCCTTGCCTTGTGTGTCTAGTGCTCCCTAGATGTAATCGTTAATGATTCACCGCTTCATCACGCTATTTTGTCTCCGTAGCGCCCTTCCATACTTGCATATGAAGGCATGCTCTTGGACTAGGAAGGCAGAGACCGCAAGTCTAGAAAGGCGTTGTCTTCTTGAACCTGCTTTACATTCGACGACCGTGCAAAGAGATGCAAGGCTGTTCCCCAATTCTCGAAACTGCGCGGTGTGCTCGAAGCATAGTGTTAGCACCCGCAGTTGTTATAACGGGACAACTTCGCCTTAGAAAACGCAAAGTGGGGAGTCTCTCTCTTCACTTTATCGCTCGTCTGTTCTGCGGGGACACAGAACGACGAGGCGGCGCCGGTGTGGAACCGTATATAGTAAACAACCTAACCAGTCGGTCGCCGACGCACGCGGATGTTTATTTCCACGCATTGCTGGCCGTGCATCTCCCGACCTCCCCACCCCAACTCGAACACCCCCCTCTTTTATTTTGTTTGTCTCACACCACACCCTCACTCACTTCGTTCGGCCTAGCGTCGATCACGCGCAGAGGCGCACTTTGTTAAGCCCGCCGGTGCGGCACGTTCGTACGCGACGATACACGCTGCGTACACTCACACGGAGCGTACAAGCGTGTGAGTATGTACGTCTCTTTCGGGTATACGCTCTGCTGCCTTCGTATTCGTAACACGCTCGGTTTGTTCCACGCATGTTGTTCTCGTAGTCGCGGCGGCTTCATTTCGACTGGAGGCGAAATGTTGATACCCGTGTACTGTGCGAAGTCAGTGCACGTTAAAGAACGCCAGGTGGTAAAAACTTTCGGAGCCCTCCGCTACGGCGTCTCCCATAATCATATACGGATTTTGGGACGTGAAAGCCTGGAGAGAGACAGAGAGAGAGAGAGGAGATAGGAATAGGAAAGGCAGGGAGATTAACCTGGGCTTATTCTGGTAGGCTACCCGGCACTGGGAAGGGGGAAGGGGAGGAAAAGTTCCGGAAGATAGAGAGAGCATAAAAAAAAGAAAGAAAAAACTAATAAAATATGTTGCAGTGACGCTGACGTTATGGAAGTTGTTTGTCCATTTTCAAAGACGGTTAATTAGACCAGTAGCATTAAGGAAATGCAACAACGCCTTTGTTGCTTGGCGTAGCTGAGATGGACAGCGCCATGGACGTAAGATTGTCTGAACGGTGAAGACGTTTCTAGTCATCTTTCGCAGTCTTGCATGGAATTGCATGGAGAGAGAGAGAGAGAGAGAGAGAGGTGGTGCAAGAGGCAAGGAGGTTAACCGGAAAGGTAAAACCCCTGAAATCACTCACTCAAATTAGGGTAGCCAGTGGGTCATAGCGGTGGCTAACCTCCCCGTCTTTCCGTTTATTGTCTTATTCCTTCTCTCTGGACTACACTCTTGCTCTTTTACTCCGCATCAAATTGCATTGCACAGGCTTATGTTTGCCTCTGAACTCCTTGTTAAAGCCACAAACACCACTAATCTAGGGTGTTTTGCTAAACACCCTTGTTCTTTCGTGTTCTGCTGACGCTCTTGTTGTTTGGCATTAATTTTGTGAGACTCGAAGGGGCTTCTTAGTCCTAAAGGTGTGTCGACATCTTCTATATTCGTCGCACTACCATGCTTTTTTATTACCACATACAGTTTTCATACGCGGATATCACCAAGCTGAGCGCCATTTGACATAAGCCATCAAACTCACGTAATTGAATTCTAATGACAGCAGTACATACTTTAGCGTATGCTGACGCTTTCTTCCGCTCCAAATCAGGAACACCTTTTGCCAAAGGAGTCGTACAGATATCGTCAGCTTTTCCAGCTCTGTACACTCACCACACCCTTGACGCGGGTGTTGAGCTTGCACTGTTAGATGCGCCCTTGACCTTTGGGAAAGTCTTCTGATACCTTCGGAGGAAGGTGTCCGGTGTTCAGCATTTGCTGACAAAAAAAAAAAGAAAGAGAAAGAAATTCGTGCCATTAGTATCTTTCATGCTGCTGCAGCTGCTGCTGCCTATTCTCAGAATTTCTGCGGTGGTCGGGCGGGGAACACTGATGTAAGTACATTAAAAACGTAGTGACGTCAGCAAATTCACAGTTAGTCGTGCGGTGACGCATTGTGCTGGACGTTGGCCATTGTCCTGCGTGATCGATTGCTTCTGAAAGTACGTCAATGCCAAACCAGGCCGCGTACGGGCCGGGCGATGCACTGGATGTGATTTCGTCTCTTCCACGAAAATATCTCCATAAAACAGATTGCCTCATTTTTCAAAGGTTAGTGTTACTAAGCAGGTGCTTTAGCATTGCTACGTAGAAAATCGCTCTGAAATATTCGGGGCTCTAAACGACTGCGGTCAGTTCACCTATCACCTGATTCCACCGTTCCCAAAAAGGCCAAGGTGTTCGAGGTAAGGTTATAAAAAGTCAAACCTGGAGATAGGAATGCCAGCAAATGGGAACTGAAATCAGCTTGCCTTCTCCAGGGGAGCTATTCTGCAACAGTCGAGTAGTGGGCATGTCTTTCTCTGCCTGACGTCATCAGAGAATCATGCCTAATGCACGGCCTCCGAGATACGAGTAGAGACTACTTAGATACGAGTAGCGAATCTCGGAAGACGTGCTTGCCGGGTTGAATCTCGTGTTCCGTTTCTCGCACTTGTGTTGAGATGTTTCTGGAGCTCAGTGACGGCAAGATGGTGTGACGGGGTAAATTGGACGCCATCGGACCCTTCGTCACCGCATCTTCTCGAGCCCTAGCCTTATCCCGGCCGGCGGTCGCATTTTCGATGACGGCAGAAATGCCAGAGGCCCGTGTACTGTGCGTTGTCAGTGCACGTTAAAGAACCCCAGGTGGTCTAAATTTCCGGAGCCCTCCACTACGGCCTTTCTCTGCTCTCTATCTTTCACTCCCTTTCCCCTACCCCCACGGACGCTTACCCGTGGGCTGCAGAGATTACGTAGGCTGCAGAAATTAGCGTCCTTTCCTTAACCGAACCACAATCATCATCATCATCAGCCCTAGCCAATGAGCGCAGGCCGACATGGAGAGCCCACTACGGGGTCAGCTACGCAGAATAGCTCCTTAGGAGACTGTAACCTTGCCTTCTTTAATAGGTAACCAATTATGCCGCGGTTGTTGTATCGTCCTGGATTGCATATAGAACAAGGTGTTCGCGTTTACTAGATTCCCTTGCTTTTTACCGTGTGTCCTGCAGTGTATTTCTCTATATGAAAGGAATCAAGAAATGGGATTGTAGCCGAGTCTCAGTGCATAATAATCGTTGCGAACCCTTACCTTTATATAGGAGCAGTGTTGAAGATATGCAAATTAATGAAGTCGTTTGACCACAAAAATGGCGACTTATGCAAATCCCGCATCTCACAATGCCGATAATTCTCATTCCAAGTTAATCGCCTTGCTTAGATATCTCCCGTCGCTCCGCCACGGTGGTCTAGTGGCTGTGGCACTCGGCTGCTGATCCGATGGTCGCGGGGTCGAATCCCAGCTGCGGCGGCTGCATTTCGATGGAGGCGAAATGTTGAGGCCCGTGTGCTGTGCGATGTCAGTGCACGTTAAAGAGCCCCAGGTGGTAATAGTCCACGCATCAGCAGCAGCAGCGCATTCCCTCTCGTCAAAAGTGTCCCACCGATCCCATGATGCGTTCGCCACAGTTCACTGCTATGCGCGAAATACTTTCACGGTTGTCTTCGTTGAACAAACCGTGCTAAGTGTCATAGCGCCGAACGGAAAACAAGCTGAAACAAGCTGAAATAGCTTTTTTTTTTTTCAAACGAAGCTTGTATTATCTACCCTGTGTCCGCGTTGTGGTCGTTACGCCAAAACTCCCAGGATGGATGGATGGATGGATGGATGGATGCTATGAGCGTCCCCTTTGTAACAAGGCGGTGACATGTGCGCCACCAGGCTCGTAAAAGAATTTAAGAACTTTTCTTTTTTTCCCCTCTCTCTTTAAGTTGGCCTCATGCCTTTTAAATCTACTTCAATTAAATCGATCATACTATAGTAGAAATGTAAATTCATAGTCCAGTTCTCTGCCCCTTATGACAGAAAGTCCTTATTTTCCCTATAATTATTTTTGCCCGTTCTCTCTGGTTTTCTGCCACCAGTATTCTAATCGTTTCGTACTTATTTCAATCGCGGGTATGTTCAGCTTCCCGTTGTTCTCCATAAAAGCCAAGGCTTCATGGAGGGTAGTGCCCAAACGTACATCTGGGTGGATATTTCCGCATTCAATCAGAACACGCTCCGTTTCCCTATCTTCCTCACAGCATGTGCATTTTTCTTTACCGAATTTCGCTTTATAAATACGCATTTAAGGCAGCCCGATCTCCCTTCAAACAGTAAGGAATGTTGAACCGCTGACGCGCTCTACTGAGTGGTGGACGAAACTAATGGTTTAGTTTAGTTTATTCCGCACAGATCTCACATTTGCTAATGGTATATGTGTAGTCTACTGATGGTGCAGCCTGCAGTGTTTTGCCATAGCGACCACAAAGCAACCATGCTCACTTGTGCAGAAACTATACCTTGTAAAATAGAATGAACACCACCTTTGTCACTACGGTTATGAGATTGTCTTGAGCGTGTGTCTGCTTACACGAAACAAAGCGTGTCGTAGTATAGGTAGTATAGGACATGATAGAATAGGCAGTATTGGACAAAGGTAGTATAGGACATGGTCGAGTGTTCTTGCGACAAGCTTCGCTCGCCCTCCATTTTCTCGACAGAGGGAGGGCCCGTGATTTTTGTTTTTTTCCCTGCACATTTAGAGCACGTTCATCCAATTTCGCTGTGAAATAACAATGGAGCAGTTCGGAACATGGGTCATTTCGAATATTCGTGGTAGTGCAGTTAGCGTAATGGAACACTCACTCGGAACTCGTTAGCGCAGTCAGAAGTAATATTCGGAAACGGAGGAACTTTCTCGCTTTGCAATCGTCGAGTCGAACCCATATTTCATTCCGTCAGAAGGCAATCTCCATTACTGCTCGATCAAACGCGCTTCAGGACTGCTGCATTTGTTTTAATATCTTTCTCGGTTTGAGCGCGTTCTCTTTGCGATTAAGGGGACGCGTGTGCTGGAGCTCGGATTACATGCAGCGGCAAGGCCGTGTATATATATCATTGCGCTTAGTAATACCTTTCCTTCTTTCTTTTTTCCATTGCATGCAAACTCTATAAGCTGCACCGCGTTTCCCAATATAGCGTCGGCTCTCTGAGAAGCTTTTTGATTTCCTCGGCACACGTTGAAAATGCTGCCTTTCATCACTGGTAATGACATAGCTGGATTCCACTTACCAAGATCGGACTCGCAGACGGGGTTTAGCGCGACACACACACACACACACACACACACACACACACACACACACACACACACACACACACACACACACACACACACACACACACACACACACACACACACACACACACACGCGCGCGCGCACACACGCACGCACGCACGCACAATCTATCTATCTATCTATCTATCTATCTATCTATCTATCTATCTATCTATCTATCTATCTATCTATCTATCTATCTGCCTGCCTGCCTGTCTGTCTGTCTGTCTGTCTGTCTGTCTGTCTGTCACCGCAATGCTAGCTCGGCCAGGTACATTTCAAAGGGGGCGAAATGCAAGGAACACCGAAATCTTTAGTTAGGTCTCGGTAAAGCACCTCACGGGGTTAAACTTGTACTCCGGATCCCTCCTCTAAAAACGCACTTGATGATCACAGCTGGTTTTTGCACTTGAAACCCTATCAATTATTATTATCGTCATCATCAGCTCTCTCTCTGTATGTCTGTTTTTCTCTAATCTATTACTTTTCTACTGACTGTTCCGCCGAACGACTTACGAGGTCCAATAGATAAGTCGCCCCCCTTTTGTGGACGCGACGGCAGCGCTGCTAATATACGACACAGGCCGCGCTTGGGCATCCGCCGCTGCTGCGGGGCTGCCTTGTAATGATTTACGCTTCCTGCGCTACGCGGAGGGAGGTGACTAGTCGCGCCACCTGGCGCGGCCGCCGGCAACTCGCGGTCGTCCTTGGGTACGTGCGACGCACCGAAGGTCGTTTCCGCGTGCTGCTCGGAAAATCGCCGGCCGGCGTGCCTTTGAGTGCGGTGGTAATATGGATCGCCTTCGCCGACTCCTTCGCGTACCGGCTCTGATATTCATTCCTCGATTTTGAATTAGAGATTCCATGAGCGTTTCCCCCCCTCTCTTTCTTGATATCAGAAGGGGCGTCGTGCGTTTTCTCTCCTTCCTTGTTGCCGACGTTTTTGCTGCAGGCAAGCAGTGCGGGTGGGCGAGGCACCGGCGCCGCGTTTTGACGTATTTGTTAATTAATCGCTGTTGTTTGTCTTTTTAATTTGTGCCATCAGGGAAAGAAAAATTACCGACGAGCCGAACACAAGAAGTTAAGCAGGCAAGCGCGCTAATGGTGCATGTATAGCGTTTACGTGGTTCGCTTGTATATGTACGGTATTCCCTCGGTATGTGCGTACGTGAGATGCTTGATGACGATGTGATTGGGTACTCCCCGACTCTTGCGTGAGCGCAAAGCACTTATTTGTACAGTAATGATATTATTGAATTGTATTCATTACCATCGCCATTGGGGTGTTACCGAGCGGTCTACATACCGTTTACTTTGTCTTTGTATGTGCTCTATTCCTTGGGTCTTTACGCATGATATTTGATGCTTATGTAAGTGGATGCTCCTGAACTCATGTGCCGTCGCGAAACAAACTTTATATTCTTAAGGACATGTCACATCTTGTCCGTGTCACTTCTAGTGTTCGTCTTGTTGCTACCTTTCCTTTTTTTTTTCGTAACTAGCTAGGCAAAAAGTTCTGTGTGCTTTACTAATATTCATTCCTAATTTCTCTTCTTTGTTCTTTTTGGAGTGTACATCTCGGAGGTGTATCTCCGCTGGTTCAATGGCATCGCTAAGAGAACTCGTCAAGGAAGAACTACATACAAATGAGAGCTACGCGTACGTGATTATAGCGCCGTGGTACAGCTGTTCCCAAATGTATAGCTGGTCTTCGAGATAAGCGCCCACAAAGAAAATTTTTCCTCGTGGAGCTATTTTCAACGTGCAGCCGTTTAGGGCGCCTTATGTAGGTTACAGTCCTAGAAAGTATAATAAAAATAGTAAGGAACATCGAATGCGTTTCTGTATTAATATATTTCAATTTTCTCGTATCGCTATTCTCGCTGGTTGCTCTCGGCTGCTGACCCGAAAGTCGCGGTTTCGATCCCGGCTGCGGCGGTCACATTTCGACGGGGACGAAATGCCAGAGGCCCGTGTGCTGTTCGGTGTCAATGCACGTGCAGTGTCAATGCAAGAACCACTGGTGCTTGAAATTGCCAACGCCTTCCAATACTGCGTGCTTCGTAACCATAATCATATCGTGCGTGTGACGCGTAAAGGCGGATCACTTATTGTAATTTTATTATGCTCCTCTCTCGAGTCTCGGAAATCGTTTAAACTCAAACCGTTCGAACAGGTATCGGCAACACATTAGCGCTCCCCGATCGTGCATGCGCTAAGGCGATCCGCACGTGTCGAGCGTATTGCATAGCGGCGTGTTCCGGACGTGAATAATTGTTTTCCGATCGAATGAACGCACGGCGTCGATTACCGTTACCAGCGTTCGGGCCATTAAAACGATGCGTGTGCTAAAAATAAAACAGAAAAAAATTGTGTGTTGCTGCTGTTGTTTATGCGGCCCCGCATATAACAACACTTTCACTCTCTCCTACATACAGACTGAGGCACTATACACTGGCACCGAGACAGAGAAAACAGTCATATCTTCGCACCTGTGGCGTCCGTCTTGTTTGCGAATGCGTACTTTACCCTCTTGTCCCTCACACGGGGAGGCTTTTGTACTTCGGCGCTGTGTACGGGACGCCGTCAACCTGTCCTTCTGAGGCGTCGATACAAGCGCGTATTGGAAGTTGAAAAGAGGAAAAAGAAATAAAAAGTTGTTGTTTTGTGGGGTTTAACGTCCCAAAACCAGTTCTGATTATGAGAGACGCCGTAGTGAAGGTCTCCACCTGGGGTTCTTTAACGTGCACTGACGCACAGCACACGGGCCTCAACATTTCGCCTCCATCGAAATGCAGCCGCCGCGGCCCGGATTCGACCCCGCGACCCTCGGATCAGCAGCCGAGTACCATAGCCACTAGACCACCGTGGCGGGGCAAGAAAGAAAAAGTAAGCAAGCGCGTTGCGCGAAATTGGCGTGCGCGCTGCATCTCCGTACGTAGCGGCGGTAACAACGATGATCTCGAAGATTACGGATGCGGCTCATCTAAAACACAATTACGCGGTTCGCCGAGTGGTACAAAAGCGAGGGCTTTCGCCTTACTGTTGGTGTTTCAACTGCTTAGCGCATTAAGGGCCCCCCTCGTCTACGACCGTCTCCTGTGGCGTGATCACGCTCCATAAAAAGTTGCTAAACAAGGTACAAAGCCAGGATAAAACAGCTCAAAACCAGGTGAGAATAAACCGACGTGATCTAAAATAACTTAACAGCAAGAACCCGTAATTTTCTTGTCTAAGCACCTGCGGCGCAAAACTTCACGAAGCGATGGTGCCGAATAGCGTCAGTGTGGCACAAAGAGGCAGTGCCAGACTTTCCACGGGCGAACAAGAAATACGATAGCCGCGGACATTCAGGCGTACGCACCTTCTGTAGTTAATCTGTGGCATGAATTCGCAGCAAGTGATGTCTCAGATATTCGACTTCACACACCAGAAAAGGCCTTTGCATTTGGTGAAAGTGAATAATAAGCATAAATTGACTTTACCTTCATTTTGGCCACCTCTTATTATTATTTTTTTGTGCCGCTTGCATAAACTACCCTTAGTAGGACAACCGCGACAATTTTTGTGGGAGAGGGAAGTTCGGTTATCGCCGAGTGGCAGCTCTTAGCATAGCTCCATTTTTAACGCGAAAGCGTTTCTAGGCTAGGTTGGCGAGAGCGCGCGCCCAGCTGCCGTCCGCAAAAAGCATCCGCAAAAGCCGTGCCCGGAAAGCACGTGACCTCTCCCACCGGAAGTGACGCCGGCGCCAACACTCGCCGCAGTGGCAGTCAGCTCGCGCTCCGCTCTGCTGCAGCTAAATGCAGCGGCGTGCGACCGCGTCGCCGCGTTTCTTCGCTGGGTTGGCGAAAGCGCGCTCCCAGATGTGTGGCGTCGCCGTAGCAGCACTAGACGTGGACAACAACAACACTACGTGGACAGCAACAACAATACAGAACAGCGTTCAGAAAAATAGGCCGATAGGTATAGCGAAGAGACAACCTCCGCTATTGCATGCCCTGTCAAGTACTTTCCGTGCCCCTCAACACTTTCCTCAATCATTTATATAAGCGCCAGCTGTCAGTGACGTCACTTCCGTTCCATTTGTCGAGCAGGAAATTGCGCAGGAGACGTATATATGCATGCATTATAACCACGAAAGTACCCACCCTCGACGTCGCCGTGTGATGAATAATTGACGAGCACATCTATACAAAATTTCACTCGGAACGGAACAGTCGGCGCAGTCGGGAGGGCACCGCCGTGGTCAAACAATGGCTTCCACAATTGTGGCGCGGAGAGGCTGAGAAGAAAGGGAGAGAGACGAGCAATCTGACGTGGTGGGGGCGCAAATCAAGATCTCTCTTCACTGGCACCGCTGGTCTGACGTACCAACGGTGGGATCTTTCTTTCTTTCTTTCTTTCTTTCTTTCTTTCTTTCTTTCTTTCTTTCTTTCTTTCTTTCTTTCTTTCTTTCTTTCTTTTTCGTCATTTCCTTCGGGTTTGTTTAGAACATCTTGGCGCATCGTTTGACGGCGTCGTACCGATCGAACGTCATCGCGTGCTCGGAATACTTTGCGGCCTCCAGCCTTCGGTCGTGTACACCGAGAGACGGAAACGCAAGACACGGGAGTGATGGTCGGCATTGAAGGCACGCGGAAGGTGCGCGAACCGTGGTATCTTTTCGGCTAAAGTGTTACGCACCGCCCATAGCCCGAAAACGATCGAGGGTTAAGCTCCGTTTTGTTAGGTGTGACATGTTAAACCGCCCATAGCCCGAAAACGATCGAGGGTTAAGCTCCGTTTTGTTAGGTGTGCCATATGTTAACACTGTGGGCAAAAAAGATGCGCACTGCTCTCTGAGGACGCCAGAGACTCAACGCGGTGTGTTTCAGACAATTTAACTGAGCCAATGGGGCGAGAAAAAGCAAAAAAAAAATAAAAGATTGGGTTCGTGACGTCATGTAGTAGTTATGGCGCGGGATTCAAAAATGAAACTGAGATGGAACTTTGATCTTGATTTTCTTTTATAATATTGTACATAAGATGGCGAAATTCTCGGAGTTCTTCAATAATAATCTGACAGTCTAAACCACTTTCGTTTATTTATTTATTTATTTATTTATTAATACTGCAGGCCTTAAAAGGCCCAGGCAGGAGGGGAAAAGTACAAACAAAAGTACAAAGTGTGCAGGTATCAAGAATTATATACAAGGAGGATCTATACAAAGCAACAACAAAGCGAAGCTACCAACAAGTAAACAAGCACTGAAAAATGTGATACAAGGAAAAAGAATATACAATATGAAAAGATAAGAATACATAACTATCTAACCAGCGTTTAGTGCCCCTTTAAGCTTCAAACGCCACACATTAATCCATTTTTCTTTTAGATTTAGTGATGCGGTCTTCTCATCTCTCCGCGCAGCGGTGGTACAGGCCAAAGCCCTTCACTTCGGTTTCATTCAGCGGCCGTCTTCGTCGTTTATAGCTGAGGTTGAGGGCTCGTTTATTTGCACTCTCTAGCTGCCAGGCGAGCAAAGTGGCGCTCGTCGCCCGTTAAAACAAGCGCGTAGCAGTCAGCTGACCTTTTCGGCGGGTGCATTGCCACCGTGCGTGGACACCTATATAAGTAAAACAAACAATGGTGCGAACGAGGAACACTGTGGTTATAGCTGTCTGTCGGTTTCACGAAGTCTGTGTAAATCCTACGCCGCACACACACACACACACACACACACACACACACACACACACACACACACACACACACACACACACACACACACACACACACACACACACACACACACACACACACACACACACACACACACACACGTTCCCTTCTCCCAGCTCTTTATGTGCCACATCGGCGGCAGCCTCTCGTTTGCCTTGGGTAAATATACGTTCGGTGTTTTTGCGCGCGCTGGGCTCTTCGTCAGTTTGTTTAGTTTTTACTCCTGCCTTGTTTTGCCTGATTCCTGTTCTTTTTTTTTTCCGCATCTCTTTGGCGTCGAACTCGCCGTTGGAATATTCGCCGTAACGTGGAGTTGCTCCAGGTTACTGCGTTCCCACGCTCTTCATTTTGCCACGTGTTTGGTCCGTTGTACTCTTTCCCAGTCGTAAAACGGTGAGTGACGACGTGAGATTTCTTCTTGTCAAGATTGTAGCAGGCGGGCTACTCGAAGAATTCGCGACGTAACTTCCGTAACGGAAGTGACGTCATCTACAGAGAATGGTAGTTTTTCAGCACTCGCGCGAGAAGCCTCTTGATTCGTTCTTCTTTTATCATCCGGTTGCGTTAACAACTTCGTGCTTCCACTTCCTGTCTCTTGACTCATGTCCGGATTCCATTACGCTGTCTGTTTTAGACTGGTTAAGGAACATGGTCGCAGAGACGACATCCTTCGAGTGTGCGTGCGAAAATAAGCTTCCCGGCGCTGTTCATATGTCTCGCATTGCTCGGTTATAAGTGCCCGGTTATAAGTGACCGCGGAGAACATATGCTGAAAATTTCATTTAATTCAGCGGACAATGAAAAATCGCCGTAGTTATCCTTTCATTCTGTGGTTCTTTCTGACCTACGCAGTAATGTACGCCGAAGTTCGTCGTTGCTTTGCGCCTGCGATACGGAAGGCTGAGAGCCGTCTCCACCTCTCTTTCTCTCTCTCTCTCTCACACACACACACACACACACACACACACACACACACACACACACACCACACACACACACACACACACACACACACACACACACACACACACACACACACACACACACACACACACACACACACACACACACACACACACACACACACACACACACACACACACACACACACACACACACACACACACACAGTCCCCCCCCATTGTAGTGTAGGTGCCAAAACTAAACTTCCTGTCTGGCACATCGCTCCGACTAGTTTGGAGTTGTTTAGACTCGTTCTGTTCCCATTTCTTTCTTTCTTTCTTTCTTTCTTTCTTTCTTTCTTTCCTTCTTTCTTTCTTTCTTTCTTTCTTTCTTTCTTTCTTTCTTTCTTTCTAGTTCCAGTGTGGCCACCTCTTTAGCTCCGAGAGCCTTAGGGCAAACGACACTTGGCAAACTTCCCTAGTTCAACGACCCCGGATCTATCTTTTTCTTTTTTCTTTTCGGTGGCGCTTATTTACATACGCGCACTTTTTTTCCCCTGTAAAACCTCTCAGCGAGCCTTCGCTTTCAGCGACATGTTTCTCTATTCCGAGCGCGATACACTTCCCTGGCCGGTGCGAACGCTCTTTCGGTTTTCCTGCATTTGTCATCGAATAAGTCCCGTTGCTGGAGAAGTCGGAAGCGCAAAGAGTGAGACACGTCAAGAAAGAAAGAAAGAAAGAAAGAAGAAAGAAAGAAAGAAAGAAAGAAAGAAAGAAAGAAAGAAAGAAAGAAAGAAAGAAAGACATTGTACTGACATGAATACGGGCATGAGAAACGTTGAGAAAGATCGCTGTCGGTGATTGTGCACGCTCCTTTTGCTTGACTGTGCCATTTTGCTTTAAACATTGAACGCAGCATCTAATTTAATTTTCTGCCATACATTTTTATATTCCGTATAGTATACGTTTTATTACCTTGTCAATTCCAATTTCCGTATAATTGTTAAACAGGTACTTAGCACTTCTGCGTTCTTTTTCGTGTACCTTGATATGCTGCTATTCAAAAAAAAAATGTTTAACAACAACAACAACAATAACAACAACAACAAATCGTCACTGTTTCTACGTTAACCATTTTATGTCTGACTACCTTATTCTTGTCTAATACCCGGAAGCGGGCTTGAGCTGACCGTTCTAAGGATCCACCGAGCCAAACGAAGGTGTCCGAGGAGGCCTCGTCGGCTGCGTTATTTGTAACAAAAGGCGCACCTAGTACTAACTAACTAACTAACTAACTAACTAACTAACTAACTAACTAACTAACTAACTAACTAACTAACTAACTAACTAACTAACTAACTACCAAGCAAGGAAACAAACCGATTACCATTATTTAAATCCGGGGCTTTTGAGCCATCTGTGTGCGGAGAATGTGTGTTTGATTCCCTGATGTACCAGATAAGAGCTCGGTTTACAGTTTTATCTCTGGGTATCCGTAAACGTATATATTTCGCGGCCGCCACGACCGCGTTAGGATAACAACCGAGATGTACCAACACTTGTGCAGCGTGCGTGCCAAACCACAACATCGCGACATCAAAAACAAAACATCGGTGTCAAACTCAATCCTCTGCTCTTAACTTACCACGGCTGCTCTCGTAGGTCTAGTGTTGTTCGGCTGCATCATAAAGCGAGTGAATCATTTTGTTAACAGCTAGACAATGTGTAATTTTAGACTTGGTTAGCTATTATTAACCTATTGATGTACTACGACCAACCCTCCACTTGATTAGATGTGATTTGTCGAAACGTGTTTTTATGTATACAACATGTGGCAAGCCGTTACGTAATGAACTGTGCTGCAGCTTGAAACGTGTTCCCTCCTTAAAAAAAAATGACTGTCACGGTTGTCATTGTTTGCCGGCGTCCTTTTGCCCACTAGCGACAGAATATACTTGCCTTACATCTACTGTTGCACGGCTCCTTTCATAGATTATATAAAGTGTATCGATTATATTGACAGTTGTTCCTGCATGCTTTCCTTATCTAATCCTGATAACCTTTGTGTCGCAATACTTGTTGGGCCTGGCAGTAGTGACAATGAAGAATGACATCAATTACTCACATAATCACTCATGCACTTACATGAGCCTGCGTTCCCTCCTTTATTGTTATCTACAGTCTTTCTTATCTCTGGAGTACCAGGCTCGTCTCTCTCGATACGTCGACCCTACGACGTTCCCACGGTCCCCTCTCTCTCTGGCACTGTTATCGTTCGTCGCGGCAGTCCTCTGGCCCTTACTCGCTTTATCTAGTTGAGTGCATCGTCTCAGATAACAACCATGCATTGTCAGCTCCTGGGAAAGAGCTACTGCGCTTTGCTGCGCTTCTACCGTAGAGAGGAAGTCGTGTCGGCTTTCGGAGATATACAAACAACCAGCAGCGTGTATCACGGTTGATAAGGGACGTTCTCACACCTCTCACCTGGCGCGAAAGATAAAAGTTTTGACTTATCAACGGTGGCAGTGATCAGGAGTGTGCATCCTTAGTACACCTTTGTGTCCTGCGATTAGAGGCGCCACAAGTTATCGGATGTACCACGACACTCAGCGCGCGCTCTAATCTGATATCTGGTGAGACTGTACTTGTAGAAGCACTCGAGCGATCGATAGCCTTTGCACTCCCGTATTACGTCTGTGTTTGTGTTCATCTGTTGTTTTCCTTATATATATATATATATATATATATATATATATATATATATATATATATATATATATATTGTCTGCGAAACGTTTGTTCTCTTCGATTCGTGTTCAGCTCTGGAGTGTCTCAAATGTCGAACGGGTGTTGTATGTAACGGCGCGGCTGACTTTTGTCGGCGTTTAAAAAAAAAGAAAGAGAAAATAATAAACAAAGAAAAACAAGTGTCTCTATGTTGTGACGGCAGTCGAGTAGGTGTTCGAGTGCAGATATCCTCCAGGCCATAACTTTATCGGGAGGTGATGATATTGGAGGTGATCAACGACCCCGCTCGCTTAGCTGACTTCACATGGAGAGCGAGAGAGAGAAAGGTTTGCTTGGTTTGTATCCTATCTTTTAGAGAATGAGATTACGGAATTGAACCAAAAATTTCCAGGTGCCCATAGCTCCATTGCCTAAGAGGCGCAAAGGCAGAAGCCTTGTGACATCTCTGAACACTTAACCCACAACTTAATCCATCTTAATCCAAGAGAGGTCTCGGGTTCGACTACTGTGAAAATCTTGGGCTCGAGTCCTAGGGGAGGGGGCCGTGGTTTCGAGCACCATAAGATGTTTAACCCATCTGCAACCACTACTGATCATCTTTTTTGTTTTCCGTAGTTGTTACATACAATATCAGTTAGGACTGCACCATTGGAGCTCTATAATTAAGCGGCAGCATTTCATTACATTTTGTTACCTTGCTGCTGCTGCTGCTGCTGTCCTGTCTTGTTCCTGCATGCCTTCTTTTTGCAATGTTAACGCGGCTGTTCCCTGTCTGTTGTTCCCGTGACCGCCGTACTGAATTTCAGCGCTCACACGCTGCCGTTCTTCAGCCGTGAACGGTTCTCACCTTGGAGACATTGCAGCTCGGCGTGCTCGCGCTCGCTCTGCACGACACCTCTCCACAGACTGGGACATTATTATACTTACCTTCTTATTTTGTTTGCAAGCCATGTCCATTTTAAAAAATACTGTCATACTACGCTTTGTTATGTGACCTATACTGCTACTACGACTACTGCTGCTGTCCGTCATCTATGTTTTACTGGCGTAAAGTACGATAAATAAATAAATAAATAAATAAATAAATAAATAAATAAATAAATAAATAAATAAATTGTATTTCTTGTATAACACTACCGAAACGGTGGCAAGAGCTAAAGGCGCTGAAGCCTGACAGAGGCTTCTGCTCCGTTCACAACCTATTTTAGGCAGCAGCGAACAGATTACGTGCCAGACCAAAGGAAATGCAACATTGTCATCTTATTGCGCGCGTGCGCGCAATAAGATGACACACACACACACACACGCACGCACGCACACACACACACACACGCACACACACACACACACACACACACACACACACACACACACACACACACACACACACACACACACACACACATTGTCAAATAGCAGGCGAATGGGACAGTTGAAAACACTGTGAGATCCAATTACTATCTTACATACGCTGAATACAGTCACAGCAATGCTCATGATACCATAAATATAGGCATTACTGCTGTATAAGTGTTACGAATACCTGTGTAGGTTTAATTTCTCTTTTTCGCGTGCGTCGCTTCTTTCGCAACATAACCTGCTACGCCAATCGAGCAACGTTCACGGCGCGTGGTGCATCGATATTTTCTATACGCGTACCTTCGCGTATTGATCGCATAGCGTGGCGGCTGTGTACACGTGTACGGCTCACGCAATCACAACTCGGCCGAGGACGAAGAGGGAGGGCGCGATAGAAATAACGTCGACGTTCATTGATTATTAGTTCGCCTCCGTAGTTTTCGACCACGCGTACAACGTGACGAACACGCTGGTCAACCGGACCTTCGGTGTGTAGCCGACTCTTCCGTGGCGTGCGCCCCTTCCACCGCGAAATCTGTTGGCCGAGCGATCGTTTCGAACGGCTGGCGTGTAGCTTCTCGGAAGCGTTTAGCGAGAAGGCTGGGCTTCGCCCTTGCGTTACTGTGTAGGTTTGTACTTAATGTTATGAATTGATGTGGTAAACGTTGTATCGGAATGCTTACGTGTTTCCAATAGCCAGAAACAACGAATAAGTTCAGACCGATAGATTATTATTTTAGAACTCTGTCGATGATTTCGACACCATATGTTCAATATTAGAAGAGCCCCGCCACGGTGGTCTAGTGGCTATGGTACTCAGCTGCTGATCCAATGGTCGCGGGATCGAATCCCGGCTGCGGCGGCTGCATTTCGATGGAGGCGAAATGTTGAGATATCAGAGCACGTTAAAAAAAACCCCGGGTGGTTGGAATTCCGTAGTCCTCCACTACGGCGTCTCTTATAATCATAGCTGGTTTTGGGACGTAAAAAACCCCAGAAATCAATCAATCAGTATTGGAAGACAAAACGAAGGTTCAAGTTTCATTTTTGAATTTCGCGCCATAACCAAGGGCGAAACGTGCACGTGTTGTCACGTATTTCTTTATTTTCTTGCGCGTGCTGTACATTTCTTGCACTGTGGAAAATAAAATCAGTTGCGAGTCAGAGCACGTGTGTGTGTCTTCCTTCTCGTCCTTTCGCGCTGCTCCTGGTCTAAAGTATCCTAACATTTTGTCCTTCAGTACTTTACGTAGGTGTTCACTCTTTCCAAGTACTTCTCGTATGGGCTCGTCACAGCGCAACTGCAGCACGGGAGTGGCGCTGCACGCGTTGTGCATGCGGGGTCCTGCCACTTGCTACAGGAAGTTTCCGTTGCTTCTCAAATATCCATCATCGGCAACATTACGCAATGAACCCATTTTTTTTTGTCTTTTGTATTTTCCCCACACTTATTTCTTTGCATGCGCAAATAAAGGCGGAAGAAGCGGGCGGAATAGAGAATGGGAAAGGGTTATGCAAGGTGTGATGC
>CM023489.1:24496384-24839562 GCA_013339685.2 Hyalomma asiaticum
TATTATATAGTATATATATATATATATCTTATATATATATTATAGATTATATTAATATATATAGATATGCAAAACTCCTTGAAATTTATATCAGGGTGCGCAGGGTGCGTAGGCAAAAACATCCCTTGCTAGGATCGCTGCGTAACTGGGGACGGGATCGGCGCTGCGATGTATATTGCTGTACTCATCTTCCCTGGATTGATTCATTGATTGATTGAGAATTGATTTCTGGGTTTTTATACGTCCCAAGACCGCGTTATAATTATGAGAGACGCTGTGGTGGAGGGCTTCGGAAACTTAGACCACCCGGGGCTCTTGCAATGTGCAATGACATCGCGCAGTACGCGGGCCTCAACGCGGTGGTCTAGTGGTTATGGTACTCGGCTGCTGATCCGAGGGTCGCGGGATCGAATCCCGGCTGTGCGGCTGCATTTCGATGGAGGCGAAATGTTGAGGCCCGTGTGCTGTGCGATGTCAGTGCGCGTTAAAGAACCCCAGGTGGTCAAAATTTCCGGAGCCTCTCCACTACGGCGTCTCTCATAATCAGAGCTGGTTTTGGGACGTTAAACCTCACACAACAACAACATTTTGCCTTCACCGAAATGCAGCCGCCGCCGCCGGGATTCGATCCCGCGACCTTAGGATCAGTAGCCGAGTCCCGTAACCTCTAGACCACCGTGGCGGGGCGCTAACCATTTTGTACAACATACTGTAGTAGTGGTCATTAGCGTAACCATTGGAGGGTGTGTCGTCGTACCTTTGAAAATTGGTGCACTATTATGTCTATTGCGTCGTATCCCCTCAACCTCCACATTGTGGCTACGCCCTTGATATTAGTGTAGCTGCCATTGTTCAAAAGACAAGGTGGTGGTACTTGTGGCGACGTGTCTGTACAGCTGGATTTAATTTTATGTCGCAGCAATCTTAGCCCTGCGGGACCACATTGCTCGTTGTGTACAGTACGCTTTACGCATACTAGCACTCCTTTTCTTTATCGCTCTGGGATAACTCATCAATAGACAATTTCTCGATTGTGTTCCGGTCAGACGAGACAGGTGTCACCTCCAAATGCACGGCGAAGAGAAGGGTCCTCTATTTCTAAGTGCACGACGAAGACGTACAGCATCACGTGGTGTACGTCCGAGTAGGCCGGTGCACCGAACCCGCGTATACGATATCAATCGCAGCACTTTTTACTGAGACCTCTTTCTTCTTTCTTTCTTTCTATTTTGTTCCACGTACTCGCCGGCTCGCGCTCTTGCATGTCGGTTTCGTCGTTTTCCGCGAAGCTATGCGCTTAACGAACCGCATCCACGTAAAATCACTCTCGCATCCCACTCCACATCCTGTATCTGCATCCTGGAGCTGTATCCTGGAACTTTATCCTGGAGCTACATGTATAGGAAGCGGATGCGCGTAGCCTTATGTGTATCCGTGCTTCCGTGTTTGTTTTATATTGAAACTGATTGGAAGAGAGTCGCGCATGTCGTATAATGTCCGTAACGAACGGGATTAGAACTAGGATATAGTTTTGCATAGGCGACATAAACACATCCGGGCTAAGTGGAGAACATTTTACCGGATTAGCGGTTCCGGAAAACCGCACGTATCTTACGTACAGGTACAGGCACTGAAGGCCAGGAAGAACGAACGACACGCATGTCCCTAGCGGTGCTGTAGTGATGCGCAGTGCGTACACTAAGTACAGCACTATACTCCTTCCTTATCTGCGATGCGTTCCCGTACATATACACCGCACGTCACGCACGACCAACTTGCCCTTATAAGCTTGGCGCATTAGGAGTCGTGGCGGGGGAATACGGACAGCTCGTCGCGCTTTCCAAACATGCCGCACATTGCAGCCTCAGGGAGTGAGTGAGCCGCGTACTATATACGTGTATGACCATTCAGCGCACGTCCGTATACTATATAACACACACACGCGCGCGCGCGCTTCGTCCAGCCTCGCTCTCGTATATGGTAGCTATAATGATGCGAATGCGGTTGGTTTGTAGCAGGTGAAACGCGGTGCCGCGTGCGGCCGGGGGTCGAAGGGTTATCAATCGCCTCTGTCGAAAGTTCCTATCGATCGCTGGCTCCTGGAGGCGCGTGCCGGCAGGTACCGCGCTATTATATAGTTTTTGAGAACGCCGTTTTTGAGGCTCGTTTCTCCGGGAAGCCGGATGCTTTGACCGCGCTAAACACGAAAGTCTTTCTTGGGATACTTGAACGCAGAAATTTTGGTCTGTCTTTCTGTTTGTCTGTCTGTCACACGATTCAGCCACCCGGCCAAAGCTTAAGCACTTGCCTAACGCCCAAAAATCTTGAACTGGTAGCTGCGTTCATACTTGTGAACACTGTCGATCAAAAAGCGAATGTTACGCATATCTGAGGCGCGACATCAACACGTAAGTATTAGGTGGTGTGTTCCTTTACTAGACAATACGTAGACATGTAATTCAAAAGACCCCAGTGTTTCTTAGGCTGGGCTAAAAATGCGACGCTATGCACGAAAAAGGCCTCTGCCGACGATTTGGTGCTGCCACCTGGCAGTTGCCAAGGGATTCGGCACAATCTCATGTTTCCCGATGGCGCTGCCAAATGACGTCCATGTCTCACGCAGCTAAGTACAGCGGGATTTTCCGGCAGAAGACTATCGTTTTCGACGACATTGCAGCGAAGCATGCAGACACGCGGCCAATTTTTTTACGTGTGTATCTTCCTACGTCACGACGTCAGTTCCGTGTAAACGAGCATACAAACAAAAAGTGCGCAACCAGATACTCCCAGGACTGCGTATACTCGACGCATCACGCACAGTGACAGCGTAAAGGCTTACTTTGTTGCGTGCTCTGGCATTCTTCTTTTTCGGTGTCCTTCCTTTCCTGCGTCTTCTCTGAACCTTCCTCTTCCTATTCTGCTGTCCCCTTTTCCGGAACCCTGTATTCTCTGTTGCTTTCCCTTTTTTTTTTCTCTCTAGTTTGAATAATTCTTTAGCGATGATACATACACACAAAGGCATAGGCTTGTCTACGTGGGCTCCCAACAACACAAAGTGCTTCGCGCTGCCCGATCGCTTCTCCACGGTAGTCTAGTGGTTATGGCACTCGGGTTCTGATTCGAAGGTCGCGGGATCGAATCCCGGCCGCGGCGGCTGCATTTCGATAGAGGCGAAGTGTTGAGGCCCGCGCACTCTGCGATATCACTGGCACGTTAAAGATACCCCAGGAGGATGAAATTTCCGGAGCCTTGCGCTACGGCGTCTCTCATAATCATAGGTGGTTACGGGATGTCAAACCCCAACAAATCGATGAATCGTCTTAGGCTTGTATTCATAAAGCTACCTTATTCTTATCGCTTGTTTTCCTTCTGTTCACAGAGGGACCCTATCATGCTTCAGGACGAATTAGTCGAGAATGTACAAACTAACCATCTGATAGCCTCGCTCACTGATCACTGTTTTAGTCCCCTTAACGCGCCTTAATGTCTCAGGGGCGATACGGAAACCTATCGATAAGGATAAGGTCAGTTTAGGAATACGGGCCTCAGAATGCCATGAGCGAACCGCGAATACATCACGCGACGGCGCTTTTTCGAAAGGGAACGGTTATCCCGGCGCATCCTATTTGCGAGTTCGAGGAAAACACAGGGAATGTCGCTAAATCTGACTCGGTAGACCCAAGAAACAGCGGGATTTTCCGTAGATGCGTATGCACTGCTATGAGGAAAAAGGAGTGGGAGACATGTGTCAGTGGGTCCATCCTCGAGCACTGTGCTCGTTTTGAGTCTGTGCCATTGGTCGTTAAACGAGTGGCGTTTCTGTGGCTTCCGATCGGCATTTCGCCTCCGTTGAATGTGTATAGGAGGGCTGCCGGGGGAGGAGACATTGCCATTAGTAATATATCTTGTAGGTGCACCGTACGAACCCGGATGACTGAAGAAAAAAAAATGTATGAAGTTAGGTTTCGCTAACGCGATGAGAGAGAAGAAAAAGAAAGAAAAAAAAAGGAGAATGGGTGAGGAAAAGAAGTTTTCGAGTCCGATTTGAAGTGCCGCAGTTCTTGTCCTCTGTTGTCCATCTTGGTGGTCTATAGAGTGGTTTATATGGTGCTTCACTGCTGGCCCGAAGGATGCGCGTTTTCGAAACCGGTCCTGGTGGTCGCATTTTCGATGGTGGCATAAAAGAGCCAGGCCTGCGCGGAGTCGCAGGACAGTGACAGCGCAAGCTGGAGGAGCGACCTTCTTAGATGCCATTTTAAACGCTTGAGGAAACTAGTGCAAGTATAGAGGCGGTGGGTATCCCCTGCTTCATGACTCTTATCATTGCGCCAAGTAGGGAAGTACCCACTACGCCATAATTACTGCGGTATTGTGACGTACAATCTGTATAACTGCACATCTTAGAGAGTGTCTTGGCGTCGTTTTCCCGAGAAGGAACCAAACTCTCGGCCCGGCGTCGACGGCGACCTGCGGTTTGGGCTTCTCTCTGCACTGTGCGTTGTCCGTGCAAGTTTAGTGAACCCCGCGTAGTCGAAATTTTCGGAGCCTCCATTCCACTACGGCTTGCTGCAGAATCGTGTGGCGGTTTTGGTACGTAAAATTTCCAACACTTATTAGTAACAGGCTTCGGCTGGTCTAGGCCAGGTTGGCCTTGTTTGCTGTGGTTTTGAATCAGTTGGGATCGGTCGGGTTGGGTCTGAGGTTAGATAAGGTTTGCGTAGGCTCGTGCAGCTTGAGTTATAGGTTTGGTTGGTTTGGGTTTGGTTCTGTTGGTACAAGTAAATTAGGTTGGCGTGGTTTGAGTTGGGTTATTTACCAACATGCAATGCTCACGATGGTATATTAGAATACGTTCATGTTGAAACATGCAACTATGACAAGTTCGCTATCTTTAGAACTAAAGCCAGTTCAGCGCTTGTAAGTCTTTCTTTCTTTCTTTCTTTCTTTCTTTCTTTCTTTCTTTCTTTCTTTCTTTCTTTCTTTCTTTCTTTCTTTCTTTCTTTCTTTCTTTCTTTCTTTCTTTCTTTCTTTCTTTCTTTCTTTCTTTCTTTCTTTCTTTCTTTCTTTATGACCATTAGCATAATCACTAGGGTGTAGCGGTGACCTGTATGTTTATCAGGGTAACAGTATGTTTAATGGTTCCAGGCTGAGGGCAAAGGTGTGTTAGCGGGTGAAGGGCAAAAACGGATGCGCTTTTTCCTTCCGCTTGGCTGCGGACGTCGGGGACATGGGGAAGCCGGACATGGTGGGTCCCCGTTGTTTAGGGGCCCAATATCATTGTATGCATTTCTCACAATGATGTGCAATAAAATTCCTTTTTGATTTGATTTGATTTGATTTAAAGAACCGTTGTTCACTACATGCATGCATGCGGGGGCTGACGGAGTTTGGGGTTGCCGTTAAACTCGACAAAGCGGACGGCAATGGCACTTGCGCCACTCGAAGCCCATTAACTTGAGAGTTATTGCGCAGTTAACGAATCTGCATGCGAGGCGCTTCTTACGTGTAGGCCTAATTAAAGGCGTGTCTCCAACAACGCACACTGTGCGCGCCAGAATCCATTGCGAGAGTGTTTCGAATGTTTGCTTCGTTGTACGTATACAGTGCGCTCCTTAGAGAGACATCACACTTGAAACAACACTTACGAAAAGACGGGAGTTAGGGGCAGATCTCGAACTGTATTATTCAAAGAAGGACGTCAGACTACGCTTAAACTGGCCTACTAAGCGCGATCTTGTCTTAGTATCTTACGCGTCCTTCTATCCCTGTTCCTTCGTTTTTATGGCAGCTGTGCGCAACGCAGTGTACGATGCCTCGCGCGTGCATGTGTGTGTGTGTGTTAAGCGACGACAAAAACAACGAAAAGATGGGACTCTCATCTAGATGTAGGCTTACGCGTTGCGCCTATCCTATGCAGTGCGGCAGTTTTGAACGAATACGTCCAGGATTTGTTGTCCTCGTCGCTAGAGGAATGCGAGCCGTCCACGAACACGGAGAGAGAGAGAGAGAGAGAGAGAGAGAGAGAGAGAGAGAGAGAAGAGGGGTATAAAGTTAAAGTTATTTGGTGGTGGAGAGATAAATTGGAAGGGAAATAGAGGGGTAGGGAGTGCAGTAGAGAGAAAGTTAGAGGGCGTGATAGAATTCGGGAAGATAAACAGAGGTAGAGAGTGAGAGAGATGGGTGGAAAGTAGAGGGAAATGGTAGAAGAGAGTGATGGGCAATGGGAGAAGAGGACGCTGGAGGGATTTGCAAAGCGCGCGCATGCGTATACGCAGTGTTTTTCGTGTACGCACCGCTCGGTTGTCTCACCCACTACGCGTGCAGTGGAGCGGACGCTACGCATATCCGGCCGTCAGA
Organism: Hyalomma asiaticum; assembly: GCA_013339685.2. Lineage (NCBI taxonomy): Eukaryota > Metazoa > Arthropoda > Arachnida > Ixodida > Ixodidae > Hyalomma > Hyalomma asiaticum. The sequence continues at coordinate 24,502,742 of CM023489.1, forward strand.
TAACGGCGATACGAAAGCGTTATAGGCGTTTAGAATTGGATAAGGACGAAAGGCTCGGACCAGTCTTGTCTTTTAACGCATGGGCTGAGACGAGCATAGTACAAGGGAGGCGAAGTTGAGAGTTCTGTATTCCCGGCCCCTGACACGACGCGATAGCGCAGAGTGGGGTCACACAACTGAATATAGCTTTCGTTAGCTCTTGGTGTGAAAAGGCGCGTAATTTCCTGAATTTGATCCACCCGACCGGCAATTTGCGACGATTTTATTTTTGGATTAATGGGCCCCGCCATCTTGGGCCTCTGCACAAGCGACTTCAATTCAATTCAGTTCTTTATTTGCAAACGTGAAACATACAGAAATATCAAAACTGTTTGGACCCATAGCCAAAGGCTAGTTGCGGGTCCGAAAAATAAATAAATAGGAGTTCCATGTACAAAAGATAGATATATGACACATATACAGATAGTTATCGTACATCATGAATTTGCACGAGCGAAACAAAGGGAAAGCAAAAGTATTGGTAAGTGTGCACGATTGTGTTTAACAGCTCTAACTTACGAAACACGAGTAAACAAGGGAAATTTTTGCATTATTATGAAAGGTTAAAATGTACATAGCTGATCCCGAAAACAAAAACAAATCACTGGTTGAGAATGGTATTTTTAATCGGTTTCACAAGTTACTGACACAAACACACACACGAAAATGACGTCATAATTGTTCACATTGACAAACACTTGCCAGTTTTGAACGCCGTGACGCCAAATTAACAACGCCATGAAATGACGAATGCGTTCCTTCGTCCATACTCAGTCACGTGAGCGTACTTGATTGATTTCCGGGGTCCCAAAATCACGCTGCGATTGTGTGAGACGTCGTACTGTAGGGCTCCGGAAATTTCGACCAACAGCGGGTTTTTGTATGCACTGACACCGCACAACACACGGGCCTCAACATTTCGCCTCCGTCGAAACGCAGCCGCTGTTAGGTCTCCCGACCTAACGACCAACGGTTATCTTGCCTTCTCATTACGTGCCTTGCTCATTCACTTGATTCCTTTTTAATCTCCGATTGACACGAAGTGACCGGTATAACGTCAGCTGCGCTGCACGGAAGTGAGCGAGCCAATGGACGTATATATGTAAAGCGTGCAAGATGAGAGTGTAGAGTGGCGCGGTTCGTCGGCGTTTAAACATACGGAACGTATACGGCTCTCGTTCGTCCGTGCTCATTTGTCTCACGGCCTGCGCGAGCGGCACTTAGGTAGGCTTTGTCCGAGTTGTACGGGCCCTAAGCGACGAGGAAAAAAAAAATAGACGCCGAAGTAAGGAATTAAGGGGGCAATTGAATCGCTCTTCGCTCGCTCGGAATGCGTGTGCTGGCGACGCTTTTAAGCGCGCAGCTGGGACCGAGTAGGCACCCAAGGGGAAAAGAAAATAAAGAAAAGAAGTTTAGGCTTTGGTCGGTAACGTCAGGCTTGGGGATTAGGGTTAGTGCGGCGCTGAACGAAGCGCCGTCCTCTGGGATTGAGATGCACAGGCGGAAAAATAAGGATGGAAAGAAAGAGAGAGGTCATAGGAAGGATATGTGCGGTGTTGAGATTGAGAGCTGCGCAAAACTTTCGTCGGGAATCTCAGCGTATGCGCTGAAGTGTGTACTTACAGGCAACTTTGTCCGTGATAAAGTTCAGCGCTTATGTGATTTGCCTGTTTTTTTTTCCCGTGCCGTCCTTTCACCGGATGTGCGCTGCCGTGTATATATATATATATATATATATATATATATATATATATATATATATATATATATATATATATATATATATATATATATATATATATATATATATATATATATAATGGTGAACCAACTAGCCCATTAGTACGTCCTATGTACGTCTTATGAATGGAGGGAAAGAAGGAAACAAGGGAGGGAGGGAGGGGATTGAGCGATAGAATGAGGAGTGACAGCAAGGGGCACTGTGAAAACGTTGTAGAAGCACCCAGCTCTCCTTACGTGCACTGAACACGAAAGCGGGGCATGTCGTGCATCGCGACTATATCGAGGTCATCACGACTTCGACGTCTATATAACGTGGAATCGCACGACGTATCAGGGACGTCATCACTGTTCAACACAAATACGAGGCACAAGCGCAGACTATCAGGCGTTGATAGTCTGCGTCTTTGCGTCGTCTTCCCCTACCTGTATATCCTTGCGCCGTGCGCGCTGTTTTTGTCTCTTGACGTCATCTTGTGACGGTGCGCGGTGATGCCACCGTCCACGTCATCAGTGTCGTATGTAGTTGTCGTAACGTGCCGACTTCGTCGCTTGGTGTCGTCATCACTATGTGTTATCATTTGTTCACGTGACTTTTGGTACCTTCCCCCTATGAAGACGCCGGGCTTTTTCGTCCGATGGTGCATGGTTTCGCATCTATATATATATATATATATATATATATATATATATATATATATATATATATATATATATATATATATATATATATATAATGTCGCCGTGTTCGATGATTAGGGTAATCGCCTGTTTGACCCGTGCACACGGAGAAGAAAAAATTATGTTTGCATATGCGTGTACACGATCGACGCTGCTGTCACAAACACGGAAAACGTTCGCGAATGCTTTTCATTATTAGTTTAAAATATTCAATAGTACTTTGCTTATGGTGATTCGATCGGTTTCTGTGCACTTCTACATCACAACGCTATAGCGCAGGAATACTATCACGAATTCCTGTTATAAAGCGTATGAATTTCGCGATAAACTATGGGAAAAAATGCGCGAAGTCTCAAGGCTAAATAACTAAACAAAAAAAAGTACGACGAAAGAACAGGGGCTCCATATTATTATTATTATTATTATTATTATTATTATTATTATTATTATTATTATTATTATTATTATGCAACTAACTGTAGCCGGAAGTTTAATTTGCATAGTTCGTGTGTGTGTATGTATACAGTTGTACACCGAGGAGGATCGCACAAGCAGCAGCAGACATTGAATGCGTCTCCGTGTCCACGAGCGGTCACATTCATAGTTCCTTATTTCTTTGCCCCGGTGCGCGATACGTGCACGCTTAGCCGGATCGTAAAGGAAAGAAACAACAAAAAACGATGTGTTTGCGCCGTCTCCGCGTTCCGCGCCGCGCGGGCGATGCCACGCGTCGCTGCCATAAAGGCCCACGACGAGCTGTAAACACTGCTTAGCGAGGCGTCACCCGCCGTTAGGGTTAGCACCGATGTTGCTGGTGTGGTGTTGTTGCTGCTGCCGGAGGTTCCAACGACAGCTCTAATGTTGCTGGTGTATAGTGCTGCTGCCGCTGCTGCCGGAGGTTCCAATGACAGAGGTTCGTATTTATTTGTTTATTTATTCAAAATACCTTACAGGCCCAATTCTGGGCATTGTGAAAGGGGAACATCAAAGGTTATATTATACAAGGCTATACAAGGAATAAATACAAACAATAATAAAATAAAAGAATTACGACGATTATACAATGCAAAACAGCTATAACGATAAAAAAATACAATGGGAACTAAATACACAACATGCGAGATAGGGACTATACATCGAGAAGCTACATAAAGAAAACACAAATTCCGCAAAGGCATAGAGATATAAAAGTCACATAATAAAAAACATTGCTCCAATTTACGCATAAACCTGCCTGCGGTGCGCAAGGCGCTTGCTGTCCCGCGTTTTCTCGCTCAGAAGGAACAAACAAACAAACAAACAAACAAACAAACAAACAAACAAGCAAGCAAGCAAGCAAGCAAGCAAGCAAGCAAGCAAGCAAGCAAGCAAGCAAGCAAACAAACTAAAACTGCGCAGCCGCACGGACACTGCGCTTAATGAAACAAAGCCTAGAAAAATACGTAGAAGACGGTATTTGAAGTTTATTGATTGAAGTTTAGTAATTACGGGAATAAGAGAAACGGACTTGAAGTAAGGCGGCGGGTTCGGTTCTCACCACAGGGAAAGTCCTGTTTTTGTTGAGCTTTCATTTCCCGTCGCTGCATTTGAACAACAACAAGTTGCCTTCACGTCACGATCATCTTCATAATAACCATCATCGCCAAAATCAAAGTCATCATCGTTGTCATATTCATCATTCTTCCCCCATACCACGCCTAGTGCAGGGCAAAAAATTCTGCGGCGTGTCTCTCATTAATCCGGGTCCTATGCTATACTTTTTGATCTCGTCTACCCACCTGTCTGCCGTCCCCTGTCCCGCTTGCCTTCTCTTGGAATTCAGTCTACTACCCTGATAGATCATCGGTTATCTTGCCTTCCAATCATACAGTGAGTTGTGCCATTGTAATTCTATAATCTCAGTACGCCGAGCTATTGGAATCGAGAGAGCTGGCCGTGTTCCCTTTGGGTATTCACCTGGCTTCTGCGTACAGCAACCCTATATGGATGCTTTTTTTTTTTTTTAAATTTAAATGTGGGAACATGGGAATGTAGGCTACGTGGGAGCCGGCTATCTCATCATCGTAACATTGAAGCTGAGAAGAACAATACACACATAAGAAAAAAAAAAGAAAACCCACAAGGAAGGACAAAAGCAGCCTTGTATGTCTGGATATGATTGCACTGCGTCAGTCCCTGTGTATGTGTGATAGTTGGTTCCTCCCCCCCCCCCCCCCCCCCAAAAAAAAAAAGGAAGAGGAAAATAACGTGGGGTATCCCGTACCACCCTGAGGTACAACGGGCTTAAGCCAATTAAAAATAAATGAATACGGGAAATGTTTCCCAAGGTTCCTTTTAGAGATAACATCAGAAAAAAAAAAGAATAGGGCTAGCTAACTAAACGCGATCAAAAGAGCGAAAATGGGAAAGTTTGAGCCGCTTAAAGTAAAAGTTCGGTCATAGTTAAGCATTTACGTGCCTCAAATATTATCGTTGTGTATTAGTGTGGAGTGTTTAGCTAGTGATTATGATTGTGTTAAGACAGTGTGAATTAGGTTAAGGTCAGATAGTAGGTAGTGTTAATGTAGCGCATTAGTGTACTTGTGCTTAAGTGGTCTTCGTGCTCCTGAAGGGTAGTGGCCGAGGCACTACCCTTCAGGTGTGTGTGTGTGTGTGTGTGTGTGTGTGTGTGTGTGTGTGTGTGTGTGTGTGTGTGTGTGTGTGTGTGTGCACGCGCGCTTTTTTTCCCCTTCGTCTCAGGTAGTCGTTTGTATCGTCTGCGGCTTCTCTCGCAGAAGGTACCACGTCATACGGGGGCGGGACTGTGGGACTTCTCACGAGTCACTGGCAACAGATGACTCGGCTTTCCCCTTTTATATTACTACGTCGGATCGGCCTATTTTCGTCGAAATCCCCGAACAGCTTGCGTCCACTTCGCCTTTATGCCCATCCACTGGTGTTCTTCTTCTTCCTTTTTATTTCTTCTACGAACACCCCGTTCGGCGGGGAAGTCGATGGGCCGTAATTTTCGGCGCCGTGGCCCCTCTTCTTGGCACCGTCGATCTATTACTGGTCAGGCGATCGAGGTGCAGTTCCTGGCTGTGCACGACTGTGAAGTCCATCTATTGAAAAAAAAAAAAGAAAAAGAAAAATGTGGGGGTGTTTTAGTTGTTCTTTTCGCCCCACCCAGACGGCATGAATCACGATGGCCGCTTTCTTTTTTTCTCTCTTCCGCGAAGCGAGGGTGTAATTGCCTTTGCCGTGGCCGGGGCACAGAAGTCTCAGTACGCGGTACGAGGAAGAAAGCAAAATAAAGAACGGCGTACGTTAAACGGGGACACCATATAGTTACGTGCAGTGGTGCTGCAATTGCAAGGTCACGTGCTAAGAGGGCTTACGGGCGTAGTCGACGGTGCGCGTGAGTTACGGCGAGCGAACGTACGCAATGACGCTGGGACCATTTGTGGCTGCCTGGCTGTTCGATTCCGAGAAGCATCGCAGTTCTCCTGCTACGGTTTGAAGGGGTCCAGTGCGTCGGCGATGCTAGTTTTCGTCGGTAGTCAGGTGCGATTTGTACTCTGTATTAGTTTATGAAATTATCCGCTTATTTTTTATCCATGCCACTCGTGTCCTTGTTATTCCGTGTCCGTTTAATAAAGTTTGCAGGCGAAATGCTATTAGAGCGTTCAACGTATGCTTCGTAAAGCGTCGAACATTGCTTGTGTCCTAAGAGCGCTGCTGTTATGCTGCGCACGTTCTTGTGTCACACACACACACACACACACACACACACACACACACACACACACACACACACACACACACACACACACACACACACACACACACACACACACACACACACACACACACACACACACACACACACACACACACACACACACACACACACACACACACACACACACACACACACACACAAAGGGGGGAGAGAGAGGGAGAGAGAGAGAGACGATGGGATGAAACATTCCATGATCAAAGTGGAATGTTACGATATTCGCGAGCGTTTCATCATGTCGCAGTAGCAACTGACCCACTGCGACACATTATTGGAGATACAGCGAGCGATGAACAAGCGAGCTGCGCGATAGCAACAGCAAAAAAACACGGAACGCAAACACGCACTAACGCGTATGTACTACAATATCCCAATGCAACTTACATAAACGATAGAGAAACAGAAAATAAAAGAAAATAAATATAGGAAACGGCCGGCGGGCCGCTGTGGTATGTCCCGCCTGATTGTTCCTTTGGCCCCCCGAGCCTTTTGCCTCGCGTAGCGCGTTTGTTCATCAGTCACGAAAGCAATTGGCTTATAATCAAGTTTCTCATCGAACAACACCCACGCTCCCGCAGTACCGTGCACTGAACTAGGACCAAAGCCGCCGGACAAGTCGCAGTGTCCCGTGGCTTGTTCCCATATGCTTCTTTCGCTCCCTACATACGCTTGCCTTGCACACTGTCGCCTCCTCATGGATTGCGAATCAATTCTCTTTTCTTCATCTTTTCTTTTTTGTCCATCAAGTTCAATTTGGCTAGTAACACCGCAGTTTCTGCGGGTAGAGTGAAGATAATTCTGTTGAACCAGGGGGTGTGGGCATTGCGCCGCTGTGGTGCCTTCTGTTTGACTCCTGTTTATCATTACTTACTTTGCTTCGCGAGCTTTTCCATTTTGTGCCCACTGTCGCCCGTTCCATCTGTCACGAACCAATTGGGGTTCTTTGTCAACTCTTGCGCGGCTGTCTCGTCGTTATAAGGGCGCACCGCTTACCGAATTTCTGGGAACGGCCCTCGCAGTTCCTGCGCCATGTCCCACCGGTTGATTGCAGTTACTGTCCCTGCCTCCCTCCCTCCTTCACCACTGTAGCTTCTGCTCCGTGCGGTGTCCGCACCATCTATCAGTCGCGATCCAATTGGCTCTTTATCAAGTTCCGTTTGGCCAGTAGAGTACGTCGCAGCCTGGCACTGCCCCAGTGCACGCAATTTTCGGGAACGAACCCGGCCAGCCGCGCTGCCGTACTCCGGTCTCACTCTCTTTTTTTTTTCTTTTGGTTGTGATTGTTTCGGCCGTAGCGTTTTGTTAACTCTTGTGGGGATTTTAGTTTTTTGTTCTGTGCAGTGTAGCCCGATTTTTCACCCGCGCGCCGATCGACCAACGAGGCGTGCACGTTCGTATCGGACAGCGCACTGCAGACGCTCACGGAGAGTGCTCTGCAGGCGTGTTGTTAGCCTATAACTCAACGCTCTCGACCTCGGAGAAGTCACCGTCTACGCCGCGGGGAGGCGCCCTGCGTGTTCCAGTTGTTACTGTTACGTTGACCCCATAACTGTGGATTCGTTTCTCGTCACGCATTAGGCGATGGAGATAAGAAATGTTGGTGGTTGACCTCCCCGAATCTGGACAGTGTTGCGGCGTATAGCAGAAAGAGCCGAATACGGCTGGTTTCGTGAGCTGCACACTGCACTCTCTGACGTCACTGTGGCTGGCACTGATTGACACCGCGTAGTAAACACTTTCAGGTTCTGGAAAGTCGCTGCTTGAGTTTGTGAGAACGTAAGAATGCGTGTGAGAACGCGTAAGAACGCGCGACCTTGCACACACCAATACATATTACACAGACAGACATACTACACATACATATTACATATTATTATTACAATACATATTACAAAGACAGACAGACGCAAGGAATGGACATACACATCTTCGTTCCTTATTTCCATCGGCGTCTTTTTACGCGCAGCTTGTGCAGAGATCGTTGAAGATGAGGAGGAACAGGGAATTTCGCTAGAGCCGACGTCACACGCACGCACGCACGCACGCACAGGCACTGCTATGTATATATAGATCATCCGTGGGCTAAATATCGCGTTCTTGTGTGGGAATTTTTAGGGAAACCGCAACGCAAGCAAATATGCGTTTTATCCTATCTCGTTATTTCAAACGTACAGTCGTAGACGTTGGAAACAACGCATGCAGTTACGTATATACTCTTAACGGCTACACTGGTACTCTGCTCAGTGCCTCCTCTATATATACAGGAGGCGCTAAGTATACGATTGAAAGACGTGATTATAAGACGACGGTAAACCGCTTGAGTGAATCCCCGAAAGTTGATCGAACTTCGTTCGCGCGGAATCATTTCGCTGCGTTGCTTTCGATCGGTGACGTGGCATCCCCATTGAGCGCGGCGGCATTGTAGCAACGGGCGAACTGATCTCCTTGATCCTCCATCGTGCTCGGGATGCTGTCTGTGTGTTTGTTCTTGGCTTATAGTTCTCTATACGACCGGCCGATGATTGCTCGCCAACCAGCCCTCGCACCCGGGCCAGCACCTTATACTAATACACTGCCACTTTCTCACCGGCCTGCCAACGTTGGGCTTGTGCGGACCAGCAACTAGCAACGCGCAACCAACAACAGCGACCAACAGCAACCAAACAGCAACCAACAACGCGCCCCCGGCCTCACTCGGATGACCTTTGTTGGCCCTCTCTGATCGCACGGGCTCCCCAAGGGGCGCTCGCGTAGGCTCGCGTGGCCTTTTGTGTTGCTTTTTTCTCGAGATACCTCCATCTTGCTTTCTTCGTTCCTTTTTGCTTTTATGTTGCCCAAGATTTCGGACCCGCTGGCGTTCTCTATTGAAGTCGGTGTTGCCGCGGCAGAGGTGGTTTGTGGTGTGCGTTACAGCCTCCGAGCTCGTCATTCATTTTTCTTTCGCCACCTTTCGAGGAACTCACGCCAATTCTTCTTCTTCTTCTTGTTCTTCTTCTTCAAAGAAGAAGTTGAAGTGACTGGAATGGGCTGGAATTCTCCGTCTTCAACATTCTGTCCTTGGGAGCCTCCTCATTAGGACATTGCCATGGGGATGTATGCCCTACTGTTGCAAAATTCATAAATAATTCAGGCCAGATGTGTTCATAAATTCGTACACTTCACCGTTAATTTCATCCTTATTCGATTCCGATTGGTATTTCATTGTACCTCAGGCTTAACTCTTTCAACTTCCGACATCTTGGCGAATCCCCCAGTGTGGGTATCTGCTAGAATTGAAGACAACAACAACAACAACAACAACAACAACAACAACAACAACAACAACAACAACAACAACAACAACAACAGTGCTTTCGGCGGCTGAAGGGAACCACTCTCGTCCCAGGATTTCTGTGCCAGCCGATCTGCTGGCCTTAACATTTAGTTATTAAGCGTTAACTTCTCTACCACGGTCCGTTGAATCGATGGTTGGTTAATCCTGTATGGCTGTCGGGCAGATATGAATTGGCATGCACTTGGTTAAGTGTTATATGTTAGTTTCTTGATGATCTGGCCAAAATTAGGCATACGCTTAAGGAGAGTGTAACGTTCGACGCGTTGGTGCAGGAATGAGTTGTATGCGCAAAACGGAAGAAGGAAAAGAAGTAAGGACAGTGCATTCCTGTCTTTCTGTCCTGTCTTCTCTCGTTGTTCTTCTTCAGTTTTGCGCCGCAATACATTCCCAAGCCAAAACGGAGCACACATTGTGATAAAGAAAGAAAGAAAGAAAGAAAGAAAGAAAGAAAGAAAGAAAGAAAGAAAGAAAGAAAGAAAGAAAGAAAGAAAGAAGTCGTCTGGGATTACGATACTCCTCGATGCGATAATTGAACGCAGCTCTCTGGGTGTTTCAATTTTGAGGTATATGAGGCAAAACAATCCAAGAGAGACGTGTGTGCACGCTTATGATTTCGGAAAAGCGAACGGTAATACCGAACGTTCGCTTCGGAACAAACGCTTGACGCTGCCCCTTCGCTCTTCATCGCGCCAGCATTTCGGCCGTCAGTTCCAGAAAGTGTCACGAACGCTTGATTAGTAATCAGTTGCTAGGCTCAGCTGGCACTAGTCATAATACAGCGAACCTTCGCATTTAGGGCAGCATACCGCCTGTCCTCTAGTGGTGTAGCCTCCCTGCCTTTCCGACTGTGCTTTTCCAATCCTTCGTATCTTGTACTTGTGTTGCAGACGCTTCCAAACATTGCGACAGATTTCAAAGCAACTACAATTCTCTCTGTCCTGAACCGGCTTTCTTTTTTCAAGCTCGGTATTTCTGTTAGTTAACCTTTCATTCTTGCCGGTCGGTCACGTCTCACGAATCGTTATCCTGAAGCCCTAGTACACGGCCTTCGTGACTGTTAACCGGTACTGAACCATTGTGTGTGTCTACCTGGGCATCAGCTGCGTGCGTGCTTCGAGTTCGAAATCGGGGAGGAACCGGTGGCCGCTCGAAATGGGACGCGTGGCCGTGGAAACAAAGTGAGGTGTAGCTTGCTGTACACACACACACACACACACACACACACACACACACACACACACACACACACACACACACACACACACACACACACACACACACACACACACACACGCACGCGCGCACACACACACACACACGCACGCACGCACACACGCACGCACACACACGCGCACACACACACACGCACGCACACACACACACATTATATATATATATATATATATATATATATATATATATATATATATATATATATATATTCTTTGGACAGAGAGAAACAGAGGAGTGTAGGCGTGTGTCAACCGATGGGGCAGAACGTGAAACTGTTTCCGTAGCACGTCTCGGGAACTCCACTCACGTCGGGGGGCTGCTGCCAGAGTTCTGTGTGACGTGCGGTGACAGAGGTGAGACTGGCGACCCCGACAAAATCTCGTACATCTCGATTCACCCGGCGTGCGGCCGTTGTGTACGTGGTCCTGTTTGCGGAGGAGGCGGGCTGTTACTTACAACCGTTGTTTGTGCAGTTCTTCACTGTTTCCCCTTTCTTTATTTGTCTCTCTGTCTCTGGTTCTAAGGTGTCTCGCATTATGTGTATTATTTCGTTATTTTTTTTTGTTTTTTTTACTGTGCAGGATGCGCGAATTGGGATGTAGAGACAGTGTCTATAATATGTTAGGCGCTGCAAGTCGTGGGATGTTCGCCAGGCAGCGCAGGTTGGAAAATTGTTTTGTCACTCGACTCACTCAGACCGACTTGTGAGTCTCAGTATATAAGGATGTGTTGCTGCTGCGAACAAATTTGGCGGTCCCGAGGGCGAGCCATGGACGAGTGAGCCCCGTTCAAATACATTCCATGACGGAATGGGAATGAGTTCTGTCTATGAGGCCCGCCTGTATACTTAGCAAAATTCACTCAAGTATTCTTGTAACTGGTGAGTTTCTTGGCGAAGGGAGGGAACACTGCCAAACTTTTAAGACACCAATTCTTACTATTATGACGAAAGGTGCTGTCTTAGCCATTTTTCGCTATGTGGGTCCTTGGTGACAGATGTGTTGCAAACTCACTCACTCACTCACTCACTCACTCACTCACTCACTCACTCACTCACTCACTCACTCACTCACTCACTCACTCACTCACTCACTCACTCACTCACTCAATCAATCAATCAATCAATCAATCAATCAATCAATCAATCAATCCTCCGTGAGACAACTCCCTGGAGCCGTTGTTTATCTACAGGGATTTTTGCCCGCAGTCCTGACATCACGCAGCGATTGAATCGAAATGAAGTTCGAACCTAATATATTGAATTCAATAGATCAATCAATCAGTGAAGTAGAAAACCGAGGGAGAGGAACCCAAACAGGCTTAACTATGTCTCCCCTTGACACTGCCTCATCGGGGAATGCAACATCAGTCACGCACAAGTGCAGCTTGTTTGTTTGTTTGTTTGTTTACTGCCTCAAGGCGCACTGCGCGAGCACGCAACGCAGCCGCATACGCAACGATTCGCTGCAGTGCAACAGCGCGCGCGGCCCCGACCCGAAACAAAAACACGGCAGCCGGCTGAGATAACGACGAAGGCCGCGTCGCCAACGAGGCCACCGTCATCGCCGTCGGCTTATGATTCGGGTCGTTAGTTACTCTCTCGCAATGCTGTTAACGGGGAAGCTGATGTTAACGAACCTTTCGTGGGCCTGTATAATATAGTCAGCGACGAAGTAACAATGCAAGGGCACCGCTGTCCGAGTTGCATAGATGATGATGATTTGTGGGGTTTTAACGTCCCAAAACGAGCTCTGATTATGAGAGACGCCGTAGTGGAGGTCTCCGGAAATTTCGACCACCTGGGGTTCTTTAACGTGCACTGACATCGCACAGCACACGGGCCTCAACATTTCGCCTCCATCGAAATGCAGCCGCCGCGGCCAGGATTCGATCCCGCGAACTTCGCATCTGCAACCGAGTGCCACAACCACTAGACCACCGTGGCGGGGCGCATAAATGACAAGAGGGAAGTTTTGTTAATGCTAAAGCATGCATTTGTGCCTCTTCTGGGTTTTCCCCGTGTTGGGGGGATAGGTGGAATTGCCGCCCACCGCTTTCGGTACAGCGACCACCGTTCCGTCAGAACCCTTCGAAACTTGAAATGCGCTCCTGAGGAACCAGATGTGGCAACTGTGTGCACGCGACACCTGCGGGCTATACAGTTGCCACATTTGGTTGTGGTAATTGGGGCCCGCAGCTGTGATGAATCAGGAAACTTTTGTGATGAATTTCAAGTACTTGTGAAAAATTTACGAGTCTTGAAAGCATAGCACCTCGCCCCCCCCCCCCCCCTTTTTTTTTTTCTCCTCTCCCGCCCGCCCGCTTCTGCTCGCAAACTGTCGGCGAGAAAAGTCGCATGACCATGTTATGAAGTCACGTGGTTTATGGCGCCCAATTCGAAAGTTGAGTTGAAGCACGTTCAGTGTCGACGTGACCCACGCCAAAAATGGTCACGTTGGCCCACGATCAAAATTGAAATGGCCCCGATGCGATAACGTGACCGAGTTTACGGGTCTTGCGACGGCCTTCCGAAGGACTTTAATTTGAAAGGTCGCATGACCAAGAGATGATGTCATATGCCAGTGTCAAGTGACATGGGCGTCGACGTATAGTTCGTACGGCCACGCACGCAATGCTTTCACATTCAGTGCACACAAGGAAATGAAAATTTAAACCATACCGTATTTTCCTCGCACTTGAAAACGTTGTGTACAGTAAAAGCTGTTTATAACGAACCCGGGTACAGTCAAGAATGCTTTATACCGGACAGGCGAATCTGTGTCAGCAGTGTTCACGTCCCATATAAATGGAGGCGCGATTAAGCGGCGCGGCGTGCGTACACGCTCTGTACCCTAAAAAAAAAAAAAAAAGAAGCACATTATTCAGTCTTGCTGCCACACAGCAGTAGTAGTCACCTATCTCGCATGCTTTTCCTTGTGTTGTTACTGCGCATCCGGCAGTTCTCTGTCACTAGGGGACGTACAGCTATAAGCGTGACATTGCTATAAGCGTGACATTGCTAGAAACGTGACATTGCTATAAGCTTGACATTATATTCTTCAAATAAAAGTGACGAGCCGTCGAGTTTTGATGAGAGGAACCCGCTTTCTCGTCCCACATTGAAATATTCTGTATAACGAACGAGGTATTGGAATTCGTTCAAGAGCGGGTTCGGCTATATCAAAATTCTTGATATATCGAACGAATTGTGTAATATCTTTCTGTTCTCTGTAATCAGGTTCGACTGTAACACCAACGCCGGTGCAACAATTCAGGTATATTGAAAGTCAGTGGCTGCACTGCAGATGTAGACGCACGATTTACTGTAGTGCCATGCACAATAGAGCTTGCGCTCACTGCTTGCACGTATAACTACCGACAGTACCAAAGGTAACGCGTAACTGAACATGCGCAACTGAACTGAAGAAAAAAGGGGGATGGCTTTGCTAACCTGCCCTCGCCTTTTACATGATACAAATGTGGTACAACCGGGAACACCTGTTAGCGACCTCTAAATATAGAAGAGCGCTCGTGAAAAACAGCGCCAGCCATAAACATCTGCTCACATCCTTGAGTTCGCCCGCTCTTTGCCATTCCAAGTCGCTGTTGATTTGCACAGATACCTGTGTCGATGGTCTTTCTCAAGAGGAAATGCGAACGTCGTGGTAAATATTTTGATTGATCCTTATACCATTTCGCAGTCGCGAATAATGTTTGCGTTTGAAACAACTAGCTTTGTGGTTATTACAGTTAGGCCCGTCGCTTAGCATTCACACGAGAAAAGCATAAAATATCTCAGCTGCGATCGAATATTGTCTGACAAAACGTGGTTCCATAGTTGAAAGGCAGGTGCGCCGCGGTTTAGCGGCTGGAGCTCGCCGTCGCCCTGATACAGTATAGTTACGGTGCTGGACTGCTAACCCTAAAGTCGAGGGTTCGATCGCTGCCGCCGCTATCGCATTTTGGATGGAGGCGAAAATTCTATTGGTCCGTGTACTGTGCGATGTCAGTGCTTTTTTTAAGAACCCCAGGGTGGCCAGAAGTTCTGGAGCACACCGCTACGGGGTGTGCCTCAAGGAATTGTGGGAACCTTAAGCTTCGCCTTAAGAGTTGAACGCGATATATATGCCTTGTCCCATTCTCATCGCGCTTTCTTCCGCTTGCGATGCTCTTCGGTCGCCCCGCCACGCAATTGTCATGACACCACGTGGTAGAAAGTGCGAGTTACTTGCGTTACTGAGCGGCCTCCCTCGTCGTCTTGCGCGCCATTTTGACATAGATGCGCCATCACACCTCGCCGCCGAATAAGGCACCATTAGAATAGGTGGATAGCAAAATCTCGGTTGTCGCAAGGAATTGTGGGTTACTCCGCAGTCTGCTACAACCTCCGGCTCGAGGATTCACGCCGCCGCCACATGCCGCCGTCGTTTCGTGGTTGGGAGTCGCGATTCCTCGTCCATGTAAGCGCTTATTTGATTCACTACTGGTGAAAAACCGCAATGCAACCAACAGTTCCGAAAGGTATAGTGTGAACTGTCAGCCCTTCGTAACCCTCCCAGACTGTGTTTTTGTGTGGCGGGCATGTCCCCAAGGAGTCATCGGGTAGTTATAGAACGTTTATGAAGATCGCGATCCAGACAACGCCGATCGCGAAGCGTGGTTATGTGATCCGCGAATGTCAACGTGAATGGGCAATCGGTTATGTAACTTGCGTTCCCTGACACACGTGGTTGACACTTGGCGAAGGATAGATATCGCTCTGCGATCTCAGTTATCACTATGCGCGGAAGTTGTACGTTGAGTAAATTTCGTTTCAAAGGCCGGGTACCCAGGTTCAGTAATAACATAGCGGCGTACAGAGCGCGCTATATCCCTTATTTGCTGCCTCCCGTTTTTTCTCTAGAGATAGGTGCCTCGTATAACTGCACAGAGAAGGCACTTATTGCTTTGAGTACATGAAATAAAGTTGTGAGGTCAATAAAGTTGACCTCAGCTCTCCTCCCTCTTTCGTGCAGCCTCACTAGTTTTTTCATTGTACCGAAATAAAGACAGCACATAATCGATGTGAGTCCCTGCTGGGTGCACCTGTTTGTATGTAATTGATCATTAATTAAGTTATTGAGACTCGAAATTAAAGGAATCAAGTTAGTTGCCAAAACACTTGCCTGTGACGAAATGGTATTCATATATTATGGCTCCTACATTCGGAACCCAAAGCTCGCCTATCACGGTCGCTCGTTTTAGAGCAACTGATTTATACTTGCGCGCTTCATTTCAAGGAAAACAACATATTTTCTTTCCTTTCACGGAAGAATCCGCGCGCCCTAATGCCGTACAGCAAACCATAATAACTTCACAGAAGCGTGTCTTCGCAAGCAGCTGAAACGTGCAGCAAGAACCAGCATACAAGGCTGAGCGAAGGAACCGGGCAGCTAAGCCTTGAACCGGAAGTCGGGTGCAGACGAAAACGTCGTTTTGCTATCCACCTATTGAGACTTGAGCTAGTTGGTAAGGGTTCGTCTTGAGGTGGATACAGTGCGACACGAATCATGGAGAAATAAGAATACGCACCTGTCCTGTACGTCTTATTCTTTGTCCGTGTTTCGTTGTGGCGCCGCACCCACCTCAAGATGAAGAAGGCTGGAGGACGTAAGCGGGGTGGCTACGCGCTGGATCCAGGGGTCCAAGGTTCGACTCCCCGGTTTTTTTTTTCTTATTTCTTTATTTGCATGTACCACGAATTGTCGCTCACGGACAAGACTGATTTTTCGCTGACAACCAACGACGCCGACACCGACAACGGATTTCCTGTGAAACGAGCTCTTCAGCGCTATCGCTTGCGGTCTTGGCACATTAAAGACCGCAGGAATTTTAACGCGAAAGTGTTTTATGCCGGGGTCTACCAAGAAATCAATGACGTACTTCCGTAACGGCAGTGGATCTCTGAAAAAAATGAGCTTACATTCACAATGTAAAAGTTCCACCCAGATGGACTAAAATCCACCTTCACCCGGGGTTTGAGGGGAGGAGCTGGAAGCTCTACCGCTCTACTCATACACCACCTCAACATTGCTCATATAGGGAACAGATGGGCCTTATATGTTCACTATAGCACTCTCTTCATATGTTCACTATAGCCCTCGATTCGCCATATTGCCGCTTATGCATTCCACATTTTGAGGCACTGCGTTATTGCTTGCCAAATACACTGAATAAATTAAAAATTACTTGTGAAAATGTTCGTACGCTCTCTAATATTTCTATTTTAAATATGCTTTATTAGTTTATGTGCGTAGTATTATTTCTGTTTGTATAACTTCTTTCTTCCGATGTATAGCATGTGCGTTGCTGGTTTGTATAACTTTATATAACTTCTTTGCTCCGATGTAAAGCATGTGCATTGCTGGTTTAAATTGTCTTGTGGTTTACTTTGCTTTTGTCGTTTTGTTGTCACAGTGAACATGGGGATGTGGGGCATTTGTCAAGCTGCTTCATGCAGCTTTTTTTCCCTGTCCCAACCACTTACTCTACAACTGTACGTGGTAAATAAACTCAACTCAACATCCTCGCGATGGCAGGTTTCACTTACATAACGATTCCTATGACAGGGATCAACCACATATTTATGCATATGTCGCACCGCATCGTGCACGCACGGCGACTCGATCGAAAAAAGTCGATGCGAATCTTTTGCAAGCGCTCTCGCTCTCGCGTCTCTAGTGAAGCAACGCGCGGTAGACTCTTGGTGGCGCAGCGTTCATGGTTCACGGGGTGCACATCATTGTCGGCGGCGGCCGCGTCGGGGGTTTTCTCGTAGTCGTCAAGGCGAAGCCGTTGAAGCGTTGAGCCCTCCCGGGCTGCAGGGATGCGCGACGAGGTGACGTCACAGTCATTGCGCATTACTCCGTACTATTCCACTGACGAGTTCACAGAGCATGCGCACACAGCGATGGTGTAGAGGTTATTGCGTCGCCAACGACGCAGAAACGTCGATGATGCCACATGTGATGATGATGATGCTGTGCGCGAACCATTGGACGCGCAGTATGCGGGGATTGTTTTCGGGTGATGTTTCGGAGAGTGCAACATCGGCCATTTCGAGATGTTTGCGGTCGCTTTAGCATTGGCATCAAACATTTTGCTTATATATATATATATATATATATATATATATATATATATATATATATATATATATATATATATATATAAATTTATAAACACATAACATAATCCCATATAGCCTATACATGACACGTGCACATGTTGGCCATGTTAGCCCAAATCGTGATTGAACCATATATGGAGATACAAGACCTGTACAAGAAGTGTCACATATGGCTGTACCAATAAGTGGGTAGATAGGGTCATATGGAGCACGCGCCATATATATAGTTGCCATATAGTCCGATATGCGTGTATGAACAGATCAGGAATTGGGCATGTCGGTATATATATTTACATTTTTATTTTTTATTTTCAC
This sequence comes from Hyalomma asiaticum, assembly GCA_013339685.2. Classification (NCBI taxonomy): domain Eukaryota; kingdom Metazoa; phylum Arthropoda; class Arachnida; order Ixodida; family Ixodidae; genus Hyalomma; species Hyalomma asiaticum. The sequence goes on from CM023489.1 coordinate 24,521,030, forward strand.
ATACTGCAGCCCAGTTAGAGGACTATCGCAGGAGGGGGTACAGGGCAGTTTAAAAAAAAGAGAAAAAAACCGCGAACAGGTGAGGTAAACACGAACAATGACAGGTCATAGAAATACAAAAATACCATAAATAAAATTATATAAACATTATAAAGCGAGAAGCAACGATTAGGGTATAACGTCTTTTAGTGCCTTCAAAAATTCACCTTTCGGTAACGAACCAATGTGACCTGGTATGGTATGCCACATTTCAGTACATCGGGGAAAAAATGTGTATTTGAAGAAGTCTGTGTGATACGTTGAGATACGTTGAGTGCATGGCTGTTTCTGGTGCATGTTGTTTTGGCAGGTGTTATGTAGTTGTTATGCGATGAATACTGCGGCTAATTGAAAAAAAAAACAGTGGAAATGTTTCAGAGACTCGATGTCGCGTCTTTTAGAATTTAATGATATATATATATATATATATATATATATATATATATATATACGAACGTTGCCAGATACGAACACGTGCTATATATATATATATATAGCACGTGTTCGTATATGGCCACGTTTTCCCAAAGCGTGATACTGCAATACAAGACTAACACAAGTATTGCCGTATATAAGGTCTGCCACCAATCGGGCAAAGGTGGCTATATGCGGACACAGTGGCATGTATCGTCCGGTGTACCAAATTTATGATATGGCGGTATATGGCTTCCACATAATGAGCTGGTATGATTGATGTATTCGAGGAAGGAATTAGCTAGAGGCATCGGCAAACTGCGGGACCTGCACCGTGTCCATCGTTTGTGAGGTTGAGTACCGCCGCCCACGCAGACCACGATACCACAAAACGCTTGCGCATACTCACGTACAACGCACTTGAGCCTTGCAACACACTTAGCGCACCCTTTCACCTATGACATTATTCTTGAAAGGCAACTGGGCGTTCCTGTAGTATAACAGAAAGTTACGAGATAATAGAAAGATATGAGTAGCGGCTCGTACGCAACATAAAATGCGAAGTACTGGAACCAAGTGACCATCAAAGTGAATCAAAGGCATCTCAAGTGAACTAGAGCTGATGTGATGTTAATGAAATGGGAATTTAAGCGATGAAGTGTTAATGTTACTGATAAGCACCTCACCTGTGCCAATAGGTATAACATTTCATTAAGCTCAATATATGGCTAGGTCTGACCAAAATTGTTTCCGTTCATCGAGTCGCATCTACAGCGAACAGCGGTTGGCCGATCACACAACGCAGCAGCATCGCTGGTCACCTTTATTTACAGGGGGGAAGGACGTTGAAATGTTTCTTATTTATTTATTTATTTATTTATTTATTTATTTATTTATTCGCAGCCATCGTGCCCCCGGCGGTACTCCGTATTGACCACGTATCCCATTCGGTCGCCACCACTGGTCGTTCGCTCCTTGGTTTCCACGTCCTGCCCCAGGGCCAGCAACTCTCGGCGATACATTTAAAATCGTATAAATCCGGTATTTCTCTAAAAAAATAAGAAAACAAAAAAAAAAAGGAAAAGGTGCACCCGGATGATTCGTATCCGTGTGACCGTGCAAGGGGGGCGCTCATATATATCGACACCGCCGTCCATATTCGTACAGGAGAAGGACGCATAAGCCGGGAGAAAGAAATATATACCTCATCGGAGTGTCGCGGAAAAACAAGTCGTATATCTCGCGCCTCCCGAGTGCGATTCGCCGTATAGCGGGGGATGCGATATATCCGCGCGCTTGCTGCCAAGAAAACAGGGTTGACCTCTTTCTTTCGTTATTTTGTTTTATTTAGATATTTTTATTTTCGTTGCGGACTGTGTTCCGAGCGCCTATATGTATGTGCATACATTTGGTGTCGACGCTCTTTCTAATGGATGAAACATTGAATGGGATCGGAGGTGGAAAGGGCAAACTATGCTTGCCAGCCAGCGTAAAGGTTGTTGCTTTTCGATGCAAACGCGGGTGTGAAAGTTGGGGGCAGGGTTCATTTTAAGGCGAAGACCTTGTATATCTGATCGCGAATAGTGAACCTACGTAGGAGTCGCTACGAATAGTACCAAACATGATTATTTCTGGGGTTTTACGTCCAAAAACACCACGAAATGATTAAGAGATATGCCGCAGTGCAGGATTCTGGAAATTTGGACAGCATGGGGTTCTTTAATGTGCAGTGACGTCGCACTGTACACGGGCCTCAACATTTCGCCCCCATCGAAATACAGGCTAAATTCTCACTAGCGTACGCTATAGCTATTGGCTAGGCATTATTGAAACCATGTAATCAAAATAATAACCCGTATTACAATATGCTTCTGTTTTATTACATTTAAGTATTTCTAAATTTAGCTGCCCGATTTCTTTTAATGAAAAGTACAAGACGCACAGACAAAAATGACGTTAAATTTACTACGCAATTCATCTCGTCCGGCTGACGTCATCGGCAGGGGACGATACACAAATCTCAAGGAAAGGCAACCTTGGCGTTCACCGTCTCGGCTAAAAATCGCCACAGTGTAGCGCTCATGGTCTGGAATGTGGCGTATATTCCTTTTGCTTGCTGTCGGATTTATATTTGCTAATTTATCACGTTGCGGTTACTGTTTTGCCAAACTTCCGTCAATCGACTATTGATTTAACGTTAGGAACTAAACAACTTAAACGCCGTCGTCGATATTCCTTCTTTCCACTAATGCCGTGGTATACCCATGGGCCATGTGTATGAAACAGTGCTTGTATACTTAGTTTCATTTTTTATGTTTATTTTCTTGCTGCTGTAATGTAGGTAGAACTTGTTTGCATTTATAGTACGTAGGAAAACGCCTATTTTAATGTACGTTACACATTTATCGATGTATCGTTACGTAAAAAATAAGCATCTGATGTTTGAATGCATAGATCATTTTGAATGTAGTACATGTACGAATAAATATACAAGTGCTAAGGTGTAACGAAAAAGCCCATGATTTATTTCTGATGAAATGTACAATGTGCCGTGTCACCTGACGCAGGCCGTATTAGTCAGCAGGAGGTTCGAGAACTCGTCAGGCTCGTAGTTCTTAGTCTTTTTCTGCCGAGAGAAATTTTTTCTATTCTTGCCGCACAATAAACAATGTTCAGTGCAGTGGCACTTTGTTTGCTACTTTCTTCCATTATCGTTCTTTGTCATTTGGGGCATTTTCATCAGAGAAATGTTGTGAACAGGAAAGCGCGTTTCCTATTGTCGTTTAACAAAGCGTCATGAGACGTTAGCGTTGGCTTCTAGTAAGCCGGTGTTACGCTGTCTTCATAGATTATACCCGAACACCGGCAGCACCAAACAACAACAACAACAACAACAACAACAACAACAACAACAACAACAACAACAACAACAACAACAACAACAACAACAACAACAACAACAACAGCGGCAGCACCAAGAAAATCAACATCAACAACACCCAGTAGCCAAGGAGCAGCCGGCACCTTATGTATGCGCCAACACCTCCTAATATCATATAAAACAACAACAACAACAACAACAACAACAACAACAACAACAACAACAACAACAACAACAACAACAACATCAGCAGCGGCAGCACCAACAAAATCAACATCAACAACACCCAGCAGCCAAGGAGCAGCCGGCACCTTATGTATGCGCCAACATCTTCTAATATCTTATAAAACAACAAAAACAACAACAACAACAACAACAACAACAACAACAACAACAACAACAACAACAACAACAACAACAACAAAGCTATCACCATTCTTTATGCGCGCCTCTATGCGTGTGCGTATGTCGGAGTTGCACAGAAACGCTGGCGGCCAATCCGCGCTTTCCTGACAACAGAAACAATTAAGAGACAATACAGACTCAAAACAACATAAAGTCAATGCAAGCGAGATGTTATCTGTATAACTATTTGTAGGAGTTATGTCCTGAGTGATGAGTGGTAAGTCACATTAACTCACGCTCTCGGGGGACGAAAACGATGACCTTTCTTTCTCGACGGGCCACCCATGTGCAAGCAATGTTTGCGCGCAAATTAAGTGACTCAGATGGTCATCCTTACACGGAGATAATTTAATTCCAAGTCGCCCCATATAGCTCGGCGATATCTCAAAGCGAGCGCCGACTGTGTTACTATGGCTGTACGAACACGAGCTCCTTATCGCCGAACTGTGCGGCGCTACTTGAAGTATTTGGTGCTTTACACACCGTCTCATTTATAGTATCAGTGGCAGCCCGTTCGGTGCGTTGGGAGACGTCCCCAGATCGTTCCGGGCTTAATTTATTGCGCGCCATGCTTATCGGAGTATAGTTTAGAGACTTAGCTACGACCCTAAGAGTCAGCCTGGAGCGGTGTGCGCGATATCCGAGAGAAGTTTAAGAGTCGTCGTTTGTGTCAGCTAATTAATCAAGGGTTCCCCCTTTTTCTTCTTTCCCTTTTGCGAGAGATTCAAATGAATAGATGCGACATCTACATTTGATAACTCCTCTCGCGCCTTCAATTAATCGTAGGTCGACCGTAGTTGTATACTTGTGAGGTCTTTCTCGTTAAAGTCAAGTTGAGATATGTATGTCCCGAAAAGAGGTGCATAGAGATGCGACGCTTCGGTTCTCCAAGAGGTCATCGTGCCACGGAGTCCTAAAACGGAGCAGAATTTCCGAAACGTCTTAGATGCGGTGAAGAGGTCAGTTTAAATCTATAAACAGTAACGGCTTGATTAACGCTGCTTAATATCTGCTACGAGCAGGTTTAGTTGGCCGAGACCACCTGGAATTCATTACAGGGATAAGAGATGTCATTAATTTGCTTCTTGACAGACATTATACTGAGGCGAACGAAAGGCATGGGCAAGACCATTTCACAGTAAAAGGAAAATAAAAAAATAAAGAAAAAGGAAAGGCACTAGGACAGCATTATTTTTACAACTTCTTAAATTTTGTGTCGCCTTTCTCGGGTTTCCTAAAATACAACTTCTCTTGCATGTTTGATGAAGTCGAGTGTTACGCCGTTTTTAGCTGGCTTATTTTCCGTGCTACATCTCTTGTATGGCTTTTTTCACCTCGTGTGAAGGTAATCGTTACCGTTAGCTAACGGTTGTTGACGCTGTATCCCTGAACTGCCGACAAGATCAGGAATGTAGTGTAAATATGCGCTATGCTAACAGTACCAGTCTTCACAGGGCAACGCATACAGATATTGTTCAAGCTAACGATGTCTTTTTATTTTTATTGGCTTGAAGTAACCATGGATGTATTGTCTGTAAAGGTACTGTATATATATATATATATATATATATATATATATATATAGCCCCGCCACGGTGGTCTAGTGGCTATGGTACTCGGCTGCTGATCCGAGGGTCGCGGGATCGAATCCCGGCCGCGGCGGCTGCATTTCGATGGAGGCGAAACGTTGAGGCCCGTGTGCTGTGCGATGTCAGTGCACGTTAAAGAATCCCAGGTAGTCCAAATTTCCGGAGCCCTCCACTACGGCGTCTCTCATAATCAGAGCTGGTTTTGGGAGGTTAAACCCCACAAATCAATCAATCAATATATATATATATATATATATATATATATATATAGAAAGCCATTTTAGGAATGTACCGTTCATTTTAAAACGATTTTTGTAGGGGCTGATTTGCCAAAACGTGGCTACTGTTGGCATAACGGCTATTTACCTCTTTGTTGTCAGCGCGATAACGCCTCACACAAAATCCGCTTGCGTTCTTTATTTTCAAAATTCATTAATGTTTTATTGTACAGCTCTAAGTATTACGGAATGGTTTCTATGTCCTGCAGTTTCCACCACTAGAATCTTCCTTTAAATGCTTGCCCGCATTGAGCTGCCTCCGAAACACCACTTTGCCTCCCATATGGCAATCCACGAAATAATAAATAAAGTAGATAAAGAAACCGCACAGAGATAAGATAAACGGAGGCTGTAGCACTAACGTTTCGGCCATTCAAACGTTCTGCGTGACCTCTGCGGGAAATCGGGCGGCGAATCATATAAGTGCCCTCCCCGGACAATCGGCATCTCTCCTCGCTCGACCCCTTACGTTCAGCGCTCCTCTGGGCTCCATTAGACCTGCATGACCCGCCCTTAGCGCGCTGTGGTGTGTCTACCTAAATGCGTGCAGCATTGCCGACGCTGTTTGCGAGGTTCACCTATCGGGTGGTCGGCGGTGTAGGGCAGTGCGCCCGGCATTTTACCGCTTGATAACGTCGTAGAGAAATCCGTAGACATCGTCATTACGCTGGAATCTCGCAGATAAGATCTTCGCGGAAACCGCAAAGATAAAACGTATAATCCGAAAATCGTATAAACCGTATGAAAAACGAAACGAGCCTGTCGAGAGTTGACTGAAAAAGAAAATGTGCATTAATCCGGGAAACGCATTAAGCGGGGATCGTGCTAACGAGGTTTCACTGCATTGTAATAATCGTTATGTCCTCTACTTCGTATGAAGACATCTACTAGCTTTCAGCAATAAATCTTGTTTTGTGCTGCTTAAAGGTAGCACGGTGTTAGCTATACCTGTAGGTTCTCTTTATGATATGGCGGGCTAGGTTTCTGTCCTACCGGGCTCTGTTTTGACTTTATTGGGGTCCACTTTGAAATTGTGATAAGACCGCCGCTTTTCTGCCCTACAAATGACAGGCCCCTTCCGACTGCGCTCTTTTCCTTTCAATGTCAACTGTATAGAATGCCTTTGTATAGTTGACAATTCCTGCGAACTTCAAGCTGCCCTCTGCTGATGTATCACAAGGATTGTTTATTACCATTGTGATTCTGTTGGAAATGTGCGCAGTGGCTGTGTTCTTTTTTTATTCTCTCTTTTGCGTCTGCGAAGCATCTGCTGCCCGCGTATGTTTTGCGCAGTAAAGTTCAGTCGAAGTCCGGCATAAGTGCTTCGTGTATTCTTCCATTGTCCACTCCTTACAAGCGTACGTATAACCACGGCGTTCCTTGAGGGATCTATATATCTTTATGACCGACTGTTGTAACTGTGTAACCTCTGTTTTGTAACACCAGTTCAGTCACTGAGCGTATAAAATAAGTAGATAGATAGATAGATAGATAGATAGATAGATAGATAGATAGATAGATAGATAGATAGATAGATAGATAGATAGATAGATAGATAAATAAATAAATAAATAAATAGGCATGGAAAAGCCGAATGTCGTGTTGTCAACAAGAAACGCGTCTTGCTGGCTGCACTGCGCCGTACAACGGTTAAAAGAAATATAATGAGAGAGAGTGGGACATAAAGTGCGATGGTCGTTCTACAGTCCTATTAAAGAGGAAGGTGATCCTTCTTTCTGTAGCCCGCTGTGCTGAGCACCGTGGAAAGTTACGGTAGCTTCACGTCTATTCAGGAGAAATCTGAGCGACCAGTCAGCTCGTACAACGGCTATAGCTTTAAAGACTGCAAGACGTACCCATGTGTGGAGGCATTTCCTGTTATTTACACGAGCTGAGCTGGAATTATGCTCCGCTCCAAACTGCACTAGTGGTCATGAAAGAGTAATCTATCTTAATGGTGACCGCGGATTAATTTCAGCTACTTGATAACACAGTTTGCAGTTACTGTAAATCTGCTCGGTGTAAGTTTGTAGCTCTAAATCAGCTGTTGCTCTAAGTCCCCTGATTGTTTTAGGCCAGCGGCCGTTGGCGAATTATTTTAAAAAAATTTCTGGTAGTTACATACCTATCTACTGCGCAGTCAGTCGTCCTGATAATGAAATGCTCGTGATCTTCAATCTATCTCGTTATGCTAGTCACCTCTTTGTAAAAGGTAGCGCGCCGTGAACACTGACACAGTACATCCTTGCGCAGAGACTCAAACCATATACGTAGAAGTTTAGCAAAAGCTAGAGGCTTGAAATGACGAGAAGTCTGGACAGACAATGAAACGAAAGCCGCCGTCTCGACAGGCCACTTGTCTTCGTCAGGGCCTAACGACGACTAGTCCTCCTGTTTTGAAGAAGATATGTTTTGTTGTCCCTGACGAGGACAAGTTTCTTTTTTTTTTCTGACGAAGACAATATTCCTTGTCCTGATTAGGACAAGTCTTCTTGTTCTTGCGAAGACATCTTCCCTTTTTCCAGGAGAAGCTTTCGTGTTCTTACAAAGATACATTCCCCTGTCCGGACTAGGAGAAGTATCCTTGCTCTCACGAAGACGTTTCCTTGTCCTGACAAGGACAAGTTCTCGTGTTCCCACGAGGATTCCTCCCCGTGTCCTGACTAGGACAGTTCCTCTGGTGCCGAGTGAGGCATCTTTCCCTGTACTGACCAGCACAAGTCCGCCTGTTCTTCACAACACGTTTGTCCTAGCTGATGAAGACAAGACCTCTTGTCGAAACTTTGGCTCCAATGACATTTCCTATTCTGCGGTATCTCATTAGTTCGTTTGTGTATGTTATTTCGTCAAGGCTTATCGCCCCCTGAGCTTCTCTTCTAGTTTGGATTTAAACCCACGGAAGATGAAGCAACACGGCTCCAGCAGCATTGCCTGTTCTGCGTCGACGATCTGTTCATCGATCAGTCGCTTAAAGGCATTCGTTGTTTAGGCGTTCCATACGCTGTCTCGAACGGGAGATCTGCCAGGACGGCGGTACTGCGGCTTACTCCCGCAGACTTGTTCGGTTACGATTCTCTCGTGCAGCCCAGGCAACTGTACGTTCCCTCCACGATGCACCGTTCTATGCGGAGAGCAAGGCAGCCCTCCTATTGTGGAGAGGCCCTTCTGCTGTCCCGCTTGTTGGGGGCCGCCAGTAAGCGCCTGGCGGCGTATCAATTGCTTTACGATTGCCTCGAGACCTCCCGGTGCGGCCCTTCACCGCATAACAATCGGAACATATAGCCGATCGTGACTATAGGTTCTGCACGCCTTGGCTGGTTGAAGTCTGTACGTGGCTGGAAGGAGGTTAAGGTTACGTTGGCTGTACTTTCGTAAACTCTTCGTAACGTCGCCGACCGAGTGACGTCAGCGGGCAGTCTTGACGAATAGAAAGTGGAGAACTATGACGTATGGCGCGTACGTGAGTGAACTGTTGTAGTTGTCTGACCGGTCGAATTTTGGACGTTAGGCTCCTCAAACTCCTAAACCACTAGAATAATTGCCTGGTCTTGAAAGTTGTGAACTATATCTCGACCGTATGAATGCCTCGTATTGTTTTATGCAATCCAATCAATCAATCAATCAATCAATCAATCAATCAATCAATCAATCAATCAATGCTTTATTGTCACAGTCAAAGAAAGCAATAAAAAATATGCAGACGTGCGATTGTTTCAAATGTGGAACATGAGAAGCATCGTTTTTATTTGCCTGATTAATGCACCCCGCATCATAGTTTTCCTTCCCACGTACTCACTTATTGTAATGCGAGAAGTAGGGATCATGGCATTTATTACCAATACACCTGCATACTTAGAATAAACGTTTGCTGACGGGCATATCTTGGGTTCCCTCACTACCAGGCATTTTATTGCGTCCTTTCACTTGATGTTAAAAAGAAATTTACAATGAACAAAGAAGAAGCAAAATAGATGGTCGGCAATGGTTGGATATTGTAATAAAAGAAAAAAGGGCTTCTCCACCTTCAAGTCTTTCGAGTTTTATGCGCGTATCACCCCCCCTCCCCCCCCCCCCCCCCGCTTTTTTTTTAACATAAAGGAAGTAATTCCTCCTCTTTGTAAATATGGCTGTCTTTCTTATCATGAGTAACTTAGATGACCTACATGAAATTTCGACAGCGCTTTTATTTTCCTGATCACACTTGTTCACAGCGCGGCGTTTGAGATGCTAAAGAAATCTCCTTTTATCCCGTTTTCGCAGAACTGCTAATCCTCCGAGGCCCGAGTTACGGGCCAACAGTGGCGGAGCGGATTATGCATATGTCGGCGCCCGAAAAAAAAAAAGAGAAATGATGTCTTAGCTGTCAGTGCGCCGGTGTATGTAAATTACGGTCATCGCGTCCCTTGAATCTCCTATCGCAGCTTCTCGGCTTTTCTCGCGTTTGTTCTGCGCATGCTCAGTTGCGTACGACCTTTTGTTTAATAACCCCGTCCAAAGCGCTCTCGGATAAAAGGAAACTCATCTTTACCGAACTTACGACTTCATTAACTGCGTGCGCGAAACCTCGTTTTGAGAATAAATGAATCACATATTGGCGTTGATATGGACAACTGAATCTATCTATCTATCTATCTATCTATCTATCTATCTATCTATCTATCTATCTATCTATCTATCTATCTATCTATCTATCTATCTATCTATCTATCTATCTATCTATCTATCTATCTATCTATCTATCTATCTATCTATCTATCTATCTATCTGGTATGCCAGAACTGCGAACACGCCATGCTTATGAGGCAAATATCAGAGCGGCGCTGCGGATTAATCTTGATCACTCGGGGTTCCTGCTTTTGCTAACTTGCACTTAAGCCTAAGTACGCCAACGTTCCAGCATTTCGGAACCGCCGCCGTCGTACGCATACAATTTACTTTCGTATCACAGAATTGCGTCGCCCGGTTCTTGCGCTAATGAGGTTGATCCCTGTATTACTTCACGTGCGCGCTATAGATAAAGTATAGTAGTACGATTTATTACCTTGTTTTTGCTTATGCCTTGCGATGTTACTAGTCTCCCTTTCTTATTTTTGCCCAACGTGGAGCACCGGGCCCGAATCCGTAGCCCATAGTAATCCCTTCGTCCACTGCGAGTCCTTGACCGCCCCCTGTTTGCATAGAACGTGCCTAATGAATGAGCTACTAATAACATGACGGGTATTGTTAATCAGGGATAAACAAGGCCCGTGAGATTTAGGCCTAATCCGGATCCTTGTAGGTCTTTTGTTGTTAATATTATTATTACGCTTTGAACAAATTCTGTTTGATTGGAAGGGGCTTTTTTGTTTTCTTTCGTTATGTCTCATATCGCGAATTCCATTGTGATGTGAGCCTCGATGTGTGCGTGTGTATCTATGTCTTGCGCGATTTTGTTCGTGAGCATAATGAAACCTCAGCCTTTAGTTTTTCTTCTTCTTTATTTTTCCTTGTTGTGGCGTTCGCACTATCCGTAACGTAATTAATTTATGCGTAATACCATTTAGGTGCCGCCTAGTTCGATGACATATTGAACGTGCTTCTTGTTTACCCGTTCTTTTGCATATCTGTACGTGTTTCACTGCAAGGCCAGAGTTCATTGTATCACGCCGTCATAGGTTCACAAGGATATATATATATATATGTCAGCCGTGTTGCGACACATCGTTTTCTTCCGATAGCGTAGAGATGCTCTTTGCGTAGAAATATAAACACTGGTTTTCGTACCTGGTGCTCTGTGATGCAGTTGTTTCGGCATATTATTAACAGAGAAATTAGCCGTGCGCGCCCATTGATCTCCAGCAAAGAGCACGATCTGTCTGTACCCGCCGGGATCGGTTTTTGCAGCCGTATTTCTTTTCTTTTTCTTTTTTTATGTGTCGTTACTCCACTTGCGAAGGAGTTGCTCTGGCGCGCGCTCTTCCATCCATCCATCCATCTTCATCAATCTATCAGTGAATCAGTTAGTCAGCCAGACAATCAATCAATCAATCAATCAATCAATCAATCTATCTATCTATCAGATCGCCAAATTAGAAGGCTGAATGTTCGGACGTGCACCTTCACAAGGTCGAAGAGTAGCTTTAGAACGGGGCTTAAATGTGGTTCCTGTTTGCGCTGACTGGCGCGTTATAGGGCATTGCCTCCTGATACGGTGAATGTCGGCGCCTTTCTTCGAACATTGTATATAATATAATGTTATAATGCTCAAGCACCGACCACTTGTCCGAAAGCTTGTCCAGGCGCGGGCTTGACCTGTATGGGAAGCGGTTTTCAGCGGGCACTAAAGCGTGGGATAAATAACTAAATAAATTAATGGGAAATGAAAAGAAAGAGGGAAAGAAATGTGCACGGCGCGTCTGCCTCCAAATGGAATCTCGTGAGCGCCTCTGACTTCTCACAACGTTCAACTCAGGCGCTGGTCAAGCAAATGAGACACCGCCTCCTACGCGTGTATGCTGCACATTTTCTTTTAGATGCGAAGCAGCTTATGGCGGAGTTCGATCCGGTGGTGGTGGTGTGCGGCGTGACCACCCTTACTGCGCATGCGCAGACCCTCTCCACACACCCTCCTCTCCACACGCCTCCTCTCCACTTCCCCTCTCCACACGCCTCCTCTCCACTCCCCTCTCACGTGACCCTCTCCATACATCTCTCCACTCCCACTCTCCACGTGCGTTGCGTACGGCGGGGTCTGCTTGCCGACGCTGCCGTTGCGTTTCGGCATGGCGAGCCGAACGGTCGAGCCCGCGTTTCATCCGTAGCAGTTTCCCGCCGACGTTGCCGTTTGCTGTTGTTAACGTAGACACCTAGTCAAACCGATGCAAACGCGGTGTGCACCCCGCATGCTGCTTCGCATCGCCTCATGGTCCCCTTTAGCGGTATATGGTGTAATTTGTTATCCTTCTTTCGGGCTTAACTTTGGCCCGAACTCTCTCCAATGCTCAGTGCGTTCGTGACGAACCTTTCGAGGCAAGCACCGCCGGTACGACCCTTCGCGCAAAGGGCCAAACATGTTACCGCTAGAGCTTTAGGGCGTTCTAATATACGGCGCCGACTCGGGTGCGTTCTTCATAGGGACAGCGCAGCGAGCATAAGGCGAAGGTGTCAGCAGCAGCAACATCTTTGACGCCAACTCAAGAGGAGATACACCGTGCCGACTTATATCCCGATTCGCGGTTCTAAACACGTGCGCGTCTGGGGAACTTCAAAGGGCACGTCTATTTTGCGACAGTTGCTATTTGCTCTGTCGGTCACAAAGTGCATCGCGTCGCTTTCAAGAGTCTTGGCCTTTGAATAGGCCTTTCAAGTATTGTGTATATTTACTACAATCTATGTAGAACGATCGTCCACGGACGTGTTGCTAGTTCGCCGCCGTGCTCTCTCAATCTAGAAAAGAACTCGCAAAAAAGAAAGGCAAAAAAGGAAACGCTGTTAACGAATACTACCGAGTTTTCTTCTTTGACATTCTCTGCAGCAGAGTTTTTCTTGAGGCGAAATTGAATGTCGCGAACGTCCTTTGACAGGCAGCGGCGCTTTCCTGAAAACGCGTTCTGCCTTGTGTATTTTTCTTTTTGTTTCTTTTTCTTGCTGTTTTGCTCATTAGAACACGCCTCCGGTGCGCTTAAGCAATGCCCGCGCGGTGTAACGAATAACCTGCTAATGCGCAGGTTATTCGTGTATATATATATATATATATATATATATATATATATATATATATATATATATATATATATATATATATGCCGTCTGTCGAGTTTTTAACGCGAGAGCGTTAAAGAGCTCGTTTCGCGGAAATTCTGGTGTCGGCGTCGTTAGTTGTGAGCGAACAATCAACGTTGTCCGTGAGCGAATATTTGAGGTAGATGTGTCAACCTCGAGATGGAGCAAAGGGCCCACGGCGCAGTGTTTCGTCGCGCCGCATGCACGGATATTTAGCCGGAGGGTGCGCGCACTTTGACTTACGGGCGTGGTGGCCTGTGCGCGCGCTTGTAGACGTTCCCTCACGCCATCGGGCTGTTGACACGTTTGTGATGGATTCTGTGCCGTGTACAAGCGCCAGGCGAACTGCAACTGCGTGCCTTCTTCATCGGCGAGTTTTGATGGTGCGTCTGTGTCAACTGGCGCAAGACGACGAGTGAGGTCACGCAAGACGTAGACAGAGAATGCAGACACCAAACCTCGGCATGCTGAAGCTGTGCGGCGAAAGCGGCGTGTGGATGCTGAACTGCGGGTACAAGAGCCTCAGGCGAAACGACAGCGCCGGGCTGTGGACCCTGACTTTAGCGCAAGGCAGGCCGATGCGCTGGAAACATGAGCAACATGCAGGACGAAGGGGTAGCCTGAAGTAGCTCGCACTTTCTGCCAAGTAATGTCAAGACAGTTACGTGGCTATGCGACTGAAGAGCATGGCAAGTGAAAGACAGTGCGACCAGAATGGGGCCAGGCATAGCTATCGCGTTTAACTCTTAAGGCGAAGCTTAAGGGTCCCACAATTTCCTTTGACGAATTCTCTATAGAACAGTGCTAATTATTTTGCCGAGCTTGCTGTTTGACAGGGAATTCGTTAATGTGAGGTATACGCGCGTAACGTGCACAGCACAGAACATCCAACGAATGTGCAAGGTTTGTATTGTCTAGTCCAGCCTTAATAAACACGATCGGGCACGTCTTTAACCAGCGCCAGACGCGAATTATTGTGAGCTGTCCGGAAATCTGTAAAGTTTACTCAACCTTATTCCAAGGACACTCAGTTATACCATTGCTTGTAAGAGAATGTGATTACATGTTGATTTGTGCATGCTTCGGTATAATTTGTCGTAAATGTAAATTGATTTGATTATTTCACAATTATGATCCCGAACAAGCTTGACTTTTCCGTAAACACAGTTAGATGACCACTCTACAAATTAGTTATCACAAATAAAGAAAGCTCTCGGGTTTCGAAGAAGGCAAAAGCGAACCCGCACTTTCCCTCGGACCACTTCCCGTACCCTTACTCTCAGCCCACTGCTACTTGGTAGTGACAATGAAGTCGACACCCTGACCCCAGCTCCGCTTTTTACTGATATTTTACAGGCATTGAGGTGGATTTACTTCTTTAGGCGCGGAGCGCCTTAGGGGCTGGCCTGCTGCCCATCTCTGTTGCCGTCACGGTGGGCCCATCCTAGAAGTAGTGCATTCAGACAGCGCGTGTGCATGTGTGGGCCGATCTTGGAGGCAGTGCATTCAGATAGTGTATGTATAGGGTTGTCGTGTCAGAAGCGATTCTAACGAGTTTCTGCTAATGCGTCCGGGCTGTCGCCGTCTAACGTCGTTGTCGTCGTGGCCACGGTAAAGCAAGCCCATTAGCATCGACTGACGTGTTCCTGTGGGAAACACCGGAGCATCACCGCACATGCTTCGCGCTTTCCCAGGTCTCACGTTTAGCGGAGCCGTATCTTGTGCATTGCGTGATGTAGAAAAACAGTGCTGCGTCTTGCTTCGTGATTTTTTTTTTCTGTTTGTCCGATCATGTGTGTACACGATAAAGGTACGTAGTCAGCTCGAAACGGTCGCGTTGCCGAGAGTGCACCGCCAACGAATGCAACATGTGCCGTCATCGCCAACCAACGAACTCTTAACCAGAAGATATACGGACGTGGTTGCACGGAGTCTGTTATCGCCCGTCATTGCAACTTTATTTTTCTCTCTCTCTCTCTCTCTCCCTTTTGCGCAACTAGTCTCATGTATCCGGAACACTCGCGCAGCAAGTTTCCAGAAAAAAAAAAGAAGAAAGAAAAAAAGATGCTCCCGACATTCGAGGCGGAAAGAGACATCAGTGTACGGGAACTCGTACAAAGCCAAAACCGCGTAGAGAGGAGTTAGACGCCTTCGGGGACGCTGGTATCCAAGCAGGAAGCAGATAACAAAAGACGCCCGCGCGTCGAAGTTCTGTACAGCACTTTCGCCGGTGAATTATTATTGTACGTGCACTCGATAGTCCGCGGCTGGAATGTAAAATTATAAATGATACGGCAGAAATATTCTCTCAGATTGACCTCCAGCTGACTCGGGTATTCTGGCCGCGTCAGACGTGTTTACGTTTCCCCGCACGCGACATCGCCCCGGGGCTATAGTAACCCGCGGCGCCGGCGGCCCGAACAGCATTTGCTTGGAAAGCGGCCATCTGAATGTGTGTCTCTATTTTTGAAAAGGCGACGCCACGCGCCAGCGAAGGTACGGAGTGTCTGGCGGTTCAGTATACCGCGAGAGAAACACCTGGCCAACGCAGCTTCCGATGTCTGCTGCGCCTATACACTCCGTTTCGGTAGTTCCATGCAGCACCGTCGGAGCTACAGGCGTCTTCGGCCAATCAGTAAGGTGAACACGTGTTGAGCACGTTCCTCTGAGCCATGGCATCTACCAGTGGTGGGCGCTGCACTGGCAGCGGCAGCCTTGGAAACAAGAGGAGGAAGAGGATATGGGGCCCCTATTGGCAGGAGTGGCTCAAGCTTCCTGTCTGAACAATGGCATTTCGTGTCTCGTTTGGGAAGAATTCTGCGCTCCATGGCCTCGTAGCCTTGGCTTTACTGCACGGAAATAGTGACGCAAAGCATAGGTGTCGTTCTATAGAACTTCCTCGGTCCCTTATCACATCTTAAGACGACCTGATGGCGAAATCCATTCCGGTGATTGAGCTGGTGCACGCAGTGAGCCTGAAGCCCTTTAGGAGACGGGTGCTTTTATTAGTCTACTTGGATAACGCAGTAGTGAGGAATTCACCTGTATCATGCACTCAAAGAGTTGATCGTCACTTTAAGAGTGTCAACGCGGTGCAGCCTACCGACTTCTCAAACATTTCGCCTCGATCCTGGCGCTTCCATTGCCGTACGTATTTAGTGAGGCATGGAGTGGAGTTGGCTCAGGCGCACGGGTTTTTGAACTGTCGACGGGCCTTGGACACAGCGGGAGAGGCGCGCCGCCATTGCTTTCGCGTGTCCTACGAAATGTCGCTCGCACCTGTGGCCTCTATCTCCCGTTGTATCGAGGGGACGGGCTCCTCCGAGCCAAAAAAATCTGCGCCGTACCGCGACGACCGCTAAGTCAATGTGCTTGCAGTCGGGAGCCCGCTGTACCGAGTCAACAAATGAAGGCTCGAGGACTCTGGCTACAAGCCCTGGCGCACACGCGTCGCGGTTGCAGGCGAGTCGTCGTGGACGTGTTGATAAAGTCGCGCTTGCGGCCATGACCAACGTGGGGCGGTTGCTCTCGAGTTGATGGAGTTTAATGGGAAGCGTTATATGACCCATGGAGCGAACAGTATGGCGCCCTTCCTGTGAGGCGGCGTTATCATCCGAAGGCATGCAGGAAAACTCACGTGACTTATGCGATAACGTCAAGACGAGACCATCATGTAGCAAAATAGTGATGCCATAACGTTATGCCACATGTGATGAAGTCACGTCGTTACGCCACGTGATGTAGACGTCGACGCAATCGTCGCACCCAGACATGCCGTGCTTTCGTATTCAATGCGAGTGAGGAGAGCTTTAGGTGCCTTCGAAAATTTAATTTTGAAAGTCACGCCTCATCACTCCATTTTGTTTTGAACGGCAGGTTTTCAGTTTATGTCCATTTCCATGCGGAGTCTGCGCGTAAAGATTCGTTCATTGTGTTGACCTTTGTCCCTCAGTCTAACCCGCTTTTCCGATGGGCCAAGCACTTAATTATTTTATGTGTGAGCTCGCTCAGCGATTCTTGATCCCGGCCGCGGCGGCTGCATTTCGATGGAGGCGAAATGTTGAGGGCCGAGTACTGCGCGATGTCAGTGCACGTTAAAGAACCGCATGGGGTCGAAATTTCCTGAGCCCCCCACTACGGCGTTTCTTCTAATCACGGCTGGTTTTGGGACGTAAAACCCCAGAAATCAGATCAAATCAAATCAAATCAGCGACTTTTTCCCCCTTTCGCTCATCCTTTAGCTTGCTCACGCAAAAATACACAGCCCACTATAACACATCCTTCTACCTCGCCCCGCCACGGTGCTCTAGTGGTTATGGCACTCGGCTGCTGACCCGAAGGTCGCGGGATCGAATCCCGTCACGGCTGCTGCATTTCTATGGAGGTGAAATGTTGTGGCCCGTGTACTGTGAGATGTCAGTGCACGTTAAAAAACCTCGGGTAGTCGAAATTTCCAGAGCCCTCCACTACGGCGTCTCTCATAATCATATCGTGGTTTTGGGACTAAAACGCCACAAATAAATCATCCTTCTTCCAATCTACCCTGTAGCTCTAACCCACGCCTTCGGACGGCTCCTTCCTTCACGCAGTCACAACTCACAGTACCAGAGCATCGGCTTTTGTTAACTCCCTTTTCAGCGGTTACAGAGCGGGAGATGTGGTAGGAGTGGAGTAAAATACGTTATGGCCTGTTTCGCTAGTTCCGTGCAGCAGAGCCAAGGCCATGAGGCCATCGAGCGCAGAATTCGCCCGAGGCGAGGCGATACGTCATTTTTCGGACACGCAACTGCGAGCAACTCCTGCAAATAGGGGCCTCACTCCGTCCTCCTCCTTTTTCCAAGGCTGCTCCTGCCACTACAACGTTAACCATTAGCAGAAGCTATGGCGCGGAGGGATACGTTTAACGCGTGTTTGATTGGCCGAAGGGACCTGTTTAGCTTACACAGTGCTGCACGGAGTTACTGAAACAGACTATAGTGCCGCCCGAGAGAGGAGGACATTCTAGCCTCCGTGGGTATGGTAGTGGAGAAGGGAAAATAGGGAGTGGATCAGTGAAAATGAGGAGACGCGGTCAGAGGAGGGCCGAGGAGGTGTGGGACGCCTCAAGCTGACAGTACAGGCCAGTGTGCCCAATGCAGCGAGGAATTGCCCATAACATCCGGCCGTGGCATCAGGCATGGGACAGGACGTTTTTCAGGGTTGACGCCGAGCGTCCTTTGTGACTGAGTGTGGCTGCTAGGGCGGTTCGTTGTGGTTGTAACAAGTGTAGCACGGGAAGTGTTGCGGTGTTTGGTCTGCCCGTACTCGGCGCATGTAGGTGGGCATAGTGGTGGATCAGCATGGCAGAACATAAGCAACTGTAGCCGTTTAATGAGTGACTGAGTGAGCTCTTCACTGACTTCCTCACTTTCTAAATACCACCTTTCTATATACTCACTTGCTCCTTGACTCTGCCACTTATTCCCTCACTTGCTCAGTACCCGACTAATACCTCCATCACTCGCTCCTTAACTCACTCAATTCCTCGTTTACTCATTTTTCCATCTCTCTATCACTCATTCACTGCCTCTCTTCGTTTTATTTTCTCCCTCTCCCATTCGCTTTCTTATTCCCTTCTAAACACCCTCGCTCAATCAAACACCTGTCACTCCCTCGCATCTTCACGATCTGCCTCACTCATTCACTTCCAGCGTCCCGGAATACTGCTCGCACACCGCCTTGTTACTACGCCTCACATGACGTCACCTTCTCCTTGGTGACGCTGGCTGTTCGTTACTGGACACTCCCGGCACTGTCTCCTTGACCATTCACCGCCGACTGCTCCGATTTCCGACCGTTGCGCAGCCTCCCATTCCTCGATCTCCTTGCTATCCACGGAATGCGACACCTGACAAGAGTTGCTTTTTCTCTCTTTATGTGCCGTGACCCGGTTGTTGGCAGTATACACTACCGCCTGCGACTGTCAACTTGCCACGCCGCTTGTCGACGGCTGACGGGGAACAAGGGGTGCAGCGAAAATAAATGAACGAAAAAAAAAGAACGCGCAACCGCTGCTAGTTGTTCCCGAATCAACTAAAGAAATCGCACAAAGGCTAAACGACGCAGTTAACCTCACTACGCGGGTCACTGACGTCACGTTTCTGTTTCTGGTAGACGTCAGCCTTTGGTCGTCCCCGTTTCCGAGACGAGCTGACGTGGTGGCGAGCGGCAGTTATTAGCACTTCTTTGTTCCCGAATTCACGGGTTGTCTGCCAACGAGCTCATTCTCCGTTCACTGATGTGTGCCTGTCGCTATTTTTTGACGACAATGGCTTCCAGGGCACCTTGCAGTCAATCTATATAAGGGGTTCTTACATGTCGCTGTCTGCAAAAATACACGACAGCATGCAACTGCCGTAATGATGCGAATACTACCAGCACTGTTTAATGTCGGCTATGTAGTCGCGGACAACTTTGTGTGGACTATGAAGGGAAGGCCACGGAGGCTGAGCTAACACTCTTGTGTTAGTGCGCAAGTAGTCCGTCACATGCACACAATCTCAAGAAAGTGTGGATGCAGAAATGCAGCACGAAATACTTGTGTACACAAATGGACTAAGAACGCATATAAAGCATTCAGCACTGCACTAACACAACGTAGCAGTAAACACTATTCACGTACTTCATTGTTATCATTTGTATATATAGCGATCATCATCCCTGTTCTTCTTCGTGCTGAACCCGCCACCGTGGTCTAGTGGCTGTGGCACTCGGCTTCTGATCCGAAGTTCGCGGTACGGTGTCCCGGCCGCGGCGGCTGCATTTCGATGGAGGCGAAATGTTGAGGCCCGTGTACTATGCGATGTCAGTGCATGTTAAAGAAACCCAGGTGGTCGAAATTTCCGGAGCCCTGCACTACGGCGTCTCTCATAATGAAGTTGTGGTTTTGGGACGTAAAACTCCAGAAATCAATCAATTCTTCTTCGTGCTTGACGCTGGCCAGCGCCTGCCGAATAAACGAGTTTGCTGGCGTTGTCTTGTCCCAAACGTCTCGTGGGATACGCATGACGCACGCACGCGTGTCTAAATGCGCTGGCTAGCTGACGACACGAAAATGCACCCGCACTTAGGAGTTTCGTCTGCTTGACACTAGGTGCCAACTGTGTTCAATGTCGGGACCATTACGTCTGCGTCAGAAAATTTTTGCGCGAGTTCCCTACTTCCGAAAAAAAAGAAAAACACGTAAGCCGCCTTGTCGTTTAGAACGTAGACCTTCGTACACTTTAGAACGTAGACCTTCGTACACTTCCAGAGTCCTTTCATTATGTCACGAAACATCAGTTCGAATTCGGGATATACAGCGGCGCATGTACATAAGCGCTACGTCTAGGTATTCTTGGATGTGTTGCCAGGAAAAGCTGCTCGCCAATATATAGGCTTGAGTAGACGGCGTGCTCGCATTCCGTCATCAACGGAGTGCTGCCGCCATTGCTGGGGACCGAGCCCGCGTCAACGAATATTATAAGCGCGAAACTGCAGCCGCAGAGCTACCGCTGCGGATGTAGTAGCTCCATCCAGGTTTTCCGACAACCTCCTTCACTCCGTTTCAAGTGCCTAGCTAGCGCTCTATGGGCTGGCCTTGTCGGCAACCATCGTCTCCTCCTGTCGCGTGCTCACGCTTCCCGCCGGTACCCGTCGACGCGCAAGAGAGAGCGCCACCGCCGCGCCGCGGCACTTCGGCGGCGCACAACGCCCGGACTCGCTGGGTTACCCGTACTCCGCATTTTCTCAGCTTTCACAGTAGTGGAGCAGTTTATCTCAGTTTTCACAGCAGTGGAGCTGCTTATCTCAGTTTTCACAGTAGTGGAGCTGTTTTTGTCAGTTTTCACTGTAGTGGAGCTGTTTAGCTCGTGTATCACAGAAGTTGAGCTGTTTATCTCAGGTTTAACAGTAGTGGAGCCATTCTCTATCACATACCGGCGGTCGCTCCCTTCTACTATGTTCCTCCCGCGCTGGCTGCTACCGACGTGTGCGGCGGCTGTTCTGAGTCGCTGACAGCCCAGCTGTGCGAACCCAGAAGAAAAGGTGCGCTGCCCTGACGCCAACGAACAGGAGGCGAAAGCGAAGGAAGAAATTTTTTTATTTCCCATAACCTTTAGTGTTCACGTTACTTAATCGCTGTGTCGCTGACGTCTGATATACCGCGAACTTTAATTACTTCCGAGCGGTGCGCAAACTCCCGCTCCAACTTTTTTATTAAACTAAGGGCCGAGCATGTGGTACAATCTAAGGCTATCAACACACGCCGTGGTCATCACTTTTCCTCAGTGACGCGTGTGTGACTGACGGCCCTTGCATGAAAAAAAAAAGACTCAAAAGCGAAAAAAGAATGCCGTTAAGGGCACCGAGGTCAGGCAGCTTGTAATTGCTTCGCGCTCGGAGTTAATACAAAGACGAGGGGAATTCTAGGAAATGAGTAAAAAGTAAGAGACTAGTACAGGTATATAGTAAAGAAGGCATGCAGATGATGTGGCACTGCAGCTCTGTTAATTGCGTCATTAATGTTTCAGCGCTCCGGAAATGACCTCTCGTCAGGGAGGGACCAAGCGGAGTGTATGCACCGCTGGACGGGTTAAGATTAAGCCTCGCGTTA
This sequence comes from Hyalomma asiaticum, assembly GCA_013339685.2. NCBI lineage: Eukaryota > Metazoa > Arthropoda > Arachnida > Ixodida > Ixodidae > Hyalomma > Hyalomma asiaticum. The sequence continues at coordinate 24,543,029 of CM023489.1, forward strand.
CCGGTTTGAAAGTGCGATGGCCGTAAAAGTGGAGAGAGATTTATAGATAAGCTCTTGCCACTTAGTTCTGCCGACTTGTTATCGCTAACGTGATTTAGTTAACGCACGGTTTAGTGTCGCTGTTAGGGAGTCGCCAGGCTTTGAAGGGGAAACAAAGAAGTACGAACGCGGAGATCTGTCGACTGCGACTGCGTTTCGCATGAAGGTGAGTGTAAGTCAGTGTCAGGACCCTTGTGGAAATGCATTCTGTGCAGTGCAGTGTACGTATGTGCAACTAGGACAGTGATTGATTGATTTCTGGGGTTTAACGTCCCAAAACCAGCTCTGATTATGGGAGAGGCCGTAGTGGAGGTCTCCGGAAATTTCGACCACCTGCGGTTCTTTAATGTGCACTGACATCGCACACCACACGGGTCTCAACATTCTGCCTCCATCGAAATGCAGCCGCCGCGGCCGGGATTCGATCCCGCGACCTTCGGATCTGTAGCCGAGTGCCATATCCAATAGACCACCGTGGCGGGGTAAAACTAGGACAGGGGTAGAGTGGAATAGCGTAACTAATATTCAAGTTACCCAGCCTTATTTTGCCGTGAAGCTTTGATGAACGAGTATAAGCTGTAATCTGACCTTATTCAGCACATGTGTTATTATAATGTTTCATTTCAGGTGTTATTGAAGGCCAGTGTTGTTTGCATAACGAATATGCACTTTGCCCGGCTTTCTTTTGTTGATGATGTATTTCCACCCTGCTAAAATCCCTCTTGTAATTGCAGTATCTGTAAATAAATGAATAAATAAATAAATAAATAAATAAATAAATAAATAAATAAATAAATAAATAAATAAATAAATTGAAACTTCTGGGCGCAGTTCAGCGTTATCTAGACGTACCCAATTGTCTTGACTTCACGTAGGCCTGTACCGGGGAACATGCAATATATCATGCGGACTAATGAATGACGATGTAGGGGCGAGAGCGTCATTCTTCTGGGAAATAACGATAGGGGTGGTGGTGGTGATGATGATGAGGATGGTCCTTCTTGCATACCTCCCTTTTCTTCTTGTTGCCCAGTGATACACCTATGGCACAATAAATGCGGCCTATGGGCTGGATACCTTAAACATTGTCCACGTACATTTCAAAAGCAGTTTATAAAAGAGTGTTTCGCGGTTCTTATATGCCTTGCACTATACATACGCGAGAACGCAAACGACATGTTCTAAAACTTGCTCTATGATCACACAAGAGAGAGAGAGAGAGAGAGAGGAGAAAGAAGGCATAGACCAAAGGAAACTTCATGTTATTGCCATTTCACTATAAAATATCGCCGTAGCATCAGTACCCTCTATTACTCAGGCGAAATAATAATAATAATAATAATAATATAATAATAATAATAATAATAATAATAATAATAATAATAATAATAATAATAATAATAATAATAATAATAATAATAATAAAAGTTGATTCATACTGTCGGTTCACGACCATGACCATTACGCCTTTATTTTTTTAGCTTTGTTACGTTTGGATTCTGAAGGCCGCGTCATGTAAGGTTGCATCGCGGAATAGTACTCAAGAGACCATTACAGTCCTCGTCGAAGCACTGTCGAACCGCTCAGGAATGGCTGACGGTATGGGAATATAGCCACACCGCAGCTCGACCCCGACGTCGTCTCTCCTTCAGCGATCCGTGTCACGGAAAACAATCGAAGAAATGCGTTCGAGGTATCCTACTTCACGGAAACACCTTGACATTGTTCAGTACAGTACAACGCACAGTGAACCTATATACCACACATGGTTGCCAGAGTGCTGCTCTACGCTTCACCAATCTCATGCAGAGAATCAACGAAAGTCTACAGTGCCTCCTGTCGGCCATTCGCCGAGAACCCCACGTCCTCCCTTTGAGTGGATGACTGAGGTCCCCGCCACGGTGGTCTAGTGGCTATGGCACGCGGATGCTGCGGACGCGAAGGTCGCGGGATTGAATCCCGGCCGCGGTTAAGGCCTGTGTACTGTGCCACTACGGCGTTTATAGTAATAATGTCGTTGCTATGGGACGTAAAACCACAGAAAATATTAATTTTATTAATGGATGAGGAGGTTTTTGCCCATTGCATGCTATTGATACTTCCGCGATTAAACTTGCGTTCAGGTGCCGGTGTCATGGGACAGACGAGTGGGAAGGCTAGACGATCGTGGTACATGCGCTTGATCTGACACTTTTCCAAAGTCCAGCTGATTTTTGTGACTGCTACGCGTAGTACGCAAGGTTTGTATCTGTTGCACCCGTTATAGATTTATGGTATTTCCCAAAAATGCCGTTTATATTTATACAACAACCGGTCTGGCCCGCGTGAGATCTGCCCCTGGATAACGTGAAGAAGTGGACTGCTTGACAAAGTGGGACAACCGGCCGCCCTTCTAGACCTCTTTTCCGATAGTGAACATTGCACGCATTCTGCTTTCATTCGGTCTTCGGACGTTCGGTTTCAGCTCAAACGCTCGGGGCCGCATGCCAGCTATATCATCGTCGACCAGCTGACTTCGTCTAGCTGCTTAATAGCGCGAGTACAAAAAGCGAGCGTTTGGAAACCGAATTCATGTTCAAGATTCCGCCCCTTCTGGTCTCTTGACAAGATTCGCACCGTTTCTGCGGTACTCGCTTCCGCGCTCGCTTTGTCATTGCTGCACGGAATTGCTGGCGTGGAAGTGTATAATCTTGTATACATAACCCGACCGTTTTCCAAGCGCCCGTGCACAGCGCCTCGTCATTTGTCGTTTCTGCCTTTCTTCCTCCTCCTTCTCCACCTCCCTCAGCACTCGCGCATCGGTTTGTCTGTGCGTGTTCCTGATCAAGCGGTCCTGTATAAGGTGGACGGTGTAGCCGCTCGGCGCCCTCCCTGTACTCGTACCATACATCTAAGCCTGCCTCCAGGGGGATTGGTCGGTCGCCGATCAATCACGTAGGATTTCCGCTTCTGGTGCTTGTAGATTGGAGCGAGCGAATGAACCAATGGACAAACCAACAAACGAACGGCCGGCAGAGGCAGAGGCGCTTCACAGAGGACGCGGACGACGAAGAGGATGGTGTATATAGAAGCTGTTTCCTCCTGGATATAGATGACATTGATCGTACCGCGTGGGCTTTACGGCCGTTCAAAGCTGGTCGCGCTTCGCCGCTCGTCTAGGAGATGGTGCGTGAGACGTGCGTTTGTGTTCGTTCGATCGCGCCAAAAACGCGGCGTTCCAGCGTCTGCATAAAGAATGCATTGTGGAGTACGGGCCCATGCGGTGGGGATATGCGAATAGATGGTCTTCGCCGAGATTTCGCTCAGCCTCGGTTGATTTTTTTTCCCCGCGCACGTGCTACCTATATAGACAGGCTTGCTCGACGTTGACATATGCGTAGTTTTGCGTATGGGCATTGGGGAAAACGACGTGGTTCGAAGAAGAGGGTGGTTTGTTGAGGAGCGGGTGGGCTGAGTGATGGTTAGGGTGGCGTAGAATCATATGTTTACTGGCGTCACCTTTTCGAAGATTGCGTTTTTTGTTCTTTGAGCGTAAACACGAAAACAGCTTCGTGTCGGCTCAGTGATGGCGAATTTTTTTTTTTTTCATCTCGCTAATGTCAGCGTCGTCTACACTCTTGGGAAAAGGCGGTAGATGCATGAGTTGTAGCATGGACAGTCGAGCATTACTTCACGTCAGGAACTGAGGTAGCCGAAGACGACCTCTGGAAATGCCGTAAGAATTTCGGTGAAGTCTTTTTAGCTTTCGAAGGTGTCCCCAAAGCTAAAGTTCGTTCAAGTGGTCGTAAGTGACAATGATGACGACTGTGAGAAATTGTTCAGAAGGGCTCTGTTCCGACAGGTTTGCGCTTTCTGGTTTCATTGCGACAAAGGTGTCATTAATTGCGGCAACTGCGACTTCACAGGCCGGCCTCTGGGACTTTTCATTTACAGCCCATGCCCGCGAGTTATACCTAATTTTTTGAACGCAACACTTCGCTTCCTTCTTCTCTATTCGTGGCATTTGTTTCGATATCTCCCGCAAGCTTCTCTGATTCGCAAGCGTGGATCACGCCACGTTGGTGCGGTAAAGCGAGAACTGGTTCTCTTACTTGCACATGCCTACTCTACGGTGCATATCTGTGGTGCCAACTGTGGGATACCATAAATTGTTGTTGTTTTGTGGGGCTTTACGTCCCAAAACCAGTTATGATTATGAGAGACGCCGTAGTGGAGGTCTCCGGAAATTTCGACCACCTGGGGTTCTTTAACGTGCACTGGCATCGTACAAGCACACCGGCCTCAACATTTCGCCTCCGTCGAAATACAGCCGCCGCGGCCGGGATTCGATCCCGCGACCCTCGGATCAGCAGCCGAGTACCTTATCCACTAGACCACCGTGGCGGGGCGGATACCATAAATTATGCCAACTGATTTGCGAGCTATGGTGGCACCATATACAGTGCCATACGTGTGCGCAGATGAGTCCCGACGCTAAAAATGCAGGTTATACTTACGTTCTCCAAGACCGTGGCGTGTGCTCTGCTGCGCAAGGAGCGGAAATATGCTTCGCACAGTGCGAGTGATGCTGTCGAGTGCTGGGCGCGAACCTCCTCATCCCCTACATTCACCTTCACGCAATCCACCACGGTGTTCTAGTGGATGTGACACTTTTGACTGCTAACCTCCGAGGGATCTAATCCCGGCCGCAGTGGCCGCATTTCAATGTAGGCGAAGTGTTAGAGGCCCGTGTTCTGTGCGATGTCAGTGCACGCTAAAGAACACCAGGTGGTCGAATTTTCTGGATCCCTGCACTCCTCTATCACATCGTGGGGCTTACCCGAAATAATAATAATAATAATAATAATAATAATAATAATAATAATAATAATAATAATAATAATAATAATAATAAGTTTAACGTGCCCGCGAACAACCGTAAGCTCTTTGTACTGGAGCACGCAAAGAAAATAAGAAGAAACAACACAATAAGGACTTTCCATAGAAGAGAATACTAATAAATAACAACAAAAACAAACAGTCATAATTAAATATTAGGAATGTGTTAATAATACTACTACTAATAATACTAATAATAACACACGCGTTAGGAAGGAACCGAAGAGGGAGTGCTTACATGAAGGAATGCTTATGTTATACCCTAGCTCTGGATCCTCTCGCATTGCATTGGCAACACAGGGAGAGCGTGCCAGCTAGGAAACGCATACTGGTGGGATGATGCTATTGAATTATAGTAACTGTTATCACGGAAGCCAAGTACTCTTGCCGTCCACGCGCCGCTTCTCACGTACGCCTGTGTGAATGTACACCAGGAACGATACGAAAGGTTACCCGAGTGGTGTTCGAAAGGTCGTACACATGGGGGTCAACGTGCATGACCCAGCATAAGCGCGTTCGATACGCAATCAATATCTTTAAAGGGACACGACCTGCTTACGTAACGAGCGTATCAGATTCGAATCCGCGCATTATCGATAATTGTTGCTCAAGAACAAATTCAGAGCGTTCTCATTCATATTTTTCTGGACTGTACGTGTGGAGGACGTGAACGGAATATGATTGATTTCTGGGTTTTTTTTTTTTTACGTCCCAAAACCACGATATGATTATAAAAGACGCCGTAGTGGAGGGCTCAACACCTTAGCCGTAGTGTAGACGCCATAGTGGAGTGTCCAACATCTTAGCCGCTAAGCTGTCACTGCGATCCTGCAGTTCACTTGCATACATTAACCGACTAGTGAGTGTAAGCGTTGGTTATGCCTTGTTTATGCACCCTCGATTCGATCGCGTAAAATCAACATGTACGCCCGACAAGAAGATTTCACGGGGCACAAGTTACAATATCTTTTAAAGAAGTGAGAGATTTCGTGCTTATCGTGAAAGCATAGTCTTTATAAGAAAAAGGCTTCATTCAACCTGAGGTCCCGAGGCTCAGACACTATACGTCCTTCTAGTCCAAAGCGTAATGCCTTTGCAGATAATTAATTCACATTTGCCGTTGAACCCGTGGACCTCTAAACGTTTTATCGTCGCCATCCGATTAACATAAAAGCTTATAGTGCCCCTATGATCAAAGGACGATACGCAGTTCGCACGATGTTACGGTCTGTTGTTCGCTTTTTCTTTCTTTTTCTCTCTGTCGCAAAATTTTCTCTTACGCATACTCATATTTCGATACCGGCTTACATTATTTGTCTTCGATCTGGCCACTTGCACAACCGCGCTTTATTTATTTTATTTTATTGCTGTCATCGCCTGAGCGTGTTCGCGCACAATCCTTCCGCATCGCGGCTATTGATCTGAATTTTAAATCACTTGTCTTTTTCACCTCTCTTTTTTTTTTTGCTCGCGTATGGTATCGTGTCGGAAGAGAGAAACGCGACGCGAGCCGGGGATATACTTACTTTGGTCGTGCGGAATTCCACGCGTTTCGCGCTGCCGAGACTCATTATTATGTGCCTCTTGTGTCATCGGAAGCCGTTCCACGACCTGGCAGCTGGGGCACATAATTCATGAGCAGGCGTGCGAGCGCATCAGCGAGCCTGGGTTCGCGAGAAATGTGTAATGCGACCGAAACGATTCGTGGAACGCGCGGCCGCGAAATTAATTGCGATAAAGTTCGCATGGGGAGGTGTCGTGTGTGCGAAATGCTTTAGCTGTCCTTGCCCCGTAGCGGCCACGTTAGTCAACATTAGCTAACGCCGGCCAACAGTAGCCCGTATTAAGCCAACATTAGGCCGGCAGTAGTCAGCGCTAGTCATCGATGAAAACGTTGAGCCGATGCTATCACTGATTAGGGGCTAAAGTGTTCGTAACCGGTTTGAACTTGCGAACGTTATAGCCAGCAGTAAGCCAGCGTTAGCCAGTATTAAGCCATTAGTATTTAGGGCTAGCCAACATTGGCCGTTGTTACTACGGAAGTGGTCAAAAGCATAGTTATCAGTAACCAAGATAAAACCAATGCTTGCTAAGACTAGGATATACCAGTGGTCAGTAGTAGCTTAAGGTCGCCGGCGCTAGCCAATATTAAGCCAACACTAGTTAGGGCTAGCCAACGCTGACCATTATAGTGCCAACATAGGTCAAGAGTAGCTATCAGCAACCGATGTGAAACCAATGCTAGCTAAGATTAGGCTGTCAGTAACCAGTGTTATGAAGCGAACATTATAATAATAGCCAGGAGTAAGCATGCGATAGCCAATATTAAGCCAACGCTAGTCAGGGCTAGCCAACACTGAGCATCATAGCGCCAGCATTAGTCAAGAGTAGTTATCAACAACCAATGTGAAACCAACAGCAGCTAAGATTAGGCTATCAGAAACCAGTGTTATGAGAGCGTCGGTGCGATAAGAACCGCACGCATATCGCGGAATATAGATCACTGAGATGGAATACTGCTCGCACTCCACATATCTTGCGAATTCGTGCTGGTGCAGAGCTTGTCCCAAGGTTCTTTCTCCCTCCCCATTCCCTGTCCTCTTGTTTTATCTTGCAGGCCTTTGGCAGCACATTTGGCGGCAACCAGATCCAATTGTGTTTGAAATGCATGTGCGGTAGCGTTGTCGCGTCTTACTTTTCACGCATATACCTGGATTTGAGCTTGAGAAGACGTGACTCAGTTTGCTGGCGTGCGAAGAAGGAAAACGAAGAACAAAGGTTGAGTGCATTTAAGTGGATCGCCGTCACTTTGCTCGGCGCAAAATGGGGAAAATTAGCAAGAAACAAAGAGGGAATGGAAGGGGTAAGTTGGCGCAAAGGGGATCATCAGGGAAACCACGAAGCACGCTGGGCGAGAAAAAGTAGGGATTTGGGGAATCGTTTTAAGGAATGGGGAAGTGTTGGGGGAATAAGGAAAGAACAAAAAGATTATGAAAAAAGTGAACGTGTGAAGTGCGCATTCTGATCAATTTCATACGAAAGCACGCATATATAACGATTAAAGGGGATAATAGGGTATACAGGAGCAGGCTGACAGCTGGGACCGAGAGGGGCAGGCCATGTAGAGATAAATAATGACAAAAAATGGAATGCGCCATTGAGACCAGTGGAGGTGCGTCTTAACATAAGGAGCGAAAGCATGCAAGGCTATGATAATGGGGGATAAGAAAAAAATGTGTTAAGTGAAAAAAACTGAAAGGGGGTGTGAAATTGCGATGAAGGAAGAAAAACAAAGAAAATTTTTTCCTTATTGCAGATATTTTATGCTATCTCTACCAACTGCTTAAATACTTTTGTGGCTCATATTTGGGTCAGTAAAGAAAAATGAACAGAACGTCAACCTAGTTATAAATCTTTATTTTAAGAACACTGCCATATAAAGGGAATAGTTGTTTATGTAAGCCTAACTATTGTGGTCCCAGTGACATGTCCATTTTATACACACCACAGTTGAATGCGGTTAGTGTAGAAACAAGCATTACAGCAAGATTTTGAGGTCGCTTCTCTTATGTTACCAATATTTCTGCTATTGTTTAAAGGGCTTACTTCTTTATTGAGTATGATAGAACAACAAAGAACTTGAATGTTCGTGTTACTAGATTAACACGGCGACCTTCTAATAAGTTAAGCGATCCTTAGATATGGGAATTCCAGCAGTGGCTTCGCATTAACTGGAAGTGGTTTGGCAACGACTTAGCAATGTTTTCGTAGCTTCCATCAATTACAATAAGATGACATATGCGTGTCTACCCCCGTCGGGAATTCGCGTATAGTACGACTGAACTGGCGTCACGTTGAAAAATTACACCATCTCCCGCTAAAGGGGACCATGAGGCGATGCGAAGAAGCACGGGGGGTGCACACCGCGTTTGCACCGGTTGGACTAGGTGTCGCGTTTGCATCGGTTTGACGCTAGCAGTCGCTCCCTGCGTCAGCGTTGTCTCTCGCGGGCGAGGGCGCGTTCTCGTCCCTTGCGAGCTGCCAAAGCGTTCATCGAAGGAAGCGTTTCCATAGTCAACGCGCGTCGTTCGGAGGGGAGAGGAGGAATGCCGAGAGGGGAGGAGATGAAACAAGGAGAGGAAGGGAAGGAGGATGCGCATGCGCAGTGCGGGTGTGGACGCCGCACGGCGGATGGATGGAGGGAGGGAGGGAGCTACATAGCCCTGACCGTAAGCTGCTTCGCATCTAAAAGTCTACACGGCGTCTCTCAACGAAATGCAAACATCCGCTGCGTCTTCACCATTTGTCCATGAGTAATTCTTATTCCGAATAGCGATATGCGCTTTCGACACGTTGTTGTCGATAGTACTTTGGTTAAATTACTTCGTTATAGCACGGTTATAGTTATAGATATACATAGTATCCTTTGCATTAGTTTAACACTTCTACAGCCTCATGGTCGTTCAGGCTGCCACGCTGGTACAGTGGGTACGGTACTTGGCTGTTGACCCTGTAAGACGTGGTTTAGATTTGTCCCATGGCGGCCGCATTTCGAAGCAGCCGAATCGCAAAGGGGCCCGTATACAGTGCGATCTCGGTGCGTGATAAAGAACTTCAGGTATTGTAATTTTACGGAGCCCTCCACTACAGAGTGTCTCATAATCATGTCGTGTTTTTGCACGTATAACCCAAGCACTTATGAAAAATATTGCCTCACGAGCATTTAATTCATATCGATTCCTTATCTCTTCGTTTTTTCTCGCTGTCTATAGAGCAGGTGGATGGAGCGATCGAACGTATGTATGCAGGTGAGAAGTGAAAATAAATTGTCAACGTCGCTTTCCGATTGGAAGGTATTGTTACGTTGCCATGAGAACCTTTTCAAGTAGAAGCGATTCTGTTTGAGCATTACGATGCTGACAGAGACAATGAGTCTTTTTGACTTAATGACGGGGGTAGACAATCCTTACGATCAGACGATTCGTCATTCCCCGATTAAGAGTCGAGTTTGCTTGCGTAAATGTCTCGGGTTCTAATGTCTAGCGTTGAATGTCTATCTCCCTTGAACTCTAGCATGTGCGTTCGCGAACGTTCACAAAAGCTGTTCTTTTTTTTTTTTTTCGGGTGAACGACCTGTAAAGATAATTGTCTGCCTCCCTTGTTTCTGATTTCCTGTGTCGACGTTAAATCCGACGTCATGGTCGAGTGCACATTTTGTTGTTGTTTTTATACGGCTCTCGTATTTGTACCGCCACGCCTGTCAACATTGATTGATTGTTTGCATTTTCCTTCTATGCGTGTTTAGCTCCTCTTTTATTTTGTGTTGGGAGGCTGAAGAGAGGTGTTTACGGGTTATTTATTGTTCGCTAGCGCATGTTTAATTGCATGACTGAAATTGTTCGTGTTTGTCTTTATTTAACCTTCCTAAAAAAGTCAATGAATGTGGTAGAACATAAAATTGCTTGCATATTCTGCCATTAGTGGCAAGAACGTCTAGGCACTACGTAGTCATCACAGCCTTTCAAACCACGTCGTTCTGCAACTGCTCCACGTTGTATCCCACCGCTGCCACCATGTGTAACGGAGACGCCTCGCAGACTGAAAGATTGCTATCATCCCTAATCGCAATATCTCAGCTTCTGCCTCCTTCTCACTTCTTTGTACGCACAGGTTCTAGCGCGACAGTTTCTGCTTCAAACCGTAAATTCTCATGTTATGGCTTTTTTTGTTGATCGCCAAAGCTGTTTCAGGTCGACCCTTCGCCGTCCGTTATGTTACGCAGTTCGACGCGTGATAGTGCGCAGGGCACTTCAGACGTTCAGGGGAGTGAGCGTGCGTGCTTGTGTGTGTGTGCGTGCGTTTTAGGCGCGAAGCACCTTATACGCACAGGCTGTCGGCGTCTCATGTCGTCGATGTCGTCCTCGCCCATCAGGGTAAAGCAATTTGTCGAACTGTGATCAATAACAAGCGTATAATCGTTCAAAATTGGTTCATATTATAGTAATAAGATTTAAACTACTTTAAAATACAGGAATAATAAGAAATCAGTTGCGTTGCTTAACAGAAATTTGTTATAATTGCTTCTGACAGAACTCTATACAAGCACTGACTGCACTGTCTCCACTCCCTCCAGGATCTGCCCACATTGCTCTGTCGACAGGGCAAAACAAGGTGCACAACTGATCAAATCGGTTCAGCGTAGCGATTGATGCGTTCCTGCGGAAATCACCGGCGCATCATTGCTTCGCAGCTGCCCAGGTTTCACGTTAGTGGAGCGGCTTTTTGTGTTTATCTCAAAGTCGCGGGTTCGATCCCCGCAGCCGCGGCTGCATCTACATAACGCGAAATGCAAAAGAAAGAAAGAAAGAAAGAAAGAAAGAAAGAAGTGTGCGAGTGTTAGAATGAGGTGCAAGTTAATAAAGCCCAACTATGCATAAAACCGAAGTCCTCTATCAGGGTAGAAGGCCAGGCATGCTAAGGCAAGGGAATGAAGAAATACAGACAGAAACAAGGGAATAAAGAAGGAAAGAAGAATGCAGATCCTCTTTGAGGGGAAAGTCTCGGTGTAACTAAACCAATACTTCGATGTTCCGCCTTCTTCACGGAGTGGAAGGGGCGGTGATTTTGTATCTCCTCATCGTTAGGAATCTTGTTGAGCTGTGAGGTGACTATGCAGCGCTCCTAACCACGCCTTGCTCTGATAGGCGTATATTAAAAAAAAAAAAGAACCGCTCCTCTTGTGTCTCGACGCGGTCGACATATTTCTCCACGCGCCGCGTAATTGAAATTCACGGAAATTTCTCCCACGCGCAGACAGCTCTAATCGGCGCTGCCACACACCATCCTTCGCAAGTTCCGTCTCATCGCTGTAGCTTTCTGGTAATGATTTGGCATAGGAGCCTCTTTACAGCACGAATTCCTTTTTTTTTTAATTTCGATGTTTCTCTCGCATCGATAACGACGAAAGAAATTACTCATAATTGACAGTCGGTTTTTAACTCGCAACCCCCAGTTCTAAAGAAAAAATGTCATCTGCACTGTCAAACTATTTCCCTTTCATACTTATGTCACATTTTCTTATCAGGCGCCGAGTTCTCTATAACTTCAATTAAGCACACCGCCCACATCTTTGAGATATCAAAAGAAAACACACATTTCCAAAGACTGTTCTTATCCCCTTCGCAAAGCTCGAAAGCTGTCAGAAGAAAGACGATCTTTCCGAAATTTTAGTTCTTTGTCTTGTAAACCTAAAAAAAATTTATGAGAAGAAGAAGAAAGGAGAGAACATCTTTAAGAGTTCTTTTAGTTGACCTTGCAAAACTCTAAACTCGACCATTTTTCAGGAGAACGCGTATCTTTAAGGTTTTATTTACCTGTCTTGCAAAAGTTTGACTATAACTCTTCTTTCTCAGCTCGAAACTTGTCTGAAGGTAACGTCTTTTTAAGACGTTCATTGCCCGTCTTGTAGACGTCCAAAGTTCCTCGTTTATTACCTCTAATCCAAGTGGTTGCGCGTTTGTAATTGCACTCCACTGGTTGTTACTTTTCGTTCTTTTCTTTTTTTCCCCAGCTCTCCCTCTTACCATCCCGCAAAACAGGGTAGATAGTGTCGTTAACGTTTCTTTGACTTGTATTCTAGAAACTTCCTCTTTTCCCTCGTTCTCGTCTAAGCTGTTGCGGATTCACCTGTGTAACGTCTTTACACATCCCCTTTTTCCCCGTTTTTTTTCTAGTTGCTCTTCCCCACAAGAGGGTGCAAACTTGCTTATCGCTGGTTTATCTCCTGAACTCCGAAACTTCGAGATAGTTCAACCGCTTTGATCTCAAATTTTGTCTCCTCTAGTAAATCGGAATCCAGAAAACAGACGTGCTTTCGGGGTCTCCTTTAGTCGTCTTGTAGTGATGTAGACTTTCCTTGTCCTCTTGTTCTGGGCTTAGCTGTCGCTAGTTAATATGCTGAAGGTATTGTCCCCCCTCCTTCTTCTACACCCCCCACCCCCCGCTTTCTAACAAAAAATGTTCTTTTAGTTGCAAACGCTTTAGTTACACTTGTAAACTAGTGAAGTTGTCTAACCTTATTTCTCTTGCTATCTCTAAACTTGCCGAGAAAGTCGAAACTCTTTAGGAATTTGAATTTTGTTTCCTTTTAGAAGTTTGGAACTTGACAGAGAAAAGGACTTGCTTTTTAGGGGCTTCCCTATTCGTCTTATAGGGATGTAAACTTTACTTTTTCTCCTGTGTACCTCTGTGCTGTCGGGCGTTCCCGCGCGTTTAACGTCTTTGTTACTTCCTTTTCCCCCCACGCCTTTCCCTTTTCTCATCGCTACTCTCTCCTTTTATAGGGTAACACAATTGGTTAACCTTTATATCCTTTCTTTGTGTCCCTGCGCTCCCTGTAAGTTTTCTTCCACGCTTCCTTCGGCGACATGTATTTACCTATATATATCCATATAACCATATATACCTATATATCCCTATATATACCTTATATCTCAATATATCACTGTATATATGGGAGAAGCGTCAGACAGCCGTCCCGACGCCTCTCCCGTTTGGGCGCTCTTGTTAAGTCGCCAATTTGGAAGCCCCCGGGAACACGCCCGAATCATGCCGTGTATATAAAGATGAACGCTGCGGAAGAAAGACGTATTATCCTGGTAGGAGTCGGCGCTGCGGGATCCGCCAAACTGAGGCCGAAAAAGAGAGGCTGAGAGAAATTCCTTTTTTCCTCCGTTTCTTCCCAATTCATTAGGCGGCAAAGGGGAAAAGAGCAAAAACAGTCCACTTCCCTGAGTTGATCGAGTGCGCTGCCGAAGAGTTTTCTGCACCCTTTGTGTGCTGACGAGTCCAGGGAATAAAGGAAAGGCGAGAACTTCAAGAGGATTGTTCCGAGCTTCAAGAGCGTAAGAGTTGGGGAAGAAAATATTGGCGAATAAAAAAAAACATACTTTCGTTACGCACTCCTAGTTTAATGAATTGAACGGGCTTTTTGAACTTGCTTACATATCTGAAAAAAGGACGTCTTCCATGCTTGCTTTTTAAATTTTCCCTCCATTTTCTTGCAGTTCTTCCTAAACAGCTCAACTTCCTTTTCGCGGGCCACTCCCCGTCGCGATGATATGTTCGGACCGCCATGGTTGCCAGCGGCGCAGCTTGGGGCTGAGTTGATGACGCGTTGTTCTGGCGCTCATTAAAAGTCTGGTTAAGGGCTAGTTGGTTTATTAAGGTGAAATGCTTGTGGGTCTCGTTAGAGAACGTCCTTAAACAGTCTCCACACGAACGTTACGTACGGTACAAACTGTGGTACAAAAAAAAAAAAGCTACCACGTGTCCCAAAGAAGGCGAAAAGCGAGCCAAAGCACTGCCAGCGTGTATAAGAAGTAATTAGTGGTCACAGAAGTTAATTAATAGATAATTAGTTATTGTACATGGGCTAGATGTACCGTGGTATTCGAACAGAAGACCTTCCACGAATCGAACTCACGACATTCTACATAGCTCATACCTAAAACCTCGGTAGGAGTTGAACCGACAATCTTGCTTGGATTAAGGTGGATTAAGATGATTGAAAGTGGATAAGGCGGGTTAAGTCGTGCTGAACATGTCATAAGGCTTTCACCTGTTCGTTTCTTTTAGAAAGCTACAAGTTCAGTTGGGAATTCTTATTAAAAGGGCAATAAAGTGAAACGGTGAAGACGCTTAATTAGGCTAATTAAGTATGTCTGAGGAGCTGTGTTGTCGTTGATTCTGCCATTTTATGTTAAACATTTGAAAAAAAGAAATGAAGGTTAGAGCTCCACTTTTGGATTTCTCGCCGAAATTAGCGCTTATGACGCCAGGAGGTCCATATTTTTTCGTCCCTGTTGCACATTCCTTCAATCAAATTTCGAGGCTTCGTTTCATCCGTTTCAGCTGTTTCAGTAGAAATCGCGAGTTCTGATGTCATTCAGGATTCAATTTCTAAACGCCCCTTGCGTCGACATATTAGTCCGTAACTATAAGGCGCAGCTGTTATCGAGCGAATGTCATGAAAATATTTTGTACTGGTTCTCTCTCTCTCTCTCTCTTTTTTTCACCTTATGAGAATTGGATATAAGTCTGAGAAATCCTGCATTTGTGCGAAGCCTGAATTTTCGTCACTTCTTCTTTTGTTGGCAATGGAAATGGCATGTGTGCACTCTTAATCGCAATAAAAAGAGGTATCGTTCTGCAGTTAAATAAATCGATTGGTATATGAACGGATGCAATATTGCCATGACAGATGATGGTCAAGGACCAGCAAATATCCGCGTCAGTCAGCCACTAAGACTAGCGCTAACCAGTCTTATCTGATATTTACCAATTGTTACGTAACATAAGTCCAGGTAATCAAGGATTATTTTACCATTATTAGCTAGTACTGGCCAACATAAGACATCATTTAGCCAGAGAAACCGCAATGGTCGTACACGATCAAATGCGGAAAATGAGTCCTGCGGGATCACGCGAGGTGGTGTAACAAAAATTACGGCATATCCACGGAGTGAATGATGATGAGTGGGCGAAGCTCGGGAGGTTCATCGTAGATCGTGCCGAGTTCCGGATTAATTTAGTTAACGCGCACGCTACGAATCCTTATGGTTCAACTATGCACAAGTGAAGATCCAGTGCATATATATATATATATATATATATATATATATATATATATATATATATATATATATATATATATATATATATATATATATATAGATATATATATATGGGTGGCCGGTGAACGGTTCTCCAACGCGAGCAGTCGGTATTTCTCAATCAAGAAACTCGCTAGGAGACGCTGCCTGCGCCAACGTTGTCTATCGCGGGTGAGGGCGCGTTCTCCTCCTTGCCGAGCTGGTAGAGCGTTCATCTAAGAAAGAGCGTTTCCATAGTCAACGCGCGCCTTTCGCTCTCTCTCTCTCTCTCTCTCTCACAAGACAGCAGATGTAAGAGTGAGAGAGAGAGGCACGCGCCGAGGGCGAGCGCGTGCCTCCCGGCACGCCGGTTACGCCTGACGCCTGACGCAGGACAAGGTTAGACTAAGAGGAGCTTCGCCCCTAAAATGAACTGGAAATTTGCAGCTTTGTACTACGATCGGGAGTGGATGCTAATTTCCCTTTTCACAGTGAAATATGGTAATTGGAATTCGGCCGGACGTCTTCTCGACACGTTATCCAGCTACAAAATGTGGGTGGGACCCATCCATGAAGAATGCTTCCTCGAAAGAAGAGAGAAATAAAAACGGGACAGGCTTTAGATTACGACGCGTCCTGTTGTTCGGATCATCAAATAAAGTCTCTACGTCATCTCTCTTGCGTCACCACATTCCGCAGGAACGCCGCCAGCTGCTTTCGCACTGTGTCCATTCGTAATGGCAGCATTATGCGCTTTCCCGTTGGCATAAATGTGTCGATCTGCGCGCGTTCTCATTGGCTGAAAAAAAAAAGCTCGTTGACGTCACTCATTATAATCGGAGACGAGTTCGTGAAAGTTACGATCGCGATATTAACATAGTGCTTCGTCGTTTGACGGAATACGCAGATAGAATGTGCATTTTCTTTTTCTTTCCTTATTCGGAGCTCGGTAAGGTAAAGCCTGCTGAATGGCGGTGCACTCTACAGTTTATGCTGGCGTAGGTGGTGGCCTGGTCAAAGTGGCGGCCTGCCTCGCAAGTACGCGGTTTGCGGCGAGCTCTTTTGTGTCGCAAGCTCGCGTTGCTACGGCACTCAGTCTAAATGTGGAATGTAGGCGTCTTCTTTAAAAAAAATGTCTTGCGCAATTCGCTCCAGTAGTACAACACTCCCCTCACGTAAAACGGCTGCTAAAGATAACTCGCGCTTTCGTGTTCAAGTGTGCATCTCGCAAACCGTGCTGTCACTGATGGACGGTCTTTTTCTTGCGAAGCGTACGAGTTGAGATTGTTGAAGCCTGCACGCTGGTGAACTGTAGAAGTCGCAGTCGCAATTAGTGAGTGAACTCTAGAAGTCGCGGTTGTAATTGGTGGGAACCCTTCGCGCTTTTGGACGTGAAGTTCCCTTATGGTCCGGGATATATGTTCGGGGTTCCGAAGGCCACCCAATCTAGATTCATTGTAACGACCACCACCACCACTGGTTTTCTAAAGGCAATCAGATTACATTCGCTACTTTCGTAGAATTGTTCTAAGTGTAATTGAATCAAATTACAAATTACATGTGGCCGAAAGCAATGACATAATAATAGCACTGCTTTCCTAAAGTAAAGAAAATACTTTAAAAATTGCTTCAAGAAAAGTTCATTTATGCGCTAACTCGCGTGCACATTGTTTGCAGCACATAAACATTACAGCAGACATATGCGGCTCTTATGTGGACTTAGCTTGTTCTCACACTTCAGTTTTAACGGTCAAATTAAGTTGTGATTATTATTCTCTACTGTCTTTTCGAGGTCAAGTTTCTTGTGCTCTGAGGGGAGCGGACGTGGTAATATTTAATAAGAAGTAATTAGGAATGTGTTGAGTAATTTTCGTCAAATTACCCACTCGAAGGAATTTGCTTCATTACTGAAATTCCAGCGCTCAAAAGTAATTCATTACGTTACTCATCACTCTAAAAAGTATTATAATTACAGTTTTATTACTATAACGACATAACTGCCCCGTCTACTGGCTACATCGTTGTACAAATGCGCCTATATATATATGCTCAGAGGCGTTCCCTCGGAGGAATTGTGTTGTTTTTATGTATATACACGCACGCATGCAGATATACCAACACACGCATGAACAAACGTATAGGGAGTTAGACAGCCTGAACAAATTGAAACACATTTGCCTGAGCAAATTCAATGCGATGTAAATATCTTTAATTTGTACAATGTGCAAAATCGGCGTGCGGGAACGGCACTCTGCAATATTTTGCGCTCCCGCTCCGTTTGTTCTCGTTCGCTTTGTTCGCAGCTTGGAAGAAGGGCACGGCGCACGTCGCATACAAATTAGAAATTAACCGAAACATTAGAATCCTCATTCTAGGAACGAAGCCCCTTTGTTTTAAACTTAAGCCCGCGGGGTGCTAGTCGTGCGCAATGAAGATCGATTGCAGCCCGAAGATTGCGAAATGCTCTTAAGCCTGAACAATTTGTTCCTGCGCCTAAGGGGCTCGTGTATCTGTGTTCCTTCCCTCGAAATTGTAGACAAGGAGGACCTCGCGTTATCGTTTCTTTATTCTTTCGATAAGGATTACATCGATATTGCGCCTTGCGGTTCGCATCGTTGAATGGAACACTCGGAACTGTTACTTTCCGTGCATGCCCGAACTCACTCACTCACTCACTCACTCACTCACTCACTCACTCACTCACTCACTCACTCACTCACTCACTCACTCACTCACTCACTCACTCACTCACCACCACCCACCCACTCACTCACTCACTCACTCACTCACTCACTCACTCACTCACTCACTCACTCACTCACTCACTCACTCACTCACTCACCCCTTCCCCAGTGCAGGGTAGCAAACTGGGTATTTTCCTTCCGGTTAACCTCCCTGCCTTCCGCCCATCATCACTCTCTCTCTATGCGCGGATAAAGGAACCCCAGACGGTGAACACTTAATCCGCAGTCCACCACTACAGTACGCCTCAGTATGAATGCTGTACTGATGGGCTGAAGATAGTCTCAAGGATCTCAACAGATTTTTGCGTGAGGGTAGACTGGACGTAGTACTTCGAAGATCTTGTGCCGTGCGCTTTCTTCGACCGCCGTCTTCATCCTCGTAACCAATGTTATCTCTTTCTCTCTATGCCCATATTCCCTTCACCCAACGCCGATTAGCATTTCGGAACATTGATAGGGCTCAGCTTTTTTTCTTTCATAATAAATTTATCTATCACTCCCTCTTTTTAGGTGTTTTCAAAACGTGGAAGGTACCACACTTTTATCGTGCGTCGTCTAGCCAGCGGTGGCTAGTGCATCTATTCAGGTAGTGTATCTATAAAGCGCGCAGGTAAAGACAAGTTTGCACATTGTCACAACCCTCGTTCGCTCGAGGACCTTCTAAATATCCGAGTGGTCAGAGAATTCTTGAATACTTGGGCGTCAGGGCGATCTTTGTTGTTTTGTGGGGCTTAACGTCCCAGAACCAGCTCTGATTATGAGAGACGCCGTAGTGGAGGTCTCCTGGAACTGCTACCACTGGGGGTCCTTTAACGTGCGCTGACATCGCACAGCACACGGGCCTCAACATTTCGCCTCCATCTAAATGCAGCCGCCGCGGCCGGGATTCGATCCCGCGACCCTCGGATCAACAGCTACTCGAGTAACATAACGACTAGACCACCGTGGCGGGGCCAGGGCTATCTTTAACGCTCGGAACGTTCGTGCAATCGTTGAACGCAGCAGTTCTCAAGACGTCAGTCATGCCAAGCGGGCTGCCGCGCACTTCCTCCTTCGTACGCGGTACAACGGTGACGGCGAAGGCGCTGCTCAGATGGAAAAGTTGTAGCGAGCGGATGCTAATCAAGCAGTCCTGTGTTTCATGTAGTGGTTATGACGCAGCCAGTATAGGCTTCCGGCGCTTCGCCTGAGACCGTAGCCAAACTTGTCATGCATTAGAGAAAATTAAGGAATGAGCAAACGTGTGAATGAATGAATGAATGAAGCCGAATTTTTGACAACGCTGTGAACATAAGCGGATGAATGAAGGTGTTATACAAATAGTGAACTTGCGATTATCCCTTGTATGTTCATAAAGGAAGTCTGGTTGAAATAAATTATGAAGAGCTAACGACTAAATGAAGGCACTGTCTAGGGGGCAGCCGTCGGATTGAATGAATGAATGTACACAATGGAAGACCCCTGACCGAGTCTAGATGACTTCGTTACGTTGAAAGAAAGAAAGAAAGAGAGGCAGACTGCAAGAATGAAATAATTGAATAACGTGCGAGCTATAGGCAATGAAGACATCGAAGGGTATCTCGGAGGAAGGCAACGAGGGGGAGGGGGGGTGGGGGGGAGTCGTCGCTAAACTAACCGTATCGCCCCAAGCAATGTCACTCGAAGCGAACGAACTCCTACACTGCAATACACAGCGGAAGCCGCGCTGCAGTTTTGATCCTACGCACACATAGCCATGCTCTCGCGCGCGGCCTTCTAAATGAGCGCACACAAAGTCTGCAATCTGTCCTGAGGTAACGAGCTAGCACCCGGCCCCCTAGTTCATCAGGCGAGGACACCGAAAAAAAAAAATAAAAGCGTTAATGACGACCAGAACGAAAGAGGCGAAACAGGCGAGCAGCGTATAGCGCACGCAATCAATGATACGAGCAAAATAGGAGCAAAACAGCAGAGAGAGATAGATAGAGAGAGAGAGCTTGTTTAGAGCTGTTAAACGCGTGGAAGTGGAGAGGAGAGAAGCAAGTGAGAAGTTGGATTGTTAGAGTGGAGAAACGGTTGGGGGGATGAGGGGGGGGGGGGATATCGAGTTTACCGTGAAAGTGCACACAAGGCAGGCAGGGCAGGCGTTATAGAAGCCCTTCGCGGCGCGTAGTTTTTCGTCCGTAGTCGTATCTATCTGTGCGCCGCCGGTATTAAACGTACGACGCTCGCGGGTGCCGGAGTAATTAGGCACTCCAGCATTGGAGCGCGTGCGCCTATGCAAACGGCGCAGCTAAACGCACGGCGAGCGAGCTAGCGCGCGCTGTCACTGCTGCTGCTGCTGCTGTCTCGTTAAATGTGTACGCCCGCGGAGCCCGGCACTGCCGCCGCCCTCTTATCTACTGCACTGTTCTTTTTTTTTTTGCTTGATTTTCTCCATCTCTCATTTGCCCGCGTTCCGAGTGCACTCGGTGATTGAAAATTGCGTGCAGCACTGTGTGAAGTGAGGCCTTGGATTACTTGTAATTCGAATCGGGAGCGCCGGAACGTAGCGCGCAAAGAGCCGATCCTGTTACGGGTTTTAGACTACGCGGTTGAGTTTTTTTTTTTTTTTTACGAGATAGCGGAGTGTTTTGTGTCGTTTCGAAATTCTCGGCACTAATACGTTGGAAACGGGAGGTAATGTACAGTGCTCAGCGAATGAAACACGATACTCCGAGCGCACGGCTGCCGATGCTTTCTGCGTCATTGCTTTGTTGCGCTGCGTACACCGAGCTAAATTCGCTGCTTCACTCAATGAAAGCCAGATACATTTGAAAGCATTGTGATTCAGTTTGGTTCCTCTGTGATGGCCCAGCGAACGCCGCTAGCACAAGTATCGCGTTTCAACCGCTGAGCCCTGTACATTTCTAAACATTGTATGTATGTATGTATGTATGTATGTATGTATGTATGTATGTATGTATGTATGTATGTATGTATGTATGTATGTATGTATGTATGTATGTATGTATGTATGTATGTATGTATGTATGTATGTATGTATGTATGTATGTATGTATGTATGTATGTATGTATGTATTCGTAATGTACCTGTTACTGTGACGTTTAATTACGCCTCGAAGGCACGGCGAACCGACCACGCCCCAAGTGCAGCCCGCAGCCAGGAAGAAACCCTCCAAGCGATGATGAAAAACAACCCCACGTGAACCCGACCTGATTATCATCATTCACAGATGACAATGAAGATCCTAATAAATGCCCACAGTATGTACAACAACGCTGCTAATATGACCATCTCTGAGGGCAAAGGGACGTGTTGCTATGCGGTCACTTCTCTGCGTTCTTTCTACCGAGCGCTGCGAGATATGAACGCTACGAACACGAAGCAGGTAGAAATCGCGAAATAGCGTTTTAGCCAACTCGCTTCATATTTTGTTTTTCTCCTTTTGCTGAAACGAAGAACAAAGTTGAAGAGCTGGCGAACAAAATTCGACCGTACTCGCGAGGGCGAAATAGGATTAGGAATAAAAAATGAATTACATTCCGGATTAGAGCATGTCGACATAAACAACGGGATTAGACCCGCAAATGAATGTGCTCTATGAAACGGGAATAAGATTGAAGGATATAAAAAAAAACGAGATGAAGTCACTTGGCGAGCAGCGGCAAAGGCAGTTCCACACCAATGCAGCCGCTGAGGCCGCGGAGAGTTTCCAAACGGGAATTATAGTGTCCCACATGAAGATCATTCTTGGAATATAGGCATATTGGCTAGAAAAAGTAATTAATTGATGTTACGCTGTCGGTGTACGCTGGTAATTAATGAAGAATCGAGGAGGATCCGTGGATGATGAGCTCATATTGTTACGATGCCGTCGATGCGGAAATAATCCCAGAAACGGTCGGCTTTGTAGTGGGCACTAAGAACAAAGAAAGAGAGAGGGTAGCCTATTTGAGTCATGTTCTCCAGTTGTATAAACTCATTTATTACGGCCGCGAGGTTATGATGAAATGGAATCCGCCATCTTTTTGGCTGCTAAATTACGAATATGGTGGTGTTGACGATGAAGCTGATCGTCAGAGCTCGTGTCCCCAAATGAAGGCACGGCAGCAATCGGACGGTGTTGATTGATTGATTTCTGGGGTTTTACGTCCGAATACCACGATATAATTATGAAAGATGACGTAGTGGAGGGCTCCGGAAATCTCGACCGCCTGGGGTTCCTTAACGTGCACTGACATCGCACAGCACACGGGCCTGAACATTTCGCCTCCATCGAAATGCAGCCGCCGCGGCTGGGATTCGATCCAGCGATCTTTGGATCACCGTAGCGAAGCGATCGGATGGCGTGGAGCACTTTGTGATATTGGTAGCCTACGTAGACAAGCCTATGCCTTTGTGTGTATATATTATCGCTAAAGAATTATTCAAATTAGAGAGAGAGAGAGAAAAAAGGAAAGCTAAAGAGAAACAAAGCGAGGGAGATGAAAAGTGTCCGAAAAAAAAATATAAGCGTAATTCCCATCTGAGCAGTCGGACTGTAATGAACTTATTTACACAGGTACTAATGAACGGGCGCTCTAAGGTGAACTTGCAGATAGAGCTCTGTACGGTGAACTGAGTAGTGAGCACAGAACAAAAAAAAAAATGCACCAGAAAAGAAGAACGAGCGAACGCACGCACCCGCGGACATGTTTAAGTAATTTCACTGCTCGTTCTGCAACTTGCTTTTCTCTCTGGGATGTATTCTTTCTGGGCATCTGCTCTGTAAGATAGGAGTTTTTCGTAATAACTAATATATTGATGTATTCCCTTTTGCAGGCGTCCCTCGGCATGCCTCCGCGACGGATTGGGCTTACAGGGGCCTTGGTAAGTGGGTCTCTTTTTTTGCTTTCTACAGTGTCTTTACGGCTTACGGAAGTGTACAGTCACGAGCAAAAGTCTGGATACCATGGCACCAGCTCCTAGTAGCACAGCTCTAGAATGTGAAATTGCATCAGCGTTTTACATTGGTCGAACAGGCGCACTTAGGCTGCACCACATGATTTAGACCAGCAAAGAAAAATAGCTACTTACGGCACGAATAGGTCTAGAAATTTTTGCTCGCGGCTGGCCATACCAGCCTCCACAGGCATACGTGGAGCGAGTTGGGCTTGTAGCTACAATGGCGCAAAAAAAAAAAAAAGAGGAAGTTGATGACGAATTGAAGTTGAAATTCCTATAATTCATTGTTGCGTGCGTCACTGCGCGTGAAGTTAAAATGTTTAACGATGACTCAAAGAACACGTGGTCATGGGGACCAGCAGTCGAGCTGCAACTCCGGCGATTTTTCAATTTCCACTGATCTCAATGACATTTTCCAAAATATCTTATCGGTACTGTGATAACCTATGCCAAGCCAGGCGGTTGCAAGTCATTTAGTGTTCCCGTAATTGAATTTTTAAATTTATCGGGGGTTAAATATATGAGGGCCTCCCTGTGTTTTCGACGCCATTACATACAACTCTGCCTAGCCGAGCAGGCGGGCGGTCAAAAGCAAAACGGCGACACTTCAGCGCTCAAATCGTCGCTTTCAAGTTTATAAATGCTGGAACAACTCAATACATCGTCAGATGACCTCGCCACTTGTCATTTTTTTTTTCTGGCCTCAACACCATATTCCTAAGGCGGGGTATATTGCTAAGGCGGCCGGTATAACTGTCCTTGCATCAGATCACGCCGCCACCTTCCGTCGAGCATCTGTTCTTATTTGTGTATTTCTGCGATTTCAGTTGCACGTGTTTGGCCCCGCCGCGGTGGTTGAGTGTTTATGGTACTCGGCTGCTGATCCGAAGGTCGCGGAATCGAATCCTGGCCGCGGCGGCTGCATTTCGATGGAGGCGAAATGTTGAGGTCCGTGTGCTGTGCGATGTCAGTGCACGTTAAGAGAACTCCAGGTGGTCGAAATTTCCGGAGACCTCCACTACGGCGTCTCTCATAATCAGACCTGGTTTTGGGACGTTAGAGCCCACAAATCATTCAATCAACTGCACGTGTGTGTGCGGTTTGGCAAAAGTTATGGTCTCCCTCCCATGCTTTTTGTATATTTCCAGATGTATATATCCAAACTAGAAGATAAGCTCAGGGGAAGATGGATGCTTGAATCGATGAACAAATCGCAAAGTACGATTTAGAACAGGGAATGTCGCGGGAGCCAACGTTTCGACAAGCGGACTTGTCTTCGTCAGGGCGGCATTTGTTCACAGATGTATATATGTGTGTTATGAGGAAAGAGGTTTTAGATGTTTAATCACCTGTCTACAAACCATACGAACAGTAATCACGATAACTGCAAAAACACATAAAAGGAATCATCCCACGCGGCAATTGCATAGATGACTGCGTACCCTTAGACTATGCCTACCGATTGTTCGTCAATTGCGTCACAAGTGGGGCACGTCTGACGCTCGCCCACGGGTGGGTGGGCGACGCAACTCCTCCGTCTCAGCAGGAGATGTATATTCGCCCTGTCTCCGAGCACGGAGTACAACCATTCCACTCGTATACCACACTTACTGCCATACATCGGCGCTTTTCGTTGACGCCTCACCTCGTCGCTGTGCGTAATGCGAATACGGACAAACAACAAAAGAAGTCGCAGGGGGCTTCGCAGCCGGGCACCGTGATCAAGAACGTAGGTGCGGGCGGAAGCACCGAACTGTAAAAGGAAAGAACAAAGAGAAAGAAAGAAAGAAAGAAGGAAAGAAAGAAAGAAAGAAAGATGAAGAATTGGAAGGAGAAGATTGATTCGGTCGATTTCTCTCGAGCGGATTGCGCAATGGCCCCACACGTTGGGAAGACTGCCGACAGCGAAGACGACGTACGACGGTCGTTGAAGCATTCGTCGAGCGCGCTTCTTACGTAAGTACAAAGAAGAAGAAGAAGAAAAAAAAATGGCGCGAAAGCACGCTCCGTTGGATTCGAGGCGATGTTAGATCGATGGGGACTCGGCGAAGTCGTTGGCGAGTAGTGTAGGGACAGAGAGACAGGGATGAAAAAAAAAAGAATGAGACGGTTAAATAACTCCATCGTTGGGGTGTGATCGAATGACGGCTGTGCTGGTGTTAACCGGCAGACACCGTCCACTTTTGCTGCTAGTGTGCGAGAAAATACGGCACTTAAAATTGGGCGGTCAGAAAGTGTTGTCGAAAACGCGTGGTAAAATCAGAGGTTGCAGGGATGTGGTGAACAGCTCAGTCGAATGAGTCCAGCGGAGAAAACAAAAAAAGACATCTAGACGACAAACAGCTTCAGACTAAATGCTGACCTTGTAGCCTGTCGTCCAGCTTTAAGGGACGTTCGCAACTCCTTATTGTTTGGGACACTGTATACATCGAGGGCGAAGTTCTCAAGTTCTCAAACTGTGGTCTAGTGGTTGTGGCACTCGGCTGCTGCTCGGAAGGTCGCGGGATCGAATCCCGGCCGCGGCGGTCCCATTTGGCGGTCGCACAAAGAGCGTGTAGGCGTTCTCAATTATAGCTGTGTAGGTCGCGTCGTACCCAGTGTGTCGTCGAATCACATCCACTGTGAGCGCCAGAAGGAGAGATCGACGCATCCAGGCCTTGTCCGGCTGTTCGCTTATGCCCCGGCGTATTTATTTTTTTTTCTTCGGATCACCTTCTGATTCTGACACATCCATTTATTTTTTTTTCGCTTCCTTAAGATTGTCTTCGTTGTTAATGCGTTGCCAATCGTCACCTGTCGTCGAGGAAGTCTCATTTCGACACGCTTTTCATTTGTTCGATTCCGTGAAGCGACGTCTCATTCGATGTCCCGCACACGTCCGCAGAACGTGACTCAATTCAACTTTGTCGATGGCTGTCGTACGACAATGGCGTTTCGTAAGACAGTGGCACAGCAAACAGTGGTTCCTAGAACAGAAAACAG
The DNA here is from genome assembly GCA_013339685.2 of Hyalomma asiaticum. NCBI lineage: Eukaryota > Metazoa > Arthropoda > Arachnida > Ixodida > Ixodidae > Hyalomma > Hyalomma asiaticum. The sequence goes on from CM023489.1 coordinate 24,569,251, forward strand.
AGAGAGAGAGAGAGAGAGAGAGAGAGAGAGAGTGAGAATAGTAAAAAAAGAGATTATTGCAGGTGTGTGCCGTTCTGATAAGTATAGACGACCCATCAGTTGCTCAGAAGGGAAAGCTCTATTAGCCCTCACTTACCTTTGAACCTTCAATCAATCAATCAATCAATCAATCAATCAATCAATCAATCAATCAATCAATCAATCAATCAATCAATCAATCAATCAATCAATCAATCAATCAATCAAACACAGGCTGGTGAGTGTTGCGTGTGCTGTGTGTTCTGATGTGTTGCTTCACTGCCTACGAATTTGTGTTGTCAGTACAGTTGCTGCTGCACCGTTGGCCACCGACACAACCTGATAATTTCGGTGGATAAGGACTCAGCAGCAGTACACGATGTTCCATTTTGTAAGGCCACAGTGCAGACTTTGGCAGTGACGAACTTGTTGCGGACTAGCCTTGTGTGCTTGCATTTAAACCGTCTTCACCTCCGTGCTACGTTCCCTCATGCCTGACCGACCAACCGACATTGATCCGTTGGATTCGTGGGGCCGTTTCATCGCTTCCCTTTTATACTTTCCGCACAAATTAATACGGTTCTCGTATTTCAACAGCACAGCTGTTCTCGGTCAGGGCTGCGCCGCGCGTCCGATCTCGTAGTGATTCAAATCAAATCAAAATTGTTTATTTGATAATAAATATACACGGATTACAAGCACTTGTCGGACCTGTAGCCAAAGGCTAGTTGAAGGTCCGACAAAAATATACAGAGGAAATCCTAGCATAGCAAGGAATAGAAAACAAGGAAACCTGCAGTAATCTTGCAAAAGAAAAAAAATCTCACCGTTGATTTCTCAATGAATAGAAAGTAATTAAGTGAGGCATGAACTAACATACATAACGAGGTAAGGGGTACAGACCGATACAATGATAAGATACAGTGACATGTTCAGGAAAATATGCAGTACAAATGTCTGTAAAAGGTACAACTGTTGCTTTGCAGCATTGTCATTGTCATGTCACGTTGTCACGCAGCAGGGAAAAGCGGATCCGCTCTTGGCCGTCGAGCCACCACCCACTGACACAGTCGATCCACTCTTGCCCTAAGTCCACTACTACATGATAGCGATTATGCGAAGACCACAGCGCGATATTGTGTAGGAAAGGGTTTAGCTCGAAGTGGTGGGTTCGATCCCCGAAACCGCGGTTGCATTTCCGTATAGCGAAATGCAAAGAAAGGAACAAAGAACCCGATCTTGCCCTAAGCCACTGCCCATTGCCGCCTTCAACCCACTCTTGCCCTTAACTCACTGCTATGTGATGGTGATTATGCGAAGGCCAATGTGCTATAATGTGTATGAAAGGGCTTAGCTTCTTTTGTCTCTTTCCCCCTCCTGAAAGAGTTAGCAGGCGTTGTGCCCCACTCGGTGGCAGTTGTCAGCGTGCTCTTTCCTTCTTCCCCTTGTATCCTTGTAGGTTTTAGGTTACCATAAATAATGATAATAATAATAATAATAATAATAATAATAATACGCTTGAACTTGCATGTTCAATCCCCGAAGCCGTGGGAACACCGCTTGACAATGTTGTCAGTTACATCACAATTAACGATAAAGGAACAGCTAAGGTGTTCTGACGGTCTTAACGGCGCGGAACCGGCTTGGCTTTTCTTTTCTTATTTATTTTTTTGTACTCGCATTCGCATTGTCACTGAAGGCCGAACTTTCGACAATTAAAAACAAAAATACGAGCTTATTGAAGGTTCATTGGCGCCGCGTGCCATTCACCCTCTTCGAGCGCGATCGAAGCGCGTTTCAGCTTCATCACAGTGAGGAAGGGCGGGCTCTTGAAAATATCGGGTGTACTATGGCTCTTTTATTTCTTCATTTATTTCCCTCCCTCTGTTCTTTTTGTCCTTTTCGTTTCCTTATTTTTTTCTCGGAGTCTCTGCTTATACCTCTTGTCTCAGCAGCGTTCGGTGCTCGGCCGCCTCGCCTTTGGCGCCGGGAGCCGTTAGTGATCGATCACTCTGACACGCTTCCCATCGGCGTTGAAGCGAATCGAGTGAGCGGAAGCCTCACGGAGATTCCGGCCTTTGCCGAACTACCGTTCCTCCGACGAACACCTTGATTACGCCTGCCTCCCTTCTCCTCTTCTTCCCCCTCTTCACCAAGTAGCCTTCTCCTCTGCGTTTGGTCCGCTTACTCATTGGCTTTCCACTCCGACGCTTCCTTTGTGCACCGCTCCATATTGAAAGCACTGCCCTTCTTGAGAGTACGATTTTATGTAGACTCTTTTTAGGTGCGAAACACCTTATGCGCCCGGCCTGACTGCGTATCTTGTCGACGTCTCCTGTAGGCGTCGTCGCCCGTCACGCTTAGTTGTGAAGCTATGGTAAAAAAAAAAAAGAGTGTTTATGACTGGTCAAGTCCGGTTCAGATTAAACTAACCCTGTCTAACAACCTTCCAGCATCCACCCATCTTGCACGTTGCCCACATCTACCCACTTCGCCCAACATCCAACAACCATGCTAACGCCCAGTAATTGGCGCCGGTATTGGCGCATGGTCACCCCACCGTCAGAGAATCGCTAAAGCCACGACACGTCAGTAAACGTTTATTAGAAATACCACACAGCTCCGCTGGTCGACCGCATTTACAGTGTGCAAGGGCCGAAAATTCGCACGAGATGCACATGCCGTTGATTGATTGATTGATTTCCGGGGCTTTACGTCCCAAAATCGCGATTTGATTAATAAGAGACGCTGTAGTGTAGGGCTACGGAAATTTCCACCACCCGGGCTTCCTTAACGTGCACTGACGACGTCGCACAAGTACACGGGCCTCAACGATTCGCCTCCATCGAAATGCAGCCGCCGCGGCCCGGGATTCGATCCCGCCACCTTCGAATCAGAAGCTGTAGTCACTAGACCACCGGGGCGGCGCGCACATCCCGTTGACCTCAAGTAATGATAAGAGTAATGATACTGATAAAGTAATGATAATAAAGAGGGATGAATTTATTTACAGAAAGGCAGAGAGGTAAGTCAACAGTAATGAAATGGTAAAGCAAACGGTGAAGGACTGGTAAAGAGAGCAGCAGTTAAAGCAAGGGATAAGAAAGTTAAAAGGTCAAGGCATGGTAAAAGAATAGTCCCGTAGACACGTGGACAACGTTCGCCTTCGCCCATCTTTACGCGAGAGGATAGGTCATTTATTTTGAGGTCTAAACCCTGTTCGGCAGCCACATAATTAGATGTTCCGAGATGGTGCTCTCAAGTTACGACTGGCAAAGCCTTTTTTTCTTCCCCTTTTTTGGTATTTCTCGGTCGCGTTTAATTTATCTATGACAGCACGTGCGACCTCGGCGTCCTTTGAGAACGGACAGTGAGAACAGACAGACCTGGGTGAACTTCGAGCGTTCGGAAAAAGGAACGGGAAGGCGAAGATGATGGTCGTAAGAAGAGGGTTGTTACGCAATACACTTTGGACGGCACCGTGCCACGTTTCTTCATCGTTCGAGAGGCGTTTCGGATGGCACGCCGTTTAATTAAGCGATTCGCGGTGGGGGATTTCGAAATTGACACTTACGAAGAGCATGCTATGATAGGCTGTACGTGTTTGGGGAGGGGGTGGGTGTTGGGAGTCGGGGTGTTATGTTTGCCGGCCGGCCGGCTGGCCGGTCGGCTAGCTACCGGAGTAGAGGTGATGACTGAGGAAAAGAGAATTAATGGACTTTGGTAGGTTTACGCCGAGGCTTCACCGCAAAATCGCTCCGTGCAACGGAGAAGTGTGATAACAGAGCGAAATGGGATTGTTTAGTTTTTTTCCTCTTTTTTAAGAGATAAATTGGCGTACCTTCCTTTGTAAGCACGCTACGTCTCCAGAAGCATACGTGAAGAACGGAAAAGAGGATCGGGGGTGGGCGGGAAAATTATAATTGACTTCGATCTTTATATTTTTTTTGTTATTTTCATCCGCCGCAGTTTATTATAAGCTGCCGGCACTTCCCACGCCCTATTTTCTGAAAAGTAAAGCTCGCTTTATGGAAATTTACCTAAGTGGCGACGGAGCGATAACACTGTTTCATTTCGTCATGGTTTAAACATGAGCGCCGATACATTCCTTTTTTTTCTTCGTTCCTTCGTTTATATTTTCGCTCAATGAACGTATTAATTTTTCGGGGGATTCGGTTGTCGCGATACGTTCCGCTTTTGTTTCAGGTAAGCACACGTTGGAACACTGGCCGGTTAAAAAATAAATAAATAAATAAAAAGACAGTAATAAATTTAAGCTCGCTCGGTTTTCACGAGGCGCCGTCGTTCGATAGGTGTATATTGAAAAGACGGCTTGCTTAAGTTCACATCTCGCTCATGCCCGGAACGTCGTCGCCGCCTCGGGTATTTTTTTTTTTTTTGTTAAGTCTAATCGGCGCTCGTGTGCCGAGGATTATGTAATGTTCATTAAAGTCTGCGGGGGGCTCCGCTTTTGCGGGATAAGTATTGTTGGTCGATATTGGGGGCTGGCGTTATCGGGGCAGGCTCGCAGCAGCACGGATTCCTCGTGACCTGCCGACGATAAGCGACCCATTAACCCGAGCCTTTCATCGTCGTGTCTGAGCGAGATAAAGATCTGAAGGTATAGAGATTTATGTTCCTTTCGTACGGCGGCAGGCATTAGTAGTAGATGCCACTTCTGGCAACGGGTCGACAACGGATTGACCCCTTGAGCTTGAAATCTGACCTGTATGGCGCCGCTCTGTTTTTTTCTTTCTCTTTCCTTTTTTTTTTTTTTTTCAGAGGATCGAGTCGCAGATAGCGAGAAGCGATTTCTCGGAAATCCTCTGAACCCCAAAGAGCGGGCATTTTTGTGTTTAATGCTGTTCGCGTGCGAGGTTTCGTCGATGATGAGGGGTTAGCAGATGCGGTAGTGTCGATGACTTCTCGGATTCTCCGTGCGAACTTGAGTCGTCTTCGACGAATCGAAATCGCGTACGCCTTATTAAAATTTCATTGTTATTATTTCTTTTTGATGATGCGTGAGTTAAGCGTGATGAGGACTTCCGAGAAAGCATCGTTTTACATCGCGTTGGCATTGCTTCGAAGGAACTTGTCGAAGGAATTGTTCGGAGACATCTTGTTTGCCGGTGTTCCGGCAGATTTTCTTTGCGAAAGGCAGTGGGTTGTTTTGTGACGCTGCAGCCGTGGCGCTTCGTGGGCGGCTTATATTCGTGGAAGAGTTGCAAGAAGGCGCATTAGCGTATTGGAAGTGGGACGTGATTCCAATGACTTTCTTAAGTTACACGGACTAGTGAAAGAAAAAACGAATACGGAAGAAAGCATTTATTAATGTTTGTGAGGTCAGTGCACATATGCCGAGTGTCCTTAGTAAACAGTGTCCAATGTATAGTGGTGCTGTTTTGACGTCGCCCATCGAGGGGTCGTTGAAGCGGCCGAGGCGTAGAGGGCAGAGAGCTTCCTGGCTTTGTCGAGGCGGGGTGCCCGTGGCTTTCGGGGCCCGTACATTGCTTATCTAGCGTACACCTTATCTCGCGCTTTAGATCCAGCACTTCGGTAGAATCACGTGCGTGATAAGCAGCTGTCGGAAGGCGGACATGTGTCCTGCTGGCAATAATGAAGCCCGAAGGTATCTGCCTAAAGTGCTTGTGGTTGTGTTGCGCGCCGCGCGTGTTACGTGGACAACAACAACAACAACAACAACAACAACAACAACAACAACAACAACAACAACAACAACAACAACAACAACGACGACGACGACGACGACGACGACGACAACAACAACATTGCAGAGGCGACCTTAAATGTTTACCTGAGTGGCGCTAGTCCCTAGCATTTTGTGCACTTTTGGTTGAGTCAGGTGGACGTTTAGTTGATTGGGGTAGACTAGGTTAACCTTAGGTGGACTGGCTCACCATACCCACATATCCAGTGCGAGTATGATGACGTGGCGTTTTCACGTTCGGAAACCTCGTTCTCCTGCAAATAGGTAAAGAAGGTTCCTTTTATTTTATTTATTTCTATATGCTCGAAACTCTCCTATCATATTATGGCATCACATGACCTTGCTGTCTGTCCACTTTGCTGCACCGAGTTTTCAACCTACCTCCGGTACGGCTACAACTCAAGCGTGAACTGTTTTGTTGTTAAAACTCCACCACAACCTATTGGCAGAGGTTTGTTTGTAGCCTACGATGATGTCTTCTGGGGCCCATTTGTTTGGGTTATGCAACAAATATGTTTCCTTAGCAGTGCGGAATTATTAGCGAAGGTGGAATGACCAATGGGAAACCCACGTGCTCACAAGAATATTTGCTGTCCCCTCTTATCAGACCAATCTTTTGAAGTTATTCGCACAAAAAGTCTAGCTTGAGCACCGAACATCTTCGCTACGTGCCACTTATCACGTCGGTAGTTCTGTTGCTCTACGAGCGAATACGTATACGTTAATTTTATCTATTCGTATTTCACTGCGCAAGCGCCGAACTGCCTGCTAGGCTTCCGTGCGCCCACTTCGATGGCGTCGAATGTTGCAATGTGAGCTACTCATCCGGGGGGGTCACCGTTCCAAGTATTGCAGGGTGCACGCCCCGGAAGTGCCGAGAATGTTTATGACTCAAAAGTTGGCACACCGGCTTTGTTTAATTCCGTTCGTAGGAACTCGTTTGTTGGATGCGATGCTCTGAAGAGATTATTATCCCTTTACACTTGGCCTGAAAGGACGGCATTCGCATTAAGCGAGACCTGTTATCTTTCTTTTTTTCGTCGTCGTCGTCGTCGTGGTTGTTGTTGTCTCGAACGGGAATTGCATGCATGCTGTGGTTACTGTGCTCACTAACCCGCCGTAGTATATTAGCGGTTGGGATGTTGGATTGGGTTAAGTGAGTAAGTTAGGTGAGTGAGTGAGTGAGTGAGTGAGTGAGTGAGTGAGTGAGTGAGTGAGTGAGTGAGTGAGTGAGTGAGTGAGTGAGTGAGTGAGTGAGTGAGTGAGCGAGCGAGCGAGTTAAGAGGGTGATTGAATGGGCTAAGTGAATGAATGAGTGTGCAGGTTCGGTGAATGAGTGTGTGAGTGAGTGAGTGGGTTAAATCAGTGGGTAAGTTAGGTGAGTCAGTGAGTGAGTGAATCATTAAGTGAGTCGAGAACGCGGGATCAGATCCCCGCTACGGCGGCCGCATATCGATATTATATAAGGCAGACTACGGCTCATGGCTTACATAATTGTGTCGTGGTTTTAGCATTTAAAACACCGTAGATGATTATTGGTGTGTGCTCTCCAGCGGCTGTTACGTACATGCTTGGGATTAGCTCTACGAGAAGAAAGGATATGATTAAACTTCGTTCTTCCGAGCAAGCGAATTCAACAAGCCGAAAGTGATTGGGACTCTTTGAAATCCTACTGATGGTTGACTTGTAGCTTGAGCGATGTATCGATTATGTTCTAGATTGAATTCACGCTGATTGTTCGCCCGACGTCTCCCACCGGTCAGGTAAATCAGTAAATCGCGACAGATGATAAGAACTACATCTTATCTGCTGGGGAACAGTTTTTTTTTCAAACAGGGCGCCAAGCGTTCCTTCTCGACTCACTCACTCACTCACTCACTCACTCACTCACTCACTCACTCACTCACCTAACCTAACCTACTCGTTCGCTCACTTAACCCATTCACTCACTCTACTCATTCACCCACTCGCCTAACTCACTCACTGATTCACTCACTCACCTAACTTTCTCGCTCACCTAACTTACTCACCTTGCTCGCTCCGCTCACTCACTCACTCACTCACTCACTCACTCACTCACTCACTCACTCACTCACTCACTCACTCACTCACTCACTCACTCACTCACTCACTCACTCACTCACTCACTCACTCATCTTACTCGCCTCGCTCACTCCCTCCACTCACTCATTCACTCACACACCGAACTTACTCACTCATTTACTTAACCCATTCAATCACCCTCCTAACCCACTCACTCGCTCACTCACTCATCACTCTACTCGCATAGATGGCGGCGCCACATGCCTCCTCTGATGATTTTTGTGGAAATTCCACACCACCGGCTGAATGCATCGGAAACCCTCGGTGCATCACTTGTTTGCATTCCGCGCGTAGATGATCGCGCTCATTGCTTTGGAACAAATGCATGGTGCGCGATCATTGGCAATACTTCACCTGCAGGGTTTCTCTGACATTTCTTTCTCTGCGAAGCGTGTAACCGCGCAGGCGTTCTCGGTGGCGCACTTTATTTTTGGAGCCGCACCCTTGGAAGAGAATAAGAAAGCGCGTCGTTGTCAGCGTCGTTGTTTGCGCCCATCCGGGCCACTCATGCCCCGGATGGGTGCGTGAATGGGCGGCCTCTGTTGTAGCAGGTTCGTACGGCTGTTCCTGGTGTTTGATCCTTGGCTGTAAACCAGGAGTGGAGGCCGTTCTTGTTTATTATTTTTTTTTGCTTCAGATATATTTACTACCGTTGGGTGGCGATAAGAAAAAAAAAGGAGAGAGACCGTGTCGTTGGTACAACCAGTGCCTTCGTTGTGAAAGTTATCTGATTTACGCTTGCGAACAACAACAACAACAACAACAACAACAACAACAACAACAACAACAACAACAACAACAACAACAACAACAACAACAACAACAACAACAAAACAAAACAACAGCGGTATCACTGAAACGACAGCGCTTTGTATTAAGGCACGAGTTTGCCTTAATACAGTGATAAAATGAATACGGACATATAAGGAAGAATTAGGGCAAAAATAAAACAAGATTCTTTCATCACCTATATCATCATCATCATCATCGTCATCACCAATTAAAATCGTTCCGCAGTCTCCACAAGTGCATCCCGGTAGCCCATTTTCAACATACCTTCATCAATTAACTTGTTAATTAGCTTGCGAATATGAAGCTAGCTTGCCTGCTTGCCGCTCCGTTATCGAACGAAAAAGAGAAATCACGCCATCAAGAAAAAAAAATTACCTGACCTGGAATTCATGCTTGTTTGCTTTTCTCTTTGCGTGTTACTTCGCTGCTGTATCGTATACAGCTGTGACCCAGTTGCACGTTTTCTTTCTTTTAGGGACAGGCGCTTCTAATTTTGGCCATGCTGGCGCATGCGCAGACGATGCTAGCACGAGCACGTTTAATCACTGCGTCGCACACCCAGCGTCTAATGAGAGCTTCATTAGTTGTTTATTAAACGTTTCCCTTCATTCCAAGCTGGTCTGAAACACGAGGAGGCGCTCTCATATGTTCGGGCAATATTATTAATGAGCGCGCACGGATCCTATCTTCGGCGAAGTAACGCTTCGCGTCGTTGCCATATTCGGCACTCGTATTACCTTTCGTCTTTATGCATTTTTGGTGCGTTCTTGCGTTCTGCGTTGCCGATGCTAAAAAAAACGGCGTAGCGCACTTTGTCGCAACCTTCTCTGCATGACAGCGGTGTAGCGTGGCTGAGCGAATTTTGCAGCTCCTGTCGCGTTTTTTTTCGTTGGCGAATCGTAGTCTGCTGCGTCGCTTTAGAAAGCATGCAACATCGCGAAAAGCCCTTACGCTGATACGGTACCTACTGGAACGTTCCATACGGCCGTTCCATTGCTTCGATATGTTTCTTTAAGATCTAGATGGAAAATATACGGAATGTATCCGACAAATATACGGGATCTGTATGGAATTATTGGCATATGGAAGGGAACTACGTAGCGAGCAGAGAGAGAGAGAGACAAATGAGAGAAAGGCACGGGTAACACTACGGCATGGGTAACAACCTTTATCCTATCACGTGATCACGCTCAATAAAAGTTACAAAACAAGGATAAAACAGCTCAAAACCAGGTCAGAATAAACCAACAAGGTTTAGAATGATTCATTAGCCGCGAAACTCAATAATTAGCCGCGCTAATTAACCAAAGTTCGCGAAAAATGCTTTTGAAACGTCCCGCCGATATCCGTGACGCACAAGAGGGGGCGCCACCGCCTCACCCTGCTCGCGATCTCTCTTTCCGTAGCGATTCTCCGGCGCCCAACAGCAATCGCTGGGTTGCCCGTTATATGGGCTTTCTCAAGTTTCCACCTCCCCTTCTCCTCTATGTAGCTTTCAGTGAGCTAATTGTGACGAAAGGAGAGTGAACGCACTCGGACAATAGAATTTCCCTTAAAGTTGACGCTAACAGCGCCGCTAATGCCCAACTGATGTGACAAATTTTTGTGGCAGTTGATTTGTGAGGCAATAATCTCCTTAACTGATGTTAATCCAGGATCATTTCAAAAAGCGTTGCAGGGCTCCTTTAAAACCTGGTTTCCCTTTAGCGACGCGTTAACGCGACAGCGCACGCGCATGGCTGTGAAGGCCGTGATCGCGTTTGTTGACATCCTATGCCTGGCGAGGAAACGTTTGAAACAACAACAACAACAACAACAACAACAACAACAACAACAACATCATCATCATCATCATCATCATCATCATCATCAGCAGCAGCAACAACAACAACAACAACAACAACAACGACGACGACGACGACGACGACGACGACAACATGCAGCCCGCATCTTGTGTGCAGTTTGATTAGGCTCTCTAATTGGTACAAAACTAGCGGCAGCATTTCAGGTATATCCTAATCCCGAAAGTCACGGGATCGAATCCCGGTGTCAGCGGTCGCATTTCGATTGAGGCAAAACGCTAAAGACCCGTGTAAGCTGTGCGGCGTCAGTGAACGTTAAAGAACCCCAGGTGATCATACTGCGACGTCTCTCATAATCACATCGTGGTTTTGGGATGTGTAATCCTAGAAAGTAATATTACATGTATCCTGATAATGAAGGATGCGTATCCTACCAAGCGATAAACTGGATAACAGGCGTATAATCGGAAGAAGCACACGTCGAACACGTGACAATGCGACCTCAATGTCACGTTTGACTTGTTTTCGTCCGTGCTCGTGACGCTGTAGCCTGCGGGCGTGATGTACTATGGTAGTACAGCTAAGCCCGTTGCCTGAGCTGCGTCGTTGGCATCGATATACATCACACCGTGCTCGCTATAGGCTCACCACCCTTCGAGCGTAACGCGCTACGCCCGTGCTGTGGCGTACAGCGCGTGACAGGATGCGGGAGTAACCGGCCCGAACTGGTTTCACGAACCCGACAGTTCTAGCTCTAGCGGTGTGGTTAGGTTGGAAGAATAGAAAGGGAGGGGGTTCACAAGTACGATACAGATCTGGAATTTCCCAACAGGACTCGGGTTCGACGACGTGGAACGGATGCGGGAAGAGATACGGAGAGAAATCAAAAACAATAGATGAGATGCAGAGCAGTTAACCTGGCTGGTTTGCAGTGCTGTTGCCTATACTTTACTGTGCGCTGCAGGAATTGGTTAGGACACAATACTTTGCAGCAGAGGACCTAAAGAAAAAAAAATTGGCAGATCCCACGTGCAGTGGGAATCAAGGAAATGCGAAGCACGCATAAGGAACGTAAAATGGATTTGCATTGTTGTCTCGCTATACCGAGTTTAGTACATATGAAGTTAACGACACGGCCGCAAGAGCACCATGACTGTGGCATGTAAACCATGCCGCTCATACACGTATGTCATGATTCTCACGTTATGACTTGTCATTTACGTTCGTCATGCAGTCGTGTTGTGCCATAGCAGTTTTGGTATACATCCCTTTCAAGAAGCGAGTGGCATGTAGATCATGCCGCTATGACATGCATGTCACGATTTTCATGTTATGACCTGTCATTTATGATCGTCATGCAGTCCTGTTGTGCCAAACCAATTTTCGTATAGGCTCCGTGCAGTCGAGTTTACCATGTGCGACATCAGCGCCAGAATGCACTGCCTCCGAGAGAAGAAGCAAAATTGGGCAGACTGTGACAGGGAAATACGCGAACGCGATGCGCGTCTCCAACTCTATAGCAGCAGCGACCGCCCGTCCCACCTTCTTTCGTTTTATTTCCTTTGAGACGCGCGCTCCTAACCTGCGACAAACTGTTCCAAAGGGCAACGCCGCGAGCGTTCGTGTGGTTCGCAGCACGCCCGGAAAGCAGCGAAGAAACACGCGCGTCGCTGTCGCCTCGGTTTCCACCAAGGAGGATCCTTGGTTTCCACCGTGCGCGACTGAGCCGTCCGACGAGAGCTACGTAGCGCCCTCTGGTCAGTAGACGGAGCCATCCCATTAACGAAACGGCAGTATAGCGCCAGGACCATGGCATGTATGTAAATCATGCGGGTCATGACGCTCGTGTCATGATTCTAATGTTATGACCTGTCATTTACGTTCGTCATGCTGTCGTGTTGTGCCATAGCAATTTTGGTATACATCCCATTAACGAAACGCCTGGCATGTAAATCGTCCCTCCCATGACATGCATGTTATGCTTTTCATGTTATGACCTGTCATTTATGTTCGTCATGCAGTCATATTGTTGCATACCACTTTTCCTACACATCCTACTAATGAAACGGCAAAGAGAGCACAAAGACAGTGGAATGTAAATCATGTCGCTCATGACATGCATGTCATGATTCTCATGTTATGATCTGTCGTTTACGTTCATGATTCAGTCATCTCGTGGTATGCCAATTTTCGTATACATGCCGTTAACGAAACGCGTGGCGTGTAAATCATGTCGCCCATGACATGCATATCATGATTGTCATGTTGTGACCTGTCAGTCATGTTCGCCATGCAGTCATGTGGCGGCATACCAATTTCCGTATACATCCCATAAACGAAACGGCCAGGAGAGCACCAAGACCGTCTCATGTATATCATGTCACTCATGACATGCTTGTCATGATTTTCGTGTTATGACCTGTCATTTATGTTCGCCGTGCAGTCATATTGTGGCATACCAATTTTTGTATACACTCCATTGACGAGATGACCAGGAGAGCACCAACACTGTGACATGTAAATCATGCCGCTCATGACACGCATGTCATGATTTTCATGTTATGACCTGCCATTTACGTTCGTCAGGCAGTCATGTTGTGCCATACCAATTTTCGCATACATCCCATTAGCGAAACGGCCAGGAGAGCCCTAAGACCGTGGCATGTAAATCATGCCGCTCATGACATGCATATCATGATTTTCATGTTATGAACTGTCATTTGTGTTCGTCATGTAGTCATGATGTGGCATACCAATATTCGTAAACATCCGATTAGCGAAACGGCCAGGAGAGCACAGACCATGGCATGTAAATCATGCCGCTCATGACATGCATGTCGTGATTGTCATGTTATGACCTGTCATTTATGTTCGTCATGTAGTCATGATGTGGCATACCAGTTTTCGTAAACATCCGATTAGCGAAACGGCCAGGAGAGCAGAAAATCGTAGGTTGCGGAAGGAAGGCTAGTAGATAGAACTCTAGAACAGAGGACTGAAAAAACAAATATGGGACGCCATATCAATCACTGGAATTCAAATTGGCTTAAGCCAGTGCTGACGCTGTAAAAGCCATCGTTGGTTGTCATTTTTGAACTGAAGCTCAGCTCGCTCGCTGCTGCTCGCTCGCTCGCTCACTCACTCACTCACTCACTCACTCACTCACTCACTCACTCACTCACTCACTCACTCACTCACTCACTCACTCACTCACTCATGAATGAATGAATGAATGAATGAATCAGTCAGTCAATAAATCAATAAAAATTCATTCAACCAATCAATCAATAAATAAAAATTCAATCAATCGATCAATCAATGAATCGCGCACATAGCAGCCGATCTTGCGGAATGAAAAACTGTGCATTGCGCAAGATAACTATGCCTCCCGAAATTTCCGTGCCGCCACTCTTCGAAGGGCAAGCTTGGAGCTTCGAGGCGGGCTCCTGCATAGGAATGATATCGGCACTGTAGGCGTATTTTCACTTTCGGAATCGGCGTCGCCGTGACGTTTCACACACACACACACACACACACACACACACACACACACACACACACACACACACACACACACACACACACACACACACACACACACACACACACACACACACACACACACACACACCACTTTCTCAATCGGTTGCCACCGGCGCAAAGCTTCAACATCGTTTCGTCCATCCAGTGGCACTCGCAAGTTTCAGCACGAGTGCACGCGTTCTTCAAAAAAAGAAAAAAAAGAAGGAAAGAAGAAATATATGGAAACGTGGCTAAGAAACCTCAAAACCTTTTTACTTCGCCTTTTCTCTGTGTCGATTACCGCATTGCTAAATTTAAAATTTTTTTAGCACCAAATTCTTGGCCAATCCCCCACAGTGGACGGGAGCCATACATTGTCAGTTGAACAAGAACAAGAATGGCATGAAGAACTCTCAGCGAGTCTATATTTTTTTTTCCCATCCAAAGCTCATGCCATGACATTACGCTTTCCGCGCTGTCACCGCAGAGGACACACCGCTCCGGCCATGCCCTGTTCCTCTCGACAGGTGTTGTTTACGCGGTCAAGTCTCCCCACGATGTGTCGCCGGGCCCTTCTCTCTTCCTCCATTTTTTTTTTGTTTCGGTCATGCAGCTGCTGTTTGCTGGCCTGACATTATTTCGGGTACGTGTCCTCCTGGAAGAAGCGTACACGTGGACAATGCGCTGACCGGTAGTGCTGTCTGTGTTTGTGCGACGCAGCGAAAGTACTGGAGGCACACGTAACCCGGGGATTACTTACCAGGTCAGAGGAAATTTGTGCATAAATATGCGCATACATATCTCTGCGCGACTCGTGAAAGACGCTTTGATTAGAACAGAGATCAATTTTTTTCTGTCCCAGCTGTTGCGTGTACATGGTCTTTAATTTCGCTCTCTATTGAACCGTCAGCTCGCGTGACGTGACTAGAGCGAGGGAAAGATTCGGTATGTGGACCTTTGCTTTTCGGAGAACGGTCGAGTTCGTTGTCCCTTATGACCTATAGACTGGTTCGCATTGGTAGTCCACGGTATCCTGCTGACTCTATGCGGCATCACGTGCTAGAGCTCGAAAGAATTAGCTCGCTTGTAGAGGTTCCTAAGGCTATAGCCTTACTCTGCACGAAGTCCAGAAAATGCCTGTCTGTATACGTGTACGTATCAGCTATCACGATCTTCATGTCATTGACGTCATCACGCCGGCGTCTTCGTTAATGGCCCTTGACCCTTTCGGGCGCTGCAGATGAGATATCTTTCTTCAGAAAGAAGAAAAAAAGAAGAGCAGGAAAGCGTTAACAGGAAGATAAAAAGAAAGCAAGATATGACGTCAGCGAAACGAGCCGTGACGTTGAGGGGGCTTCTCTGGCGAGGACTCCACTTTCGGCTGTCAATGGTGGCTGAGCTCCCGCAGCTGTGACACGGTCCTCCTAGTTATGAAATTGCTAGCCGTAGTCGCGGCTGAAGCCTGTCGCTCACTGGAAAGCTGCATGCGAAGACGCCAGCGACGTCCACTTGGCATTGCGCGATAATCTCGCTTGCTCACCAAAATAGAAAGTTGCTTCCATAGATTAGCTTTGCATTATCCCACATTTAGCTGTGTCTGTTGTACCATGAGAGAGCGTCACGGGTTCGTCTCCCGCTGTCGAATCCTGGCTTGATGTGTGCAAAACCGATGCTGTAATTAGGTTAAAGTGCACGTTTAAGCAAGATGCAGTGCTCGAAGTCAACTTGCTGGGTAACAATTAATGTGCAGAGTGGTGTCCTTTATGACGATTGTCGCGTTCTAAGAACGCCCTTTTTTGAAACAGTGCTGGGACAAATGGTTACGACGCCAGCTTGAGCGTACCGAGTTTCTACACTGCATGGCATGTACAGCCTACCGCGTTGCCGATCTTCATTTTCTCGTTCTTGATTAGGACTTCTGTGCTGAAATGTGTGGCTTATCTAGCTGCGTATAGCGACCCCGGCTCTTCATTCCCGAGGACTTTCTGCAGCAACGTTTTGCGAAGCTGTCATTGGAAAATGTGCTTCTCTCTAAGCGCCAAGGCGCGGGTTCGACTCCCGCGGCCCTGAATTTCGGCGAATGCGGACGCAAGAAACTCCAAGGGCTGCGCACAGGACGCATCACAGTGGCAGCATAAGGTAGGCTTCGCTGCGTGCTGTGTCATTGTTGTCTCTCGGCCTTTTTCAGTTCCTGCTGCTAATCCTCCCCCTCTTCTTCTTCTTCTGCTTCTTCTTCTTCTCCCTCTTCCATTGTCTTGTTTTTCTGCTTCCTCTTCGACTTCGTCGCCTGTTTCATAATCATTACATTCTTTGTTTTCGCCCGCTTTCTCCCTCTCGGTTGCCGTCGCCTTCCTGCTTGTTGTTGTTGTTGTTGTTTCCTTCAAGTCTGGCACATACCCACCCTGGGGGATTGGCCAAGATGTAGAAGTTGAAATAGTTAAGCTGAGGTACTATGGAATACCAATCAGAATCGAATAATCAAGATGAAATAACAGTGAAGTGTTTTTCCCGTTCTCTTCTTCTTCCTCATCTCCTTCATCGTCACCTGACACCTTCTTATGCGTCGTTGTCCTCCATTGTTCTTCTTCCTCTTTCTCCTTCGCGTCGTTGGCGTCCTCTTCTTCTTCGTTTCTTCTTTTTCGTCTTCTTCCCCTCCTTCTTCATTTTTATCGTCTTCGTCGATGAAGCCACGGCGGAAGAAGGAAACGACGACGAAAAAATAGAGGAAGAAGAAGAAGACGAGGACGAGGAAGTAGAGAAAGACGATGACAATAAAAAAAAGCCAAGAACACGGCGAAGTAGCAGAGAAAGAAGAAGAAAGCACGACGTCGAAAAAGAAGACGAAGGAAAAGTGGAGGCAGACGACGACGAACAACAAGAGGAGGAAGCAGGAAAAGAAGACAGCGGAAGAGGAAGAAGAAGAGAGAGAGAGGGGGTTGCATGAACGGAAGGAAACCGAGAGAATTCTACCTTAATTTTTACCGTTTGTGCTTCGTCATACCAAAGATATAAAAGTAATATCTTAACTCAGAACAGTCTTGGCCAATCCCCTGCATCAGGTATGTGTCAGTTTACAAAGACCGAAAGAAGGATACAGCACGCCGAAACGTCTAGCTTAGTTCTCTGCGCAGACCCGGGACTTTTGCTCAAGCAAAACGCCGCCAACGGAATTTATGCGACACAATCTCCTCTACACTATTTCTCTAAAAAAAGATGCCCGTGTGCTTGATTTAGCTTCTCGTTAAAAAAAAATACAGGTGGCAAAAATAAATGCGTAGTCCCTTCCTTCAACGTGCTTCGTATAGTCACACTTTTTCCCTGGCACATAAAACATCGCAGTAGTATTAAAAACGAAAATTTCTAAAGACCGTTTTCCCGACGCCACATGTGCGTCGCAGTACCATTGTTCCTTTTTAAAAAACACGCTGTTGTCTTTGTGCCTTCTGTCTTAGCCTGCACGCTATGGTTCTGTAATGTCTGTTTTTCTTTTTATTTTTCATCTAGAAAGGACAGGCAGACTTCGCATTGTCGTCGCCTGGCCGATCCGGATATTCCGAGTCTTACGCACAACGCAGCTCGGCGCGTTGACTATACGAGCGCGACCTATATGCTACTGACATTACGCGCGGTTATATCTTCTGTTCCGCGCTGCGTGTTGAAATGTCGGGCGCCAGATGTGTTCTCGAAGGCCGAGGGTTTTTAATGCCATGTATACACAAGGGCAGGCCGCGTGCCCTATAGCGCGCGCTACGCGGTGCACGCTTACGTGGTTTGTGGACTGGGTATCGAGGTAAGCAAACTCCCGTGACTCCGCTGCCTGCGGCTTACGTGTTGTGAGCGCGTCTTTTGTTTGGGTTTACGTTTCTGGTGCGCGTGAACTTGGGCATGTACGGCGTGTGCGCGTGGTATTTTTGCCGGGCACACAGCTGATTGATTGATTTGTGGGGTTTAACGTCCCAAAACGAGCTCTGATTATGAGAGACGCTGTAGTTGAGGGTTCCGGAAATTTCGGCCACCTGGGGTTCTTTAGCGTGCGTTGACATCGCACAGCACACGGGTCTCAACGTTTCGCCTCCGTCGAAATGCAGCCGCCGCGGCCGGGATTCGATCCCGTGACCCTCGGATCAGCAGCCGAGTGCCATAACCACTAGACGACTGTGGCGGGGAGGGGGGGGGGGGATGGAGGGAGGAGGGAGGGAGGAAGTGGTACACAGCGGAAAGCCCATATAGCACGAATTGGAACCTATGTCGATCGAAAGATTTGCGAAGTCGCGCTTGTATAGAGAGCGTACAGTGTCGCAATGCGCGAAATATAGGTATCTGCGTGTCTGTCGGACATTGTCATATAGTCGTAATGACTTTGCTGCTTTTTATTATTTTATTATCTCGTTTCATTATTGCTTACCAATATCACTCTTCCCATTTTGCCGGGTAGGCATTGACTTTTCCTCCTCGCTCATTATGATTCACGGCCGAAAATTGTAAACGGTGCGGCAAGAACTGTTGTGTTGCAGTGACAACCTTATGTTTATGTCATTCGTTCATTTATGAAGTAGGCCCCGCCACGGTGGTGTATAGTGGCTAGGGCACTCGGCTGCTGATCCGAAGGTCGCGGGGTCGAGTCTCGGCCGCGGCGGCTGCATTTCGATGAAGGCGAAATGTTGAGGCCCGTGTGCTGTGCGATGTCAGTGCACGTTAAAGAACCCCAGGTGGTCGAACTTTCCAGAGTCCTTGACTACGGCGTCTCTCATAATCATAGCGTGGTTTTGAGACGTAAAGCCTCACAAATCAATCAATGATATTTTGTTTAACACGTAATTTATGTTAAGAAAATACATTAATGAGCGATCAACGAAAAATACATCGCTGTCAGGAACACAATGCCTGGGCTAGCACGTCAGATCGTAACTCGTTTTATAATATAATGGTGTGGTCTAGTACTGACTTGGTTGCATCCCCGCAACGCGCTCGTATATATATATATATATATATATATATATATATATATATATATATATATATATATATATATATATATATATATATATATATATATATATTGTAACGTACCCACTAAACACACCTGTAAAGTAGACATGGAACACTTGTTTATCCGGGAGGCATGTCTTCTGATTCCAACATTTTCATTCTTTAATCTCCTTGTCTTTTCTCTAGCTCTGTCCTAAGCCCATGCCCCACTGGAAGTCACTTTGTCCCGTAGCTATATATATATATATATATATATATATATATATATATATATATATATATATATATATATATATATATATATATATATATATATATATATATATGGTGTATTTTCGCTTTGAGGATCCATGAGTGCGAGGTAGGTTGCAAAGAGGGACACACGTTCGAAATTGTTGTTTCATCAACATTTCTGCCGAACAAGAATTTCGAACGTGTCCCCGTCTTTTCAACCCTACAATTGCTAGTGAGGCGGAAGTTAGCTGAAGCACCCATAGAGTGCGTATAGTTTATTGGCGCCATAGCAAATGGTGTACGGGGCGGCTTCCTGTTGGCGATGGCCGTTTCGCTGCAAATACCACTACACTATACCATGGCGGCGGCGCGTACGTGTCTGAGACTTTCTGCACCAAACGAAGCCCGCTCGTGGGAGCTCATATGTATCTGCTTGTGCGTCTCTTAACCAAGCTCTCTTTCGCTCACGTCTGAGAATGATGCTGGTTCGCGCGTGCCTCTCGCGTTACACGCCGCGGCAGATGGGAGACATAGCGCGCCCGAAAGCAATATGTAGAAGAGCCGAGGTCGTAGTACCACATTTACTCGCGTATAAGCACGCTAGACTGAACTGACACAACGTTCTGTGTAGTTCGTTTAACTGGCATTCTGAGCGTCGGTTGGATGAAGCTTTCATGATAACAGGACGCATATCGCAATTGACGGGAACTCCGTTTGCGTGATTGTCGAAGTTGAAGTTGATGTTTAATTCAGGCAAAAAGCAGAAAAAAAAAGAAGAAGAAAACTACAATGTGCTTAGCGGACCGTCGAAAATGCATAAAAGCCTGACAAAGAGCCTGCCCCCTGTAAGCCCGAAACTCACCAAAATGATACAACGCTCAGTGTAAAGTTTACAGTCGATAGCAAAGTTAAGCATAAATGAATTGAAACATGTAAATCACATGTGTACAATAAAACACACAAACAAATAGATGAAAGAAATTTGTCCGGGCAATGACATCAATAAAGCATATATGTGACCAACAATGAAACAGATTTTAGAGAACACAAACAAAGAATAATGTAAATAATGTAAAATACATGAAGAAACTTAAAATTTCAATGCACAAGGTTGAAAAATTCAAAAGATAATGACATCCATAAAGCTTTCAAACGACATCAATAAGGTCTCGGGTCTTAGGAAATACAAAACAAAGATGATGACGGTGATTATGTTTGTGTAGACAGCAAGTGTTCCTGACCTCATCAATCGTCATCATCACCATCATCATAATCATGTCTCCGCTTCTCCCATAGATCTCCAGTTATCCCGGTCCTGTGCTAATTGGAACAACTTTACCCCCGCAAATCGCATCTACCCACCTGACTTTCTGCCGCCCCCTGCCACGCTTGCCTTCTCTAGGGATCCACTACTCTGTTACCATTAACTGCCAATGGTTGTCTTGCCTTCGCATTATATGCCCTGTCCACGCCCATTTCACTTGTGTGTAACTGTCGGGGATCCCTTTGCACTGTCGAGGTGCCGCTGATGTCTTCTTGCAGCTGGTTCACGTGTCCAGAGTACTCAACCCATGACCCGCCCCTCGATGCGCCAGATTGTCGCTTATGCATTCCGCAGCTTCGCCAACACAGGCTTCATTTTCTTGTTGCACCGATTTCTATGACGGAGGTATCGACCACGTTCGTAAAGGACTGAAAGAAGGACATCTCTCGGTCCCATTCCTTCTTTCAGTCCTTCACTCTGTAGGGGGACATGCTTTCACAAAAACAATTGAATGGGCGTTGCACTCGAATGCCATTGGTGCCGACATCAGATACACCGCGCGCACTTTGATGTATTGGCTCCATGAAGGAGCGATGGAAAGAAACTGTGTTTCAAGAAGAAACTCAGGCGAACGTGGTTGGGCCCTTATTCCTGGAACCCACTGGAACGAGTGATTCATTGGGCTTTGTACATTTGGCTCTCCTTTCCTTGGCCCCTAGGTCACGCCTCCCATGCTTTACATGATTTGTTGTGACATTGTATGGGAGAGTAATATTTGAAAGCGTTTGCGGCGCAACCTCGTGATATGTTGAAGTATAGGTTTGTTAGAGCACCACGGACAGACGTCCAGAAATCTAGTTGAGTTGTTTTAATGAGTCAATGCAAGTTTGGGAAAGGTATTTAAAAGCGTTGTCATCCCCTACTCTGCTTCATGTCAAGGCAATTGCGTGGTTGGCCGCAGACTGCGGGCTCCTTCTGTTGTTTGCTCGAACGTTTCAGAATACCGTCTGAATCTCCCTGGGCTCGTCCGCTCCGTGTCCTTGTCAGGCTTGCGCGGTTATATACCTTCCAGGCGATGATTGCACTCGAGAAATCACGGTACACGACCGTGTACGTCGAATCGCTCGTTCCCCTTTTCCTTCTATACTTCACTCGCTCACTCTCTCACCCTCATTCTGCCATCCTCATCGCCTTATCCTGCCGTCCTTCTCACGTGTCATCATCACTCAGCCTGTGCGGGTGATTTTTCCGCTTCCAGCGACAGTCGTGGACTTCACACACGCTTGCACGCACATACGGCCGCGACGCGCGCATGCGCGCACGCGCCCCTCTCGTACTCTGTTTCAGCAATTACGTGCAGCACGAGTCAAGGCTACGAGACCGTCGTGCGCAGGTTCTTGCGAAGCAAGATGTAGTGCCAGCGTTCGTAGTTTGCTCGCGCCGCTTCCGCTGCAGCGCTCGCTGCTAGCAGGCGACAGGACGCGGAAGAACACATTTAAGACACGTTCGCCCTCCTGGTTGTGTGAAGGGGCCTGTATAGTCTGTTTCAGGAGTTCCGTGCAGCAAAGCCAAGGCTACGAGGCCATCGAGCGCAGAATTGTTCCCAAGCGAGACGAAATGCCATTCTTCGGACACGCACACCCCGCTTCATCTTGCTCCTTCCTGGGCTGCAGCTGCCACTACAGCGCCCGCCATTGGCAGAAGACGAGCCGCGGAAGGACACGTTTAACACGTGTTCGCCCTCCGGATTGGCCGAAGGCGGCTGTAGTTTCCACAGTGCTGCACGGAACTTCTGAAACAGACTATAGCTTCCGCAGTTCTGCACGGAACTGCAGAAAGAAGTTATACGTACGCGGGCATACATATGCAGTTCGGCGACACTGGCGGGCGCTGGCACGCTTGCACAAACGTGGCGCGCGCATTGACAAAAACTAGCTCTCTCTCTCATCTGTGCCGTCATTTCTCAGGGCTGGCCCGGTCGTCATTTGCATCTCTGGCGGCGTGGAATTGGAGAGTGACATCATATATGCGCGCGGTGGTGGTGTACGGGGAGCGCGAAAGCGAGCGGTGTATTATTGGTCGCCGCCCTTGTGTGCGGCTATGGCGTATCTGTCTTAATCCTCGCGACATGAGGTGTCTGCCCGCAGCGTGAGTGTCGCTCATATGTAACGTATACTGGAGCTATGGTCTGATTCTCCGGTTCGGTCGCCTCCCTGTAATGTGAATCGTCGCGTAGGGTTACGTTTGCTTTGTCGTTTTTCGGATTACAAGAGGGTGCTATATTATGCATCTGGGCTTGATCCGCTTGCTGTCTCGCTCTCTCACTCGCATAACTCACTCACTCACTCACTCACTCACTCACTCACTCACTCACTCACTCACTCACTCACTCACTCACTCACTCACTCGCTCGCTCACTCACTCACAGTGGGCTCTCACTCTCTAAATACTCACAGTGGGCGAGTGAGTATTTAGAGAGTGAGCGAGCGCGTTAGGTGATTGAGTAAGCTGAGTGATTCAGCAGTGTGCGAGTTAGGTGAGTGATCCACTCACTCACTCGCTCGCTCACTCACTCACTCACTCACTCACTCACTCACTCACTCACTCACTCACTCACTCACTCACTCACTCACCTAACGCGCTCGCTCACCCTTCACTCACCCACTCGCGCACTACTCAATCACTTAACTCACTCAGCTTACTGAATCACCTAACTCGCTTGCTCGCTCACCCATCCACCTACCAATTTACCCAATCAATCAATCAATCAATCAATCAATCAATCAATCATCAATCAATCAATCAATCATACGGTCGGTCAGTCAGTCAAGTCCAGGTTATTCCAGTCACTCAATTCAGTAAGCCAATCTGGACAATGTAGTGTTCTTTTAACTCACAATGTCACACGGTGACAGTAAAACTGCTTCGTCATCTTAATCGTTCTTCCACGCCTTGAGCTGCAGGAAAACTTGGCGTCTCTCTAGTGTGTGCTCCGAAAAAATCGAAACATAAACAATCAAGTCACTAAGCCAACGAATGAATGAGCCTACAAAACAAGCGAGCCAAACACAAAGATAGGCAGCAAGGACGAGATTGCAATGTTTCGACATGAAACTCCTCACGGAGCGAGTCTGTATTTTTACCTCTCCCCCCGAAAAAAAAATGACACAATCTCTTGTTTACTTCAGTCAATCTGCAGCCTTCCAAAGCGCGGCCCCCTTGCAGCCGAGAGTGCAGCATCGCGTTCGCATATACACATGTAATATATGCCGTACGCGCGCGATGACGACCCCTGCGTTCAACCGTGCGTGACTTTGCGCACTCCGGAGGTCGGTTTGGGTGCACTGCCTGCCTCTGACGCGGACCCTGCCTTTGCGCGCGTGTTTGTGCGCATGTTATAGGCCGTACGCCGCTCCGCAGTATCTCGCCCGATTTTGTTATTCCCGAAGCTTGCTTCTCTGTCTGGTTTCATCGACTTTTTTTTTTTTTCCGGGCACGGGGGGGGAGCAAACAGCCCGTCGCACCGGATGCTCACTCTCTAGAGTCGCACATCCCCCCCTCCCCCCCCCCCCTTTCGACACCCACTTCCACCACCCCTTGCAGCACCCCCCGCCGCCGCTGCAGCCGGTCTTCTCTATATGCACCAGATCTGATCTGCACGCCTCACTGCTGTTTGCGGAGGCAGCCAGTTTGTAGTGTAGCGTCGGTGACGAGAAGAGTGCGGTGCGCTTTTTGGGACGCCGAAGCTGATCCACTGTGGAACCAAATCACGTTTCTCCGTGAACCCTGGACTGCTGGCCTGCTGTATGCGCGAGTGCGGTTCGCCCCGTTCTGCCGAGTATTTTTTTTCCCCGTGACTTTGGAATAACTCTCGCGGATTTGATTTCTCGGGTGAGTAGTCTCCCTCCCTTCTTTCTATGTTTTTTGGTTTTTTTAAGAGACTTGATGGGGGGCTCCCGTTCAGTTTTATCTTAGGTCTTACTTGTGCGTTATCCTTTTGCATACGTAATATTTACGCGACGGAGGTTGGGGCTATGTGGTTGCAGTATGTACAGCGTCTCATGCATTGCCAGCGCTTAACGGAAATGAGAGAGACAGAAAACCTAGCTTTGTGCGAGGCCATCGCTGACGGCATATAGGAACTTGTGATCTACACCGCGAGCAACGGATGCTTGCTTACCATGCACCGTCATGAGATCGTTCTTCCTAGTCTCGCCGTGATGTAGCAATTAGCCTTACGGTTTTGAAAGCTTGTGCAGAGATTGTGTGTACGCCCGCCTTGCATGTTTCGCAGTTACAAACGATGCCTCCGCCGCGCATGCGCGAGTGACACGTGAATTAGGCTTACGCAAACTCGCGCCCACGTGTCGGTGTGCATGTTTCGTTTATTTATCATCGGTATCTGCATTATCGCGTATGCCTGGCCATTTCTGGGTGGGCAAAAACAAGTCGGTGTTGCCGAGTGCTTGTAGCGGCACCCTAGTTGCTTTAACCTGTCAGCGCGCTTAGATATTATACCACGCGCTGCATGGAGAATTGAGTCTATAAATAATCACCGCTGCCGGTGGAAAGGCGTCCGACCGCATCCGCGTGGTATTTCCCTGTGCAGGAGTTGCCATGGAGACCGGCATCCGTTGACGTCATTGACGTTGCGGAGCCCACGTGATGGCAACTAGGGGGTTACATGGACACAGGAAATGTGGCTTCGCCTGACAGCGTTCGTGAGGCGCTCTTTGCGCAGAAGGTTGCCATGGAAACAGTCAACGACAGACGTCATTGAAACTGGCATTATTTGACTGGGAACGGAACAAGGGGGCGGGGCTTGCTCAATCATGTGCTGATGTCGAAGTCGTGTTTGGAAAGCAGTCGTGGAAACTGTCAACGATTGGCGTGATTGATGCTGTACACACCACGTGACGGGGAAAGGGTGCAGGGAAGGAGGCGCATCCGATCACGACCGCTTGGCGGAGCCGTAGGTGAAGGTTGTCATGGAAACCGGCAGGTCCACATACGTCATAGGTGTTACGCAGATCACTTTGTGAAGGAGGGGGAGGAGGGACAGCGCTCTTCCCTGTGGTATTTCTCTGGTAACACGCGTAGCGAGGCGGTGTCATGCGCAGCGTTGCCACGTGTCGTATGAGGTACCGTAAGGTACCAGGTGACGAGGGTGGTCGACGTCACTCTGAATTTGTGAAAATCTCCCGCCATCGTAGAATTCGCACGTCACGTGCAAAACTGAGTAACTGCGGAAAAGAAAACCGAACAGAGTTCCGTTTTGTTTTTACCCGTGTTTGTGATTAAATTTCAAGGATACAAAGACGTGCTGTCAGCGCTCTTCGAGACATTTTAATGCGCACAAACCTCATGAACTCTTTGTGAGTGACATTAATGCCTCTTCTTATTGTGCGTTGTCATACCGCATAGACATTTTCCAGGCCATAACTGAGAAATATTTGTAGGGACTTGCTGTTATGTGGGGTTTTAACGTCCCAAAGCCAGCTCTGATTATGAGAGACGCCGTAGTGGAGGACTTCGGAAATTTCGACCTTCTGGGGTTCCTTAACGTGCACTGACATCGCACAGCACACGGGCCTCAACATTTCGCCTCCATCGAAATATTTGTAGGGACTGTATCAGCGGTAATATGTGTATCCACTCTGCAAGCATTGAACTTTGACCTTAGATGTATCCTTTATACGCTATCCTCTATTCTTATTCTTGTACGTAGTTTGTGCACACTCGTCTTTTTTCTTATGCTTTTGTCCTTCATGGCGGGTTTTTTCTTTTTTCGTATGTGTGTTTATTGTTGTTCTCAGCTTCGATATTATGATGATGGGATAGCCGGATCTCACGAAGCCTAGAGTCCCATGTTCTCAAACTTAAATAAATAAAAAGAAAGTCTAGTATACCGACAAACATAAGTCTTCACTCCAAAGACATCGGCCTGCTAGAAGTGTTGGGAGTTAGTCGCTGAAGTTTCAGCTGACTGTTCCTCGCATAAGCCTTCTACAAGCCCTGCAAAATGGTGCCACCTGCAGACGTCATAGAACCGCAATGCGATCTCGCGAAAGCTCGTTTTTTAATAGCTACAGCTATGCCGCTTCAGTGATCGCAGTGCACAGGCCCGCCACGTTGCTTACGCTCCATAAAACTTTCGACGTGTACAGCGTCGTATACGAAGAGTCCACTTAGGAAGAACGCACACTCGAAGCATGCCCCACGGTTTCGCTTTTTCCGCGATGCGTCCTTATCGAAAATGTCCCCGTTTTTCGAGAGGCCGCGTGCGTGCTGCAAAGAACGTCTACCCCGGCGTCTTGACCTCCTGGCCGAAAGCCAATTCTCTTTGACCAAAATAATTCGTCCCCGACTCGGCCGAGCAGTGCCCTGCACATTCCCGGGGTACTTCCGTAAATACAGTAACTTCGCGAAGCAGTTTCCTGTAGTCATTTGTAAAACGTCTTCGGGCCTATCTTTACAAGCGGGCGTTTCGAGGGCAGTGCCTTGTTTTCGTTGCGTTTTTTTTTCTCTCATTCTTTTCGGCGGAGTCAGCGGGGCGGGGAGGGCCGGGACCTTCTTTAGAGGGCCAGGAAGAAGCTGTTTTGAAGCATGATCGTGCATGCTAAGAGGACGTGCCGTCTATATTGCTTTTATTGAGCTTACTTTCTGAATCGTCTTAAGACTTCGTGAAAGACAGTTAAGTTGTCCCTTGCCAGCGATTGGAGATGCGTGTGGAACGCCGTTCGGATTTCTGTGGCTTTCATTGCGAACTTGTCTCGGCTTCTTCATGGACCGTCGATCCCTGTCCAAGTATGGAGAGCTTTCGGGAAGAAGTCGACTCGATTGTTCTGTAGCCTTCTGGTGAATGGCCTGCTGTAGGCTGCTCTTCTTCGTTTCTTCTTTTTTAAATTGGGGAATGGGATTTCCTTAAGACATAATTCATGGTATGTATGTATATGTATGTGTTAGATATCTGCTCCAAACTAGAAGAGAAGCTCAGGGGAAGATGGATGCTTGAATTGATGAACAGATCGCAAAACACGATTTAGAACAGAGAACGTCGCAGGAGCCAACGTTTCTACAAGTGGACTTGTCGCCCTGGCGAAGACAAGTCCACTTGTCGAAACGTTGGCTCCTGCGACATTCCCTGTTCTATATCGTATTCTTAGATATGTGCTGTAAGTCGTGTGTTGTGTACGAACTGAAGCAGTGTTTTGTGAAGTCTGTTATCGCGTATCCAAGTGTTTCAGCTGAGTCGATGCTCTGCAGCGGAGGCCAGCTTGCTGTAGTAGACGAGGGCGCTCCGGTGCAGTCTTGTACATGCCCACATCAGGTGGTGTGCATCTGCACCCGTCAGAGGAACAGAGAAAAGAAGACGTATCACCCAGTGGTATGTTACACCAGTTCCACGCAGAGATTACTGCCGGTGTAAGGGCCACCCCGGCCCGAAGTCTCCTAAGCACAACTTCCTCCGCCCTGGTAAGGTGAGGGGAGAGGGAGCATACACACGGCGGGATAAGAGCACGCGTGTCCTACTGGATAAAGTTCCTACGGGCGCGGAAGGAGGTGAGGGGTTGGGGTGGGAGGGAAACGGATAAGAAATCTGGATTAGGAAGGCAGCGTGCCTGCTAGTCGGCAGCAACGCTGGCATGGTTCGCAGCATGTCCTTGTACCCAGTGTACCTTGACGCACGTAGCTGCTTTTCGATTCATTGCGTGTGTAGCTTCGCAGATTTCCATTGCCTTTTGTGCCTTTTCAAGTTCTCGTGTAGCCGCCAGAATATGAAGTTGTTCAATTGTAGCTAGCTGAAAGGTGGCACCTTGCACGCCGTTATGAACGGCTTGCGAATGCCACCGCAAGCACGTCTCTCTTACCCGTGTCACATCACCTAAAGCGCTATTTAACTTCAACAATATTTCAACGAGTGGATAGTCTCTCTTTTCCTGCGACGTGCTTTTCACACAATGAACAGCTGTAGATTTGCCATTATGTTTTGTGGGTCTATTTCGCGCTTTGTGTTAAACATATGAGGTGCAGAGAACAAAACAAGTTAATTACATCTACTACTCCTGAGACTATTGTCTGTTGACTTTCGTTCCTTTTCCTGACCTTAAACTGACAGTTTTCTCGCCTTCCTCCATTGTGGTCTTTGAAAAATGGGCTCATCATTGGCTCTCTTCTGTGCCTTTCATTTGCCTTTGTCTGTATCTTCCTCTTCCGAAACTGCGGGAGTAGCCTTTAGTCGAGTTTTCTTTTCTTTTTATTTGTGGGCACTTGGGCATGGTTCTAGTACGAGTCAGTGAAATTATGGTACTGTGAGGACGACTTGCTACTGCGGCAAGTCGAGGAGGGACGACATCGAAGTTATGGCCGAAGGGGCTTTTTGAAAAGCCGCGTCACTAACGATAACGTCCATTCATTTGTCTACTGCACTGTACGTCGGCTGTCGACTTTCTTTTCTTATTTGACCTGTTTCCTTCATCTTGTGCAAGATAACTGGCAAGAACACGGTACTGTTTAACCTCCCTGCCTCTTGAGAACGCGTCTTGATCCTTTGCGCATGACATTCTACGACCATTAGCAGAACATTTGTCCAAACTTATCCGTCAGCAACTACCTGGAAATGTTCTATTGGAAGACCTTCCAGGGATGTTTCTGTGGATGCGACGTCGGGGCGACCAGCATCTTGCAGAATAGTTAGCCTGGACTTGAGACTCTGACAAGTATTCGTCTTTACGAAATAAAGTAGTACTTCAGACGGGACGAAATGAGAACGACAAACACGACGTCGTATTTTTCCGTACGTTCCAGTAATGCACTAAAGAGCCCCGTCCAAGTAGACTACAGCAGTTCTTTGTCCGTTTATGTTTGTTCCACGTCGGTCTTCGCCCCCTCAATTAACGCCTCATGACGTCAATCCTTGGACTATTTCAGTGTCCGTCGGCATAATACAAGGCTTCAAGTAGCGCTGCTGAGGTTGTTGAGACACGCCGAATCATACGAACACTTGGGACAGACCGCACGGTTACCTGTGTGCGTTAGCACAAATTACAAATTTCGCTGCTCCCCCCTCCTTTCCGAGCTGCTGTTCTCAAGTGCAAGCCAACTAACCGGGATCATCCTTCTTGACCTTGCGTCGCGATGGTCTATATGGCAGCTCGGCTGCTGATCCTAAGGTCGCGGTATCGAATCCCGATCGCGGCTGCTGTATTTCCACGGAGGCTAAATGTTCAGGCCCGTGTCCTGCGCGATGTGAGTGCACGTTAAAGTACACCATGAAAGGGAAAATTAGCATCCACCCGTTTGTAGCACAAAGCTACAAGGAAATCATTACGGGTTTCTGAGAAATGAAAGCTTCTCAGTTGCCGAAAAGTTCGTCTTTGTCCGGGATTCGAACCCGGGACCAATGCCTCTCCTGGGCGCTCGCTCTGCCATGTGAGCTATAACCAGGAGGCCAGCGCGAGGGCGAATCCATCGACAACTCGAAGCACATGGGCATAAATATGGCAAATGAATCATGCAGAAACCTGCAAGGTGTAGTAACGCTTATGAAAGGGAAAATCAGCACCTAAGAAGCCTTCATTTCTCAGAAATCCGTATGGATTTCTCTGTAGCTTTGCGCTACAAACGGGTGGATGCTAATTTTCTCTTTCATTAGCGTTACTCCACCTAGCGGGTTTCCGCAGAACGCATTTGCCATTCTAAAGAACACCATGTGTTGTAAATATCCGGAGCCCTCCACTACGGTGTCTCTCATAATAATATCGTGGTATTGGGACGAAAAACGCCAGAAATCATTATTATTATTATAATTATTCTTTATCGTTCCCACTATGCCTTTCTCTCTCTCTCATTACACCCAGTGCCTTTCTACAGTGCTTAAAAGCATGTGCAAAAGTTTGATTCAGACCGACTATAAGCTTTTCTACTATAGTGACTCTCTCGCTCTGTCTCTCGTTCTTGCCCTCTTCATCTCTCCTTTCAGCGCTACGTCTATGCGAAAGCCGACCTGTTAGCCTTTCTACTACATAGCCAGCGTCTCCATCATTTATTCCTTTCTTGTTCACCTCCTTTTCCAGCAGTGCTACATCTATGCGAACATCCTTTAGCAGTTGTTTTTCTTTTCCATCCCGTTTACCTTAGTGAGCACTTGGGAGTGACCCGAGTAAGAGTCACTGAGATAATGACACTGCGCGGACGACTAGCTTTGGCGACAATGCGGGCAGGAACGACACCGAAGCTGGGACCGAAGAGGGCCGTAGCAAGAGCAGGGTCGTCGCCTAACGAGCATGTCCTGTCTCTGGCAGGGTTCGATCGACGCCGCTGTTGGTGCGTTCTTTCGTTCAGCCCCTTCCTGTTTCCATCAATCTATCGCACCGGTGCGCGGTGTCCCGTTAGTTCCGTGCAGTGGGCTGCTAGAAAGCGAGAAAGAGTGCTCGAGATAAAAGTTCGATGAGGTCCTTATGCGCCTTATGACGTGCGCTTGAGCGGTTCATTGGGCATCTATAGGTATCGGTTTCACTACTTTGCCTTATTGTGTTGTCGCATCCAGCGTGACTTGCAGCATGTTTGCACGTTGTCACACGAGCAGCAAGATTGTGCGTAGCTTCTAGTTCCCTTACTTCCGCAAGTAACTGTTCTCTCGTTCACGATCACCTCTAAATGAAGGAAGATAGTTGTGGAAATTAGGGCAGGTGGAAGCAACGCACTATATTGTAACTCGTACGATCGCGTGCTTTCTTGTTACAACGCCATAATGAGCGCTAGTGTACTTGATATTTTGATCCCGGGAGCTCTACGGGAGAGAAGACGACCGTTGGTCTACTTAGCGCAAATACTTTTCACACAGGACCGAGAAGGAACACGGACGAGCGCGTCCGTGTCCCTCCTCAGACCTGTGTGAAAAGTGTTTGCGCTAAGCAGTCAGTTATGCAGTACCAACAAGCCCAATTCCGCACTCTTGTCGACCGTTGGTCATTGAGGGAAACAGTGGATCTCTAGAGAAGGCAAGCGTGGCAGGGGCGGCAGAAGGTTAGGCGGGCAGATGATATCAAGAAGTCTGCGGCGATAAAATTAGTCACAGTTAGCACAGGACCGGGATAATTGGAGATCGATGGGAGATGCCTTTCGTCCGCAATGGACGTAGACATGATGTGATGATGGGCCCTGATATCCTCAGAAACCCAGTTTAAGTGCGGCCTTTAGTGGTCGCTAGACATCGTCGAAATGAATTTGCACGAACCGCTTTCTCGTACAGGGCAAACCAAGTTCGGCGTAACGCGAAGGTGCATCCGCTGCACATTAATTGGTCAGGCCCTGCTAACGTATTACGCACGTTCCATGGTACTCCTTCTGACCAGTGGCTCGAATCAGGCACTGTATTTGTCCGACAGCTGTGGACCTAGCTGTGGCTTGTCTACGTTGCACAGACCCGTACGCGGTTAAAGGGAACACTTGCGTGGATGACATGTCCGGACTTTGCTCTCGCACAGGGGCGGAGTCGCCTAGACTTGCAGAAAATCAAATCACTTGTGGTGAGTGTGCAGTGTCCGGACGCCTTTCCGACAGTTATCGCAGTTAGTGCGCCAGCAATATGCAAGGCGCGCAAGTGAGTGCCCTCTTTAACAGTGGCCCGTACTGCACATTTCTTTTTAGGGGCGAAGCTCCTCTTAGTCTAACCTTGTCACGCTTCAGGCGTCAGTCGTCAGGCGTAACCCGCGTGCCTACCGGCACGCGCTCGCCCGGCGTTCGCCTCGGCGCGTGCCTCTGCTGTCTTGTGTGTGTGAGAGAGAGAGACAGAGAGAGAGCGAAAGGCGCGCGTTGGCTATGGAAACGCTCTTTCTTAGAGGAACGCTGTACCAGCTCGCAAAGATGGAGAACGCGCCCTCACCCGCGAGAGACAACGTTGGCGCAGGCAGCGTCTCCTAGCGAGTTTCTTGATTGAGAAATACCGACTGCTCGCGTTGGAGAAGCGTTCACCGGCAACCCATATATATATATATATATATATATATATATATATATATATATATATATATATATATATATATATATATATATATATGCACTGGATCTTGACTTGCAATGAAGCGCCGGTGGGAGATTTCACTTGTGCATAGTTGAACCATGAGAGAGAGAGAGATAAAACTTTATTTTCGTCAGTTACGGAGGTAGGTGATCCGCCAGGTCGAGCCTTGTGGCCACCTCCTCAGCTCTCTGTATGGCCTGGAGCTGGACGCAAAGGCTGGTGGACGTCAGAACCTCCTCCCACCCCTCAGGTGAGGGACTGGCCAGGAGATCGGGAGAGGGTGGATCTTCTCTGCAGTCAGGATTCGTAGCGTGCGCGTTAACTAAATTATTCCGGAACTCGGCACGATCTCCGATGAACCTCCCGAGCTTCGCCCACTCATCATCATTCACTCCGTGGATATGCTGTAATTTTTTTCTTCTTCCTTTAAACTACGTAGAGATTGATCATTATTTACACTGATTCTCATTTACTGGCAGGCATGACTGGCGTTGACGTGCTTCCACCGGACACGCCAACTGACTCGATGGTTCATAGAAATAAGAGCAACCTTGAAGCGTGTTGAGTCGTCGTGGCTGGTTCCTTCGTTGGCCCTTTCTTTGGTATCGGTCGCGTAACATTATTGTTTGGAGATCTCCGGTAACGAAATATTCGCTCATTTCTGATTGAGTGCTTGGTTAAGAGGGAGATGCTGTGAAGCTTTCGCGTTGTTATTTCCGCCTTTTCCTCTCGCGTAGCTATCATTTTTATTCAAAGGTCCTCGTTACTGTGTCTCCGCTGACCAGAGTAACAGCGTGGCATATAATATACGACGTGTTGCAATACTTAATGAGCTATGGCGTCGTAATTACAATGTGCAGTTGTGACCCTGTATGAATGCAATTCGGAACAACGGTTGTGAAAATCAGCGTCCACCCTTTCGTAGCACAACGCTACAAGGACAAGAAAATCCGTAGGGATTTCTCAAATATGAAAGCTTTTTAGGTGACAAAAGATTTGTCCAGGGGCGGTGTTCGAACCCTGCGCCCATGTCTCTACGGCGGTCGCTCTACTAGTTAACCAGGAGGTCTGCAGTTGGCAGCGTGAGGCCTAATTAATTGATCGACAAGTGGAACCACATTGGCATGGATATGGCCGATTAATTATTGTGGTTCGTCTTAAGAAAACGACGCTGTTTTCTACGGCCCTTGTCTGGAGCACGGCTGAACGTCCCTGGGGGGCCGGGGTTGGGAGGGAAAGGGAATGAAAGAGTGGAAAGAAGAGGAACGCCGTAGTGGCGAGCTCCGGAAATTTTCTTGCAGAAAGCATTGCTATTGTACGTTACCGTACCACATTACAGAAAGCTCCTGGAACATGCCCAGAGGTAAACGCTGTCTTTAAGCTCTTCTTGCATTGGGGCGCACACTTAGTGCGCACGCTTTGAAGAAATGAGGCTTTGTCCCGCTTCCCGAAATATCCTTCGCACAGTTGGCTTTTGATTAAGCAAACAGCTGATTGCACAACGCTGCACTTAATTAGGCGAATGTATGACACTGATCCTTTCCTGCACGTTCATTCGTGTGCTGTTACCTGTTCATCTACAGCAGACGACACCACTTGCCAGCGCCCATTATGCGCTTACATATTCGTGCTGCACTCAAGATATACGGCCTGTGCATTAGTGCGCGCGCGCTACACCCTTTCTGATTGGTCGAGGCCATACAGTACCACCTTCTTCTTGCTGCACTTACAGCGCAGTTTCTCTTTCAGAGAGACCCGGAGCGTGCACTGTACGCGCGTACAGGCGTACGGGCTGCTGTATACGCGGAAAAAGAAGGGACGTTGAAGACGTCCGTTCGCTGGAGAGGTCGTTATCGTGCTTCGCTAAAGAGGTTCTCAGTGCCTTCCCATCTTCACCCATTGCCTCGCCTCTTGCGCCGGCTCGCATATGGGGCGGATTACTTAGCGGAGCGAGGTTTTCTACGCCGCCCGCATCGGTGGGGGCGCGTGAAGACGCGTACGTGACCTCGTCTGTGAAAACGATCTCGAAGCAGACACACACACTCTCCTGGGCAAACAAGAAGCAGAATCGCCAATAAGGCATCCCTATACGCCGCCTCGCGCTGGAGCTTTTATGTTTCCCGGTGCTTGCTCTGGCGCTGCTGCTTTTTGGGTGTCCTTTGTGCATGGATGGAGTAAGCCGTGTCGCGCTCGCAAGTTGCGTGCAGTACAGTGACGTGAACTCGTCTAGGTTCTGGGTACATAGGAGTTTCGTAAGTTTTCCGTATGCCGGGAGCCAGGGAGTGGGAGTGACACAGCTGGCGCCGACCAAGAAGAGGAGGAGTCAGTAGTGACGAACACTTTGTGAACACAGAGTGTTAGTCTTCGTCGTCGTCGTCGTCTTCATCATCATCATCATCATCATCATCATCATCATCATCATCCGCAGCAGCAGCAGCAGCATGGTCTATGTAAACTGCCGGACGAACGCCTCTCACTGAGATCTTCAGTTTAGTTTGTGTTGCGCGAATATGCCGCATTTTGTGTCTGCTCACATCTTAATGAAGGGGAGGTCCCCTTCACCCCCTACCCGAGAGAGCTGGGAGGCTGCCCTGCTCGGCTGCTCCACCTTGAAGGGCCAAAAGGCCCTCGTGGCCAGGGCGCGTGCCGCCGCGGCAGCCACAGGGGTCCCGGACTAGGGACCCCTCCTAGAGGTCGTACAGGGTCGGCCCTTAAGGCCGCCTCTATCTCTCTCTGTAAATACTATCAATAAATGTTTTTCACCACCACCACCACCACATCTTAATTTCATCGCTCCGCCTGATTTTTGAGTCTGCCTCGACTGCATTTTCCGTCCCTCGGTAAAGTACGCAGAACGAGCCTGCTGTTGTAGTGGTGAAAAATTGGAGGCGCCGCCACTGTGGTCTAGCGGCTGCGGCACTCGGCGGCTGATCCGAAGGTTGTGGGATCGAATCCTGGCCGCGGCCTCTGCAACCATTTCGATGGAGGCAAAATGTTGGGGCACATGTACTGTGCGACGTCAGTGCACGTTAAAGAACCGCGGCTGGTCGAAGTTTCCGCAGCTCCCGCTACGGCAGCTCTCGCATTCATATAGTGCTTTTGGGACGCAAAATCCCAGATTAAAAGAAAATGGAGGACGCACAAGCATTGACTTTAGGAGTGGAGCGCGATAGCTCTACAATGCTATACGCACATCTCTAAACATTGGAAGGTGACACCGTCTTGCTGTAGCACGCGTGAAGACATCTGCTTGTGACGTCCGCTGGTGCAGAAAGCTGTGGAGCTTGCGCTAGGCTAGCTATATACCTCCGTTAATTCAGCTTTAATTACGGAGCCGTTAAGTCGTTATGGTTTTGTCGGAGTTTTGTTGCCTTGCACTCAGAAGGCCGAAGTTCGGATCCCGTCTCGACCCTATTTGCATTGCAGCTCACTTGTTTTGTGTGACCCTTATATCTTGTTGCTATTGAGTGCCTAATAAAGGGCAAACGATTTTACAGCAAAGCTGTCTACTCCGTGTCGTTGTCGGCGCTGTAGTAGCAGTCCGCAGGATATACATTGGCTGAGCCGGCAGGTGACGCGATCTCGCTTTGACCAATCGGGTGTAAGCGCGCGTGCTTCGAATCCAGCGGCGTATTCACGTCGCGTACTATATAAACGCCTTATATCTTCTGCCCAGTAATGAAGGAAGCGAATAAGGGAAAGGGTGGAAGAAAATGTGTTGGCCTTGCTGGTGTTCGAACCTGGGCATACTCCCACCGAAAACAAGTGTCTTAACCACTATGCTGCTCACCTACCCTTGCGATGTGTGGCAGTGGTGTTTCTTCGGTGCTGCTTATGCAAACGCAAGTGTTTCTTTGCTTAAAGCGCGGACTTTTGGAGGGCTTTTACGCCCTTAGGTGGTTCGTAGAAGTGGTCACAGCTTTTGCTGTCTGATGTATTTCACTCTGAGGAACTGGCCTTACTTTTTTGCTCGGTCACAGTCATACCAAGCCGTCGAAAGCACGGGGCAAGTCATTTGTAGGCTTAATTGGAGCGTGTAAGCGAGAAGCGAAAAAAGGAAGAATAAGTAAAGTACCTGCTCCGCGTTTATTACTACTTATCTGAATGGTATGTGTGGAGTACAGCAGATGTAAGTTTAGAAAACGCATAAAATGAAGCGATTCAAGGAAAAGGGAGAAGCAATGCTTACAATTGTAAATAACGAGTGCATGTGAAAATTTCAAGGTATTAGGTACTGACAGGGTAAGATAATTCTCTTTTGAAGATTGTTAATGCGGGGAAATAATTACTGTGCGATGGGGGCTTATGGCGTAATGATAAGACAGCTAAGTAGGTATTCCGTTGCGTCAGTGTGCTTAGAGGCCAGCGGAAGATTACCACGAAACGCATGTCTCTTGGTAATCTTTAGCACAAGAATTCTTTGAATTAAGGTGAAAATTTCTAAAGAAACCGCCACCACCAAATTACCAAGGCAGGTCGGCCACTTGTCAGTGTCTCGCTAATAATGCCTAAGACTCGTTTTTTTAATACCCTCTCGGGTAGTTTGAGAACAGCTCTCTGCCTATGCATTCGAAATTGTCGTGAACAAAAGACTGCATAGCGTTGACTGTACATTCTAGTGTTTCTGCTGTGTTTATATTAGATGCGAAGCAGCTTATGGCGGGGGCTTTGTCCGTCCCTCCCTCCGCCGTATGGTGTCCACACCCGCACTGCGCATGCGCGTCCTCCTCCCCCTCCTCTCCATGTCTCCTCTCCTCTCCGAACGGCGCGCGTTGACCTCCCCTCCTCCTCTCCTTGTCTCATGTCCTCTCCTCTCGGCATTCCTCCTCTCCTCTCCGAACGGCGCGCGTTGACTATGGAAACCCTCTTCGATGAACGCTTTACCAGCTCGCAAGGAACGAGAACGCACCCTCGCCCGCGAGAGATA
The DNA here is from genome assembly GCA_013339685.2 of Hyalomma asiaticum. Lineage (NCBI taxonomy): Eukaryota > Metazoa > Arthropoda > Arachnida > Ixodida > Ixodidae > Hyalomma > Hyalomma asiaticum. Next base: position 24,606,655 of record CM023489.1, read on the forward strand.
AAGCTTGTGCAGGCAGCGTCTGCCAGCGTCAAACCGATGCAAACGCGGTGTGCACCCCCGTGCTGCTTCGCATCGCCTCATGTTCCCCTTAAGCGGGGGATGGAGTAATTTTTTCTTTTTTTTGAACTTTTGTTAAGATCACTAAGCGAGGAGGAGTAGCCGCTGCCATACTCAAGGCACCAAGGTCTGCTCTTCACCATTTCAACAACAACAACAACAACAACAACAACAACAACAACAACAACAACAACAACAACAAGAAAAGGAAGCAAGCGCGGCTTTTCCTAACTTTATTCTTACTCCCGCTAGCCTATAAGGTAGCGCTATAAGCTATAGCGGGTGCAGCCATTCGGTCGCCGACTGGTTTCCCGCTGTGCGTAACCGCCGACCCCAATCCGTGCGGCCACTCAAAATGCACTTAGGTCACAGAAAGCGCTTGTCGAGTGTCCACGTCACAGCAGGAGGGGAGTACTCGCTTTGTTTACCTTTCCCGCTCGCGCAACAAGACGATGCGAGGCTTTCCCAACTGCTACGCCTGTTTGCTCTTAGCCTGCATAGGGGACGCCTGTATCCGCCGTCGTTCTGGGACCTCGGTGGTGTACCCGCGATGTTGCACAAGCGTGGTATATCGCGGAGAATAGAAAAACAAACAAACAAACAAACAAGGAAAACTCACAGAGTCTTTTATCGCAAGCTAAGGCGACACGACGGCGAAATGCATCACGCATTCTCGTAAGGAATATTCCGGCTACTCCTGACCACTCCGGGTCCATTCGGTTACTCCTAATTACCCCCTAATCACTATTTGAGTCCCTTGGATTGCGCGTAGTTATTCGTAATTACCCTAGTTGCTTTATGGGTTTCTTGAACTACTTGTATTTACACGTACGTGCTCTTTGGGCCTCTTCAATTACTCGTACTTCCTTTAATTCCTGACGGGTTCGTTTTAATCACTTGTAATAGCTCACAGTCACTCTCTGTCTCTTGAATTAGTCCTAATTATTCATAAGTAGTCTTTTGAGTACCTTGGCTCACTTGTATTTGCTCCTGATTACGGTCTGTGTCGCTTGAATTTGCCGTAATTACTCAGGATTAGTCAGTGGGTATCTTGAAGAACCCTTCGTTGCCCTTTGGTCTACTTCTGTTACACCTTATTGTTCTTTCGTCGGACGTCGTCGTTTCGTATGAAGTCTTATTTTCGGTACCATTCGTGTTCTCGCCGGCGCGGTCACTGTTGGCGTCACGACGCCAGCCTATAGGCAAGCCAAAAGCGTCTGATGCAGGCCGCGGCCTTTGTTCGCGGTGGCTCACGGGTAGGCTTGAGCGCACATGGTTTCTGGGCCATACGCAAAGCTTTATTTGCTTCACAGCAATATAAACCGGTGCCTATGGCGGTATCACTGGGCAGGCCTCTTCTCTATCGAGCCGTCATTCTGTCAGGTATCGGGAATCGAACGCTGGCCGTTCGATTCCCGATAGAGTAGTAAGCGAGCACCTCTTCTTAGTTCCACGACTGCAAATGAGACGGGTGCGCAGGTCACGAGTGATAGCAAAGCGTGTGAGTACGCCACTTATGGAATGGTCACGATACTGACACACATATGCACGATTGCACATGAAGGGCTAGGAGGTCTTCAAATCCAAGACGCACACTGCGTTCAACTGCCAAAGCAACGAAGCCAAACAGGTTGGCTGTCATCATCAAACTGCCAAACAGGCTGTCATCAACATCCCCAGCCTGTGTCCTCTGCAGGACGGCTGCTTTTCCTAATGACCTGCAGTATGCCCGATGTAGCGCGGGCTGCTGAGGTCAATGGTGGAATTGGGAGGTTCAGCTGGGAGATGGTGGCCACCTATTGCACCATTAAGGTCAATGCCTGTTCTGAGGGTGTGAGTCAGAGAGAAGTTGCTGACGGGGGGTGGACGTACAAGTAATGTCTCGCTTGACCAAAAGCCGCCCACCATGGGGCACATGACGATGAAGAAAGAACTGTGCCTTGGAAATGGAGAAGTTGAGAGGTATAGCCTTGCCATTTTAAACAGTGACAATAAGGTGCTCCCGACAATATTTTTACCATAACCTTTTATTTCCTTGCAGTCAGGTGCCGTCTTTCTTTCGCGTGCTTTCTCCCTTAACCTTTGTGCCCCCCATCCCCCCGTTCCCTTTATGAAGTAATGTTGAATTCCAATGGCGGAGCCGGAGCACGTCTTTCTGCTCCTTTCGGAGCAAGTGTGTTCCAATGACAGAGTGAGGACGGGAGTCGAGAGTTCCAATGAGAGAGCCGGAGGGGATTCAGAGCGGGAGTTGCTCCGTGGAGCAGGAAAAGCTGCTCCGCCAAAATCGGTGGAGTGGACCGGAACTCTCCGTGACGCATTTCCTTTAACACGCTTGTCTGCTTGGGGGCGCGGCGGCGCCGCCGGTCGCGACTCGCGACTTGTGGTAATGGCCGACGGCATGGGCTGGTCGGGTGCCTCGACAAAGAGTGCGGCATTGCTTCTGCTACTCGATAGCGAGAACTCCGAGTCGGAAAGCTCAAGTTCCCGCGCGAGTGATTCCTTGGACACTGACAGTGACGCTGAATCTTACGCTTACGAGCGGGAAATTGAGAGGATGTTCTGCAAGAGACCGCGCGCAAGGTATCGTGGGTAACTCGGCAGCTTTCGCCTAGCTCCAGCGGCGCGGGTACCGTTCCAATCGCGGATTTGGAGGATTTGCTCTACGCCAGAGTCGAGTGCTCGCTCGCGGAGTCAGTCGGCTGCTCCGACTCCGCCATTGGAATTCAACATAAGATGCACCACTTAGGCGGTCGTACGCCTTCTGGCAAAGTTCCACGTCTTTTATCTGAGAGCGTCCCCTCTCTTTTGCTCCATTGCGGCTTCCTTCCTCTAGCCTTGCATTGCAGTTTCGCACTGTCGGACACCATCGCAGAGATCTTGGCAAGACGCGCCGACCACCCGTTTCTGGCGGCGCCTCAAGACCCCTAGCAACACTCGAAACTGGGCCACTAATGGCCCACAGTACAGTCTCTTAAGCCGGTTTCCGCGCTGCTGTCCTACATGAGAGCGATGTCTGCCAGAAAATGCTTTGTACTAGTCATGGTCTAGCAAAATACTATCAGCATGTTTCGCGAAAGGATTCCGGAGGTATCCGAACCGAGCGGACGTATACAGTGCCTACATCCAGTAGCGAAATCCAGCGGGCAAATTTGGCGTTAAAATTCAAAGCCAAATGCAGTGTCCATGTCCAGTGCCCGCATTCAATGTCCGGTTACATCGCCCAAATACAATTACTACTGCTACTACTACTACTGGTAGTAGCGCTAGTAGTAGTGGTAGTAAGGCGGAATGAAGGCCTGAGGTACTAGTAGTAGTAGTAAGGTGGGAAGAAGGCCTGAGGTACTACTAGTAATAGTAGTAGTAAGGCGGAATGAAAGCCTGAGGTCGAAATGCGCTGTAGTAGTTGTACCACTACTACTACTACTACTACTACTACTACTACTACTACTACTACTACTACTACTACTACTACAACTACTACTACTACTGCTACTGGCTGAGTGGCAGTGGTGGCAGAGGGAAGGCGAAATGAAGGCCTGAGGGCAAAATTCGCTGTAGTAGTAGCACTACTACTGCTACTATTACTACTACTACTACTACTATTACAACTACTAGTAGTAGTAATTGAATTTGGGTAATAAAACCGGCCATTGAATGCGGACACTGGACAATGACACTACTACTACTACTACTACTACTACTACTACTACTACTACTACTACTACTACTACTACTACTGGCTGAGTGGCAGTGGTGGCAGAGGGAAGGCGAAATGAAGGCCTGAGGGCAAAATTCGCTGTAGTAGTAGCACTACTACTACTACTACTACTACTACTACTAGTAGTAGTAGTAGTAGTAGTAGTGCAACTACTACAGCGCATTTTGCCCTCAGGCCTTCATCTCGCCTTCCCTCTGCCACCACTAGTAGTAGTAGTAGTAGTAGTAGTAGTAGTAGTAGTGCAACTAGTACAGCGCATTTTGCCCTCAGGCCTTCATTTCGCCTTTCTGCCACAGCTGCCGCTCAGCCAAGCACCCGGGGCGCACGGGTCACCGCTCGTCTTTCTAATGTCGCTGCTGCGTGCAGTGGCCGACGAGCCTTTGTGTATACAGCGCCGCATTGTCATCCCTTCAGCCCGCCATCAATCACCCTTATCGCTTCCGTCGCGCTTTCATTCTGGGCGGCTAGGCAATCGTCGTATATATATAACCTGGCAGGCCACTATACAGGCCGAGTCCCACTAAACGCCGCGGGCTTCCTTTTTGCTCGTCCCGCGCGAGTGAAGATGAGACCTTACATTCGTTTTGATTTCTTTTTTAAACATTGCGTTCTTTGGTCCATTCCGCTCATATTCTCTCACGGGATGTGACTGTCTCTGGCCTAGCTTGACCACCGCAGTTTCTTAGGTTCTATGATCACTGGTTAGCACGGCCTCATGTTGGCGAAACGATGGCTAAGATTGGCTGAAAGGACGGCCTAAGGTTCGCTAATGCTGGTCATGTTGGATAGAGGTGGCCGCATGGTTGCCAGCGTTCTAGAATTTAGACCCTAGCTGTCTTGCGAAATGTCGGCTATGTTGGAACACGTTGGCTGAATGAAGTCTCGTAGTGATGGATGACGTCGGCTAAATTATACTGGGTTGTTGTATAGGGCTCGCTGTCCAGTGGCAGAACAGGAACATTTTTGACTCATTCCCGAATCAGTGAATCAGTTGTGTTCCGTATCTGTATTCGCATGCGGAAAGGTGGTGGTGATGGAGTTGCTGCAGGCGGGACCGCATACTAACAGCGCTCGTTAACGTAGGTTAGCGTTATCTAAATATGACTAATACGTACCGGCTGACTTTTGGCTGATGATAGCTCCCCGAAAAGGTGCCCAGCAACACACGCCTACTGCTTTGCCCGTAATACTGTAAACCAGCTGGCATGACAGTACGACGTTGCTTTTACTCACTCCCCATGCAGTCTTATTCCCCTTTCCCTATGTCCCAGTGCAGGGTAGCCCACCGGACGCTCTCTGGTTAACCTCCCTGCCTTTCTGTTTCCTTCCTCCCTCTCCTCCCTCCCTTTCCTCCATACAGTGATTGATGTCTACTTTTGAGTTCTTCTGTCGCCGGCTGTGCTTCTAGCCCATGATGTCGCAGAGCTTGCGTCCTCCCTTATATACTAGCAGTTCCCGACGCTCGCGCTATATGTAGCTCGAAGGCGTGCCTTTTGTCTTCTTTTCCGTGTCTCTACCACGTGACAAGGCACATCGCGTGTGTATATATAAACGCCTCTTCTCCGCCCGGCCTCGCGACCTCGCGTTCCTCACGATGACACGGCGGAAGCTCGCGTTCCCGCGCAGTGCAGTCAGTGTCTGCGAGGAAAAAACAGAAAACGAAAGAAATAGCTGAGCCACTTACGGAAGGAGGGGAAGAAAGGTCGCGCTCTACGCATGCCTGGCCACCTCCAGCGACAAGACATTCCTTCGCGTCTCGCCTCATTTATAGACGCACCTGCTCGCGCGTGCCGCTGCTGTGCTGTCGTCAGCAGCGGTGCACTTAGGCCTCGTTATTTAATGCTCGCATAATTACAGTGCACGGCAGTGCAGCACAGGGAGGGGACGCGCGTGAGGATCAGAATGGACACGCTTTATACTTAGACCTGCGTTGTCGCTTGCTGACGTAAGGGCGAGGGCTCGGCGTTGATGTTTCGTAGCACGGCTTCGCGCAACGCCGCGTGGTAAAGGTTCTGGCTTGGCACCTTAACCCGCGCCTTCTTGGGTGGACGCCCAAGCGAGGACACTGTCTCCTCGCTGACTCTGCGTTACTGGAGATTAATAAGGTTAGGGATCGTATCGACCGGTCGATAACTTGTTCAGGAGAGGGGGAGCAGGCAGGCTCGTACTCAGTTATGAGCTTCTAAGATTTCCCCAATGAAGCCTTTCCTATAGAATCAGGCGCGTTAGGAGGCAATCAAAGGCGTTCACTAGAGCAGCTCTTCTTTCTGGTTTCCCTTCATGTACGACTGACGATAGACAGATAGCTTTCGATGCAGTGTTCGGGAGCTCTGAGGTGAAGCATACTCTTTGCACGCTGTTTTAAAATTGTTGACGGCGTCTTCTAGGTCTCTCCTTTATTTTGCCGCATAACACTTCCATACTATCGTAGCTTGGGGCATTGCTTGAGTGTAGTGCCTGGTGCGTCCGGAGTGCGAGGTGCGTGCGCTTTTCGCTGCCAGCTCTCAGAAGGTCACGTGCTTCGGGACGTCATCTGCCAAAAACGTCGCACATCTATCGATATCAGCAAGCTAGAAAAAAAGCTCTGTTATAGCTGAGCTTGAGTACTGATGATGACGATGATGACACGGTCGTTTACTGGAGCTCAACCATAGTCTGTTTCGGCAAGGGCCAGTGACTCAAACATAGTTTCCGACGTTACGAACTGTATTCGTCGAGACGGATCATATTAGTCATCCATCCCCCCGTTTCTGCGTGCGCGCGCCGACGCTGAGCAACCAGGAAGACATACACGCCTTCGCGAATCAAGTCACGTCGCAGGTCTCGTGGTTCTTGCACCTCATTACTAGATGGTTTGGCAATAGATTTTTTTTTACGATGTCGACTTCATTAATGCGGAACGTCTCTTCCCGTCCTTTCTATACAAAACGACTCCCGGCGGCGCACCGAAAGCCACGCCAGCATGCACAACAGTGCCTGTACTTCAAAGAAGGTTCGAGGGGCTGGTTCCCTGGGAAGTTTCCTACGAAAATCGCTAGAGCGAACGATGGCGCTGCGGTCACTCTAACTATATGCCAGGGGGTAGTAGTGCATACACTTGTATTTTCGTCCCACTTGTTGGTTGAAATGTTCTCGACGCGGTTTTAACTTCGTACGCTTTCTCTCTCTAAATTTTTAAGAAGTCGTCGCAAGGTGCTCATAAAGGAGGTGGGTTAGCCCTTTTGTCTAAATGCCAGCTACGTTATGAGGGACCGGTAGATCAACAGACTGACGTTCTTTGGTTGTGTTCCTGCCTTTTCTGTTCGCCAGACGGACGCAGGTAAAGAACAGAAATTGAAGCCAGGTCAACGCTGTGAAAAACAGTTGGAACACTGAAGCTGTCCTCATATCGTTAATTGCGACGTAACTATACCAAGCATGTCAAGTTCACTATCACTATCAGGTACCTACCACTAACACGTAACAGTGGCCTAAAGGCCATGGTCGGCGAAGCTTTATTTATTTATTTATTTATTTATTTATTTATTTATTTATTTATTTATTTATTTATTTATTTATTTATTTATTTATTTATTGCCATTCGCGTAACCACTACAGTGTAGCAGGGGCCAAGGCCAGGCGTGGTTCGTGTTTTTGCGCTTGCATGATAGCGGCCGACGTACACGGACATGGCAAGGCCCTAAACAGCGCCGCTGTTAAATGATTCCAAGGTTGAATTATTTATTTGTGGGGTTTTACGTCCCAAAACCAGCTATGATTATGAGAGACGCCGTAGTGGAGGGCTCCGGAAATTTTGACCTCCTGGGGTTCTTGAACGTGCACTGACATCGCACAGCACACGGGCCTCAACATTTCACCTCAGTCGAAATGCAGCCGCCGCGACCGGGATTCGATCACGCGACCCTCGGATCAGCAGCCGAGTACCATATCCACTAGACCGCCGTGGCGGAGTGATTCTAAGAACGCTCGTGAGCAGAGAGAGGTGACTCTTAGGAAAGGAAAGAATGGCGCTAGTTTCTGCAGCTATTGCGGGAGCACGTCTCAGGTGTTTTTGTAAGCTAACAGCACTCTCTGTTTCTCTCTCTCGTGTTGCTGCTCTGCAAAAGGTCAAGTCACGGGCGCGATTCGCAAACGTGACGACCACTTTCCAGTGGGCGAAGTGCAAGGAAAGATATGGAAAAAAACAAACAGACAAACAAACGAGCAAAAAAGAAAAACAGAAAAAGAACGTTCGTTTGCTTGCATATAATAAGGCAAGCGTCAATATACGGCAAGTCGTCAAAATTAATCCGGAGTCCTTACTGTACAGAGTACGTCATAGTTTTATCCCGATTCTGGCTTGCGTGAGACCTCTAATTTAATCTTATGCACAATGCATGAAATACTGGCGCCATGCACGGTAGGCGGTGCTTTAACACTGCGGTGTTATCGTGTTTGCTGGCTCCCATGTTGCGTAGTGATTATAAAGTCGTCAAAAATCTAGCCTTCAGTGATTTGCCTCAGTTAAGCAGTGAGAGCTGTCGCTGAGGCGCGTGCGTGGGCTACACAAATCAAATCAAACTAAATCGAGTCTATCTTATTTTCCAGTATATACATACGGGATAGTTATGTTGGGTTCAAAACTATGTGCTTAGCTTCTTGAGACTCTATCCGTGTCCCTACATGTCCATGTTTTTCATTTGACATCGCACGGGATATTCTTACTGTCCTAAATATAAAAGATTCGTGGCAGATACAATGACATCATCGCGTTATATTGCCACATGAGCACTGTATTATCCCCGTTTTCGACACCACGACAAGCGCGAGACGTTGTTTACCTGACTTCTTGACGTGCTATAGTAGCCATAAATGTCGACCCTGATGACGTCAATAAAAACTACCCTCGCTTGCAAGTCTGCTCGGCGCTGGCACCTAAGTCACGTACTAGAAATTAGTATAATTGGGAGCTCTAGGCAGGCTCTCATTCTCTCTTTCTTTTCTTCATTGTTTTAAGGCAATGCATGTTTCCGGTGACTCAGACGCAGTTGCCAAGAAACCGATGGCGCAAGTCGGGTCTCGGCGCCGCGGTCGAGTTGTTGGTGGTCCGAGGTTGACGGATGGACTAAACGACGTCCCTTGAGGTCGCCCCGACGGTCTCACCTGTCGAGCTTGGCACCACATCCCTCCGTGGCGTTTTAATTATAGGCCGGTCCCGTAGCGCCTGTATATTATCTCCGGGGCGCTTCCTTCTCTGGGCCTTGGACCGCTGCCTGAGTTACTGCGTCTGTGTGAACCGCTCGACACTGATATGTGTGTTTTTGCGTTAACGGTTCCTTAAACGACCGCCCGCCCGCGTGCGGCGAGGCAGTGGTGGTCATTTAAGTCGCCTAGGACCTCACGTACGGATCCGGTGTGTGTAGCAAGAGTTAGAAGGTCTCGAGTCGCAGTGGGGCGTCAGTGGTACAGGATACGTCTTGAATGAGTGCAGTATACTGTGTACTCGAAAACACGCGAAAACGGATGTTAGCGTAGAGTTATACGGGCGAGGCTCGGCTACGCCCTGCAAACCGGTAGTCGTTATACCAGAAAACGAATATCCCAAGTGCAAAATGTGTCCGTGCAAAGATTGACGCACTGCAGATTTCGCGAAGCGGCGGTTGGTGTTGGTATTGCTGGAGAGATGTAGACTGTATAGGTGAGGGGGAGATGGGAAAAGGAATCGTCCGAATGCTTTAAGCGTGCCCGCAATGCGAAAAAAACTTCGTTCACAGTTCTTAGCCGGCGGTCTTGATCTTCACGGAAACGCCTGTGCTTTCGTTCTACAAGGTGCACATAGTGAAGAATAACATGGTATCTATAACGAATGATTGTTCGAGGTCCCAGTTACACTGCGAACGTTACAGTGCGAGACCTCTACGAAATAAGTGACGTGTGTAACGACGAGTTTTCAAGGTTTCGGGAATTGTGTTGTGAAAGCGTTTGACTGTGTACTCCTAACACAGGGCGCTTGCATGCTATATAGGCAGTGTATACGTGTGTATTGGTACGAATTCCGGTACGAACTGGACGTCGTCAGCACCCGTACTAATCCGCAGTGCAACTCTGTACAGCTAGGAAAGAAAGTAATCGTTAACAGTAAGACTACAGTAAGACTGTAGTCTTACTCGGCCATGGTGTGAACCGAAGCTTTAAGGGCACCCTGTAACGGAAGGGTCACTTGCTGTGTACCATGCTAGTGACCTATGTGTGCTACGAAGAGGATCCAAGTAAAGTTGCCTAGAGATTCAAGGAGGCATGGTTTACTAACTCTCCCATTTGTAGTGGAAGGGATGGGAGGCATAGAGGGTGGTGGGAGCACCAATGGGGTAGCTGGAATCCCGTGTTGAGGGCGCGCTCGGGCACACTGGGCACTGAGCACACTGAGCACACTGGTCGCACTGGACACACTGGGTATACTGGGCACACTGGGCTTGGCACGCTGGGGCACACGAACTCGAATTCGTGCTCAGCAAATACGTACGTTCCTACTCGTTGGTATCACATAGTGACAAATGGGAGGTGCTTCGAAAGAACGAGGCGGTCATGTTACGTCTTTCTTAGAACCCTTCAAGCGCTTTACATTCCGTATACTAGGATCTTATTCACCGCCCCTTCACACTACAGAGGTGTGCGTGGAAGTGTTCTTATATGGACGCGAGTGAACATTGGTGACTACATGGTGGCCACGTATGCGATAATTTTAGCTCGGTTTACATTCCATTGAGCTGCGATACTTCAGTGCTTTCGATTGAGTCACCGATCGCCATTGGACTCGTTGCTTAAAAAAAAGCCAGCATTAGCACATTAAGCCCTGACAGGGTAGTCTAGTGGTTATGGCACTCGGCTGCTGATCCGAAGGTCGCGGGATCGAATCCCGGTCGCGACGGTTGCATTTCGATGGAAGGTGAAATGTCGAGGCCCGTGTACTGTGAGACGTCAGCGCACGTTAAAGAATCCCAGGTGGTCGAAATTTCGAAAGACCTCCACAGTGCAGCGTCTCTCGTGATAATATCGTGGTTTTGGGACGTAAAACTTCAGAAATTATTATTATTAGCATTAACAAAACGGCAGCTTTCTTTTCTGTACTCAGCAACACCTTATTTGTTTCAACCAAGATTTGCCCACGAAAGCGCGCTAGATCTCCGTGCTGTGTGCACCTTTAAGACATGTCCACAAGAGACGCAAGTTTCTGCCAATATCGAAAAGAGCCTTCGACCTCCGCAGTGACGTCACTCAAATCGGAGAACGCAACTGGCTCTCGCCATCCGTACCTCCTCCCTTCGATGGAGATGACAGCTTACTTTTCGCCGCAATCCTATAGAATGTTACCGACATTTCATATATATAGATCCAACTGAATGCGTCTCCTCGTACTCGGCTTTGAAGGGAACAGAATTTCTTTCCCGGGTGCCCGTTTTTTCCTGCCACTTCAAGTGTGTAGAGGATGATGTAAGACAGCCGCTTAGTTGGTACGCGATTTACTTTTGACATCTTGCGTTTCTCGTTATTCCTCGAGTAATTTCGTTCTTTATTTTATTCCGTTTTTCGTCCGTATGACGCAAAACGCGCACGGCCTCACGCATATTTGCCCGCGCGAAGACGTTAGAGGAGCTGTTATAGAAAACAAAAAGAAAAGAAAGACTCGAGAAGCGAGCGAACAGGCAAAACAGGAAACAAAAAAAAAAAAAACAAAAAGAAAGCACGATAGAGCGAGCCTAGTGGAGGCCGCAGTCGACACCCACCCGTCACACGGCGTTTCAGGTGTTTGCGTAGCAAAATGGCTAATGCGATTTCCAAGGCGACGGCCAACGGAAACGGAAGGTACGCGCCGTAAAGCCTTGATGCGCAATGCAAATCGTTCGACGCGCGCTTGCGCGCGTAGTCATTCGAGTCCCGACACTTCGTGGAGCCCTTTATTTGCGCATCACATTTTTTTTTTTTTTTGGCATTATACGCTTTCATCTCACTCGGTGAAGTGCGAAGTTGCTTCTTTCGTAATCGATATCGCGCTCTAAAAGCCATTCGCCGTTGTGCGCTCTCTTGCCTAGCTGTTTGCCTGCTCCGAGACTCACGCTTTGTTCGCCTCTTTGACGCCGATGAAGAAGCTGCGTCTCTCTTCGACATTGAGGTGCTCCGTTGTTGATATACAGAGAACAGCCCCGCCACGGTGGTTTAGTGACTATGGTACTGGGCTGCTGATCCGAGGGTCGCGGGATCGAATCCCGGCCGCGGCGGCTGCATTTCGGTGGAGGCGAAATGTTGAGTCCCGTGCGCTGTGCGATGTCAGTGCACGTTAAAGAACCCCAAGTGGTCGAAATTTCCGGGAACTTCCACTACGGCGTCTCTCATAATCAGAGGTTGGTCTCATAACCAACGTGACGTGACTAAGAATAATCACACGACAAACGCCATCGCTGAGCACGCGCATACACACAATCATACCATTGACTGGGATAATGCCGCCATCGTCGCCAAGGAAAAGAACGTGTCATCGCGCCGGCTTCTGGAATCGCTAATCATTCAGTCGACGCCAGCTACAATGAACAGGACGCCAGGAACTATGCCTGCCGTTTACGCATGCTCGTTACGTCATGTTCTGCCTATATAATTGACAACGACTTCTTGTCCTGCTCAGTGAACAAGGAACCCGTATGCGGTTCCGAAACGTCGATCAACTCATCCGACTTGGTCAGTGACCGTAATTCACCTCATCCAATGCCTGACCAGACGAATTTTCGTCGAACTCTTGACTACTATAATCAGAGGTGGTTTTGGGACGTTAAACCCCACAAGTCAGTCAATCAACATAGACAATCGGTATAATAAGCCAGCTTTGCAAGCTATGTAAGACAACAACAAACTTCGCGAAGCGCACGCCGTTGTCGCGAGAACCGCGTCGCGTAGAATGTTTTCTTGTTATTTTCTTCTTTTCCGGCTACTTTTTGTACAAGGGTGCTCTACTAAACGAGCCCGCACACCGCAGGGAGCATTCCGGGAGACGGGACGCCGAGGATGAGGGGCATTTGTGCGCGCCGCGGCCAGTTTCTGGAAAGCGTTGTTTGTGTTGGTTTTGTGGCGAGGCCGGATGCACGCGATCGTAGAAGCTCGTATAACATCGTTACCGTCGACCTGCCTGACTTGTCCGTGTAAGGCGGTTTCCTATTGGTGGGAGGCGGTGGTGGTTCGAGCCGTCCGCGTCGCCGTGGATGTTGAAAAAGTGCTATTTAAGCGGCGACACTGGCCTTTTTTAGAGAGAGCGAACTCGGGGACCATGACGCTCGGCATCACCAGGGAGCAGTCCGGCAGGCCGACGGGGTATGATACCATTTTCTGTGTTTTATAATTTTTGCCCTGTGTGTTTTACAACTTCAAGATGTCTTAGCTAAATAAACCCCCCAATGAGTGCTTTCCCAATTCACCGTGTCGACTCCTCATCCCTTGCCTGCGCGGAGTGGCTCCCACGCCTCTTCGTCTTCCTGACCTTCCGATGCGTCTAACATTCACGGCCCCGACGTTTCGCTACAAAGTGGTGGAGGATGCTCGGTAGCGATATTCCCGCTCTGAAATTATGCCCCGAGTCAATAAGCATCAGGAAACTACTTCGGACTGCTCCACTATGACGGAACCCCCTTCCTTTCTCTCTGCTATGGCTACCCCCCAAGCAAAACCTTTCGTCGGACCGCCAGTCTTCAGAGGCGCGCCAGAGGAATCTGTTTCCGAGTGGCTACTTTGCTACGAACATGTCGCGTCGCTGAACAACTGGGACCAAGCCACGTAAGTTAAATTTTTATATCTGGCTCTAGACGGTGATGCAAAAAAATGGCACACCACTCAAATTCTCACGGGTGCACCTAATTCATGGGAACAATGGGCGACGTCATTGAAAACGTCATTTACTAGCCGTCACTCAGTCGAGATCGCCCATTTGCGACTACAAAACAGAACTCAGCTGCCGTCCGAAAGCCCGGAGCAGTACTACTATGACGTCGTGCAGCTTTGCGCAAGGGTCAACCCATCTATGGCAGAAGATGATCGGTTGCGGCACCTTATGCGCGGTTTGCGTCCGGATGTGCAGGAAAAAATGATCATCGCAAACCCGGAAACCTGCGCCGCATTCCTCCAAATTTTACAGCGCATAAATTACGCAGCTTTGATGAGCCCTGCTTCTTGGTCACGGCCGATCGACACCCACTGCCCTAATGGATTGCAGTCGTGGATGAAAAACACCGCGCCTCCGGTAGGGATGGCATCCGCCGCCGCGGCAGTGCAGCCTACTCCTACATGTGTCGCCACGTGCGCCGCAGCTGAACTGCGTTGCCCGCGGGAGACTGCCGACCGCGAGGGAGACTTGAAGACGATTGCAGACTCCATCGTCTTACTGTCTGACCGGCTAAAAAGCATAGAAGACGAGATGCGTCGCCCCCAGTGCCTTGGCCACCGAGAACATCCCGTGCCAACGACGGGCGTCCCCGATGCCAGATTTGCAGCCGCATCGGCCACGAAGCACGACAGTGCTGGCAGCGCTTCCGGGACGACAGAAATGATCATGCGGAGTCTCTTGGCAATCACGATAGCCAGCGTAACCCTTCGGGAAACGAGAACGGCCGGGCCTAAGGGGCCAGCCCGGCCGTCCCATCGGCACATTGTCGGAAAGCCAGCTTCACGCAGTCCCCACACGAGCCAATGGTACAATAACGTTGCGACACCGCCCTGACCTTAAGAATGGAAATGCCGACACGCTTTTCCGCCTTCCTCACGACCGCGTACCAGTAAGCGAAGAAACCCTTTTACCGTTGCTGGTTTTGGGTCAGGCGGATGTTGGAAAGAAGCAGAGGGCAGACCCATGGATTAGAGCTGTTGTACAGCACCTCGAAGAACCGAGTGCGCCCGTTGTCAGGAATACCAAAAGAACGGCACGGAGTTTTCGGTTAATCGACGGTGTACTGTATCGGAGGGCGAAAGGCTTTGAGAAAGATCGCGCGGCTCTCGTTGTCCCCAAGTGCTTGAGGTCTGAGATATTAAGGCACTGCCATGACGACTGTACGGCAGGCCACTTGGGTGTCAAGCGTACATGGGAGAAGTTGCGTTACCGATATTTCTGGCCGAAGATGTTCGCATACGTCAGCAAGTACGTTCTTTCCTGCCCTGACTGCCAGACGAGAAAGCAACCGCCGGGGAAACCGGCCGGTTTCCTCCAACCAATCCCGCCTGTAGGTCGACCGTTTCAGCAAACGCTACCGGTTAATGTCGGGTCGGGCGCACAACGTGGATTCGACTACACCCTGGATGCGATGAAAGTGGCTCACCGGCTGCGGCAGGCTCGAAAATTAGTGAATGAACGGGAAAGGCACCAGCAAGAAAAGAACAAGCGCAGCTACGATGCTAAACGACGCAGTGCTGTTTATCGTCAGGGGGACTTGGTGTACGTATGGACTCCCTCGCGAGCAAAAGGAAAGACCACGAAGCTTCTTCACAGATACCACGGACCATTCCGTCTAGTGCGCCGGGTAGCCGAAAATGACTGGGAGGTGGTAGACCAAACTGGAAAAAAACGTGACGTTGTGAATGTTGCGCGATTAAAGCCCTGCCACGTTCGATCATGTTCCGATGCCGACGACGCAGACGATGAGTCCGGTGCCGATCACGAGGTGCGAGATCCAAGTGGTGATGTGCGCGAGTGCAGTGATGACCGCGAATTCCATCAGGGTGAAGTGCGCGAGCGCAGTGCCGGGAGTGATGTCCACGAATTACACCCCAGTGTTGTGCGCGAGTGCGACGTCAATGGTGATGTGCGCGAGTGTGGTTCGCGAGCGGACCGAGAACTTCGTTTGCGTCATGGTGTGTGCGAATCAGGGACCAGTGATAAAGTGAGACAGCGCGAAAGCTCAGACTCTGAAACTGAACTTTACAGCGACTGGAAGACCTTTTCAAGCGGCAACAACGGACAACGAAATGCCGCCGCTTACGACACTGATACTGACTTGTATTACAGTGCCAGCGAGTGAACTTTAGTGATTTTCAGTCTCGCGATTCTCCATTTGTTGTTTTAAGTTTTCCACCTTTTAGACGTATAACTTTTCTGAAACGAGTACCTCCCATAACTGTTGTATGTAAAATTGTTTTTTTTTTCGTACTTCTTTTTTCGTGGGTTGCAAGTAAAACGAGTGGGTCACTCTTTTTCGTAGGGGGGAGGTGTCGCGAGAACCGCGTCGCGTAGAATGTTTTCTTGTTATTTTCTTCTTTTCCGGCTACTTTTTGTACAAGGGTGCTCTACTAAACGAGCCCGCACACCGCAGGGAGCATTCCGGGAGACGGGACGCCGAGGATGAGGGGCATTTGTGCGCGCCGCGGCCAGTTTCTGGAAAGCGTTGTTTGTGTTGGTTTTGTGGCGAGGCCGGATGCACGCGATCGTAGAAGCTCGTATAACATCGTTACCGTCGACCTGCCTGACTTGTCCGTGTAAGGCGGTTTCCTATTGGTGGGAGGCGGTGGTGGTTCGAGCCGTCCGCGTCGCCGTGGATGCTGAAAAAGTGCTATTTAAGCGGCGACACTGGCCTTTTTTAGAGAGAGCGAACTCGGGGACCATGACGCTCGGCATCACCAGGGAGCAGTCCGGCAGGCCGACGGGGTATGATACCATTTTCTGTGTTTTATAATTTTTGCCCTGTGTGTTTTACAACTTCAAGATGTCTTAGCTAAATAAACCCCCCAATGAGTGCTTTCCCAATTCACCGTGTCGACTCCTCATCCCTTGCCTGCGCGGAGTGGCTCCCACGCCTCTTCGTCTTCCTGACCTTCCGATGCGTCTAACATTCACGGCCCCGACGTTTCGCTACACCGTAGTCAAAAGAGGCAGACGCCATGCCGCCGGATTTGAAAATATATAGGGAGCCTACGCTGAATTCGAAAGTTACTTTGATGCAGTGGCTTAACCATACACTAGCTAGTCACCCATCTTCACAAAGTGCTTAGTTATAGGTGCGGACAGCCTGTCAAGAACATGTTCTTAAGAGGCTGAGTGCGCCGGCGGATATAACAAGAGACAAACACTTCACTCTCCCTATGCAGAGCTAGATCATTTATGAGCCCGCTAACGGATCGCGGAAACGGGCATAAACACCTCTCGCTGTTCCGAAGCTGCGGTGCATGACAGCGAAAGCCACCCGCAGGAGGGGGACACAGTATATCGTCTACACCGGGGGCGACACGCCAAAAGGCAGGAAGACGGTCACGGGAGCTGCCGTTATTTTCGGTCTTGTACCACCACCACGACAACCACCCCGACGACTCGTTCCGCTCAGCTTCGCGGGGACTGTGAGACGACCGGGAAGGCCATTCACTCTCTCCCTCTTTCTTCCTTCTCTCTCTCTCTCCCTCTAACCTAGAGACCCTGGCGAACCTGGCGTATTTTGTCTACGACGCGGCACATCCGTTGCTTTTGCCACGCTGTGCCCGAGAAAACTATTTTGCGCGCGCGCTGGCGCGCGACCTTTGGTCGGCTGCGAATGCTTCGCGTGCCTTCATCGTTTGGAGCTCAGTGATGATGATGGCAATTGTGGTTCGGTTAAGGAAAGCATGCTTATTTCTACAGCCCGTGTCGGGAGCACGTATAAGCGCCCGTGGGAGTAGGGGAAAGGATGAAAGAGATAGAAATGAGAGAAAAAAATTGGCCGCGTATCTGCGTGCTTCGCTGCAAATGTCGTCGAAAGACGATAGTCTTCTGCCGGCCGTACTGCGCTGTGTGAGATGTTGACGCTATGTGGCAGCACCGTTGGGAAACATTGAATTTGTGCAGAATCCCTGGGCAACTGCCAGGTGGCAGCACCAAATCGTCGGCAGAGGCCTTCTTCGTGCATAGCGTCGCATTTTTAGCGCAGCCCATCAAACTCTAGGGTCTTTAGAAATACATATCTATATATCTTCTAGTAAAGAAACACACCACCTAATACTTACGTATTGATGTTGCGCCTCAGATATGCGTAATATTTGCTTTTTGATCGACTATGTTCGCAGCCCCGCCACGGTGGTCTAGTGGCTAAGGTACTCGGCTGCTGATCTGAGGGTTGCTGGATCGAATCCCGGCCGCGGCTGCTGCATTTCGATGGAGGCGAAATGTTGAGGCTTGTATGCTGTGCGATGTCAGTGCACGTTAAAGAAACCCAGGTGGTCGAAATTTCCGGAGACCTCCACTACGGCGTCTCTCATAATCAGAGCTGGTTTTGGGGCGTTAAACCTCACAAATCAAATCAATCACAATGTTCACAAGTATAAACGCAGCTACCATTTCAAGATGGCTGGGCGTTAGGAAAGTGCTTAAGCTTTGGCCTGGTGGCTGAATCGTGTGACAGCAGACAGACAGACCAAAATTTCTGCATCAAGTATCCCAAGAAAGACACGTCTTTAAAAGCCGCAGTGGAGAACTCCGGAAATTCCGACCACCTGGGGTTCTTCAACTTGCGCTGACAACGCACAGTACGCGGGCCTCTGGCCATTTTCGCCTCCATTGAAATTGCGACTGCCGCGGCCGGGATCGAACCCGCGTATCTTGGGTGGCAACGGAGAATCATATCCACTACACCACCGCGGCGGGCCTCACACCTACAAGTGCACTCCAATTCTTTTGAGGGTACCGCCGTCGCGTTTTGCAATTCGCGGAGCACGCTCGCGCAGCACAGAGGGGAATGACAAAAGGGGCGCCATCTGCCAAGAATGCAAACAGCCCGAAATAATTTGGAGCGAGGTAATCGTAAACACCTGCCGCAAAGCCTTCACGAAATCGTGTATAGGAGTGAACGACCTTATATACGGTGCCAACGTCGTATTGCGACAGTAAGCTCGCAGTTGTAGTTTTTCGCAATACTGCAAGTTCTGGATAAGTGGCGATGAGTTCCATAGCGGATTCGATCGCGAGTGTGTATTTGTAATCGGCAAGTATGAGCCCGGCAGGTTGAATGTCCCGTGCTCGTTTTCGCAAATGCCCCTTCAATTAGATTACGTAAACATTCCACCTTGCGAGCGAGCCATCACCAGGGTATTATCCTATCCTGTTGAGCATAGTTGTTTGCTACTGTGCAGACAGACTCGGACCACTGATGTGCCTGGACTGTTTGATTCTACTGAGATGCTACTCCGAATCTATTGTAATGCTATCGAAAGTCTTAACGATGTCAGAATCCAGGCGTTAGTATATGAGCTAGGTTTCCTTGCAGCGGTGATTTAATTATTGTGTGTACTCATTAGTATCGTCATGCGCGACTTCACGCACCGAATCGGACCCCGGATTTGGGTAGACTAATCGGCTCTATTGAGATTCTATTGAAAGTCTATTGAACCGGTGTTCCAGTTCGTTCACATTTGTACATGAGGGTTGCGGAAACAGCCATCGCACTACGCTATCCTTGCGAACGTCGCTTCGCGTGCATCATTGAACGCTGACAGGCGTACATGGATTGTTCGAATCTACTGATAGTCTACTGAGTTTATATTGAGAGTCTTGTCGCTTCGTGCACCGTACTTCGGAGACAGGCATACATGGACGGTTGGATTCTACTGATAGCCTACTGAGTGTTTAGTGAGAGTTACGTCGCTTCGTTCACCACTCCACGCAGATAGGCATACACTAACTTTTACAGTCTACTGACAGTATACTGAGTTTCTATTGAAAATTCATTGAAACGCCTTTTTTCTTCTACAAGCCAATCAAGTTTAATTCCCCATTATTCTTCCACGATTGTTGCCCTTATTTTCATTTATGCAAGAAAATTAAAAAAAAAACAGATTTTCAAAGATTAATGAAGTATTTGTTTGAACTTTCATTGATACTAGCGGCAAGTTGTGTCTGTATTTCACCATAAATGTCAGTTTTCACGTTTTTTCACGATTAATGTTTCTGGTCTTTGAGGGAAATAAGGCTCTTCTATTGATTAATTGTATGTCAACAGCTGCGATGTAACAAATCGGGTAAGCACTTATTAACGTACCAACTATAATATGGGCCACTCTTAGAAATAAATAAAGAACAGAGATTGCACAAGATGATCGGACAGGCAAAACTTTTTTTTCCCTAAAGGCAGGGAACGTGGCTGCTCGTTGCTTTCGCTCCTTTGACCTCGCAGACTTCTTTTTCCCCATTAGCCAAAAATCTGTTGAAAGTTCGCGGCGAAATTCAGTAGACGCACTAAAGAAAAAAAGAAACGAGCGAAAGCGAAATATAAAAGCAATTTAACCGACCTGAAAGCAGGATATGTCGTGCTTTCTTTTATTTTTTTTACTCTCTCCATCGCAGCTCGTTAGGTGCTCTTCGGAAAACATGCTCGGAAATTCATTAGACAGCCCGAGCTAGAGTCAACAGAAAGTGAAGAGTCATTTTTTGTAATTAAATGCGGCAGCTGAGTTGCGGGGGTAGGGGGGGGGGGGCATACACTTTCTGCCGTTCGACCTCTTCAGCTTTGTTTTTGTCAACGCACATTCTTTCCTTTTTTCTTTACATCCGCGCTCGTTAAACAGTACCCAACCTTAGCAGCAACAGCAGGAATAAAGGAAGGGCAACACGTATGAATAAAATAAGTTTCCTCCTCTAGTGTGCTGGCTCGCGTTACATAGTCTCTTTGATGGTGGAAACGACGTCGAAGTAAAGTACGAGTGCTATAAGTGAAAGCGAAGTTGTGTGGCGGGCGAGGCTATACCGCGTTCGCTGCTGAAGGCACACACGCACACACTCTGTGTATATGATTAGGCGTGTTTCGCTGCTACAAAATGCGCCCGATGGGAGGAGATAGAAGAGAGGAAACGCTGCGGCGGGAAAATGTGGAAGGCATCGAATATAAAAGCTGCGGGCTCGAGCACTCTTGAATGATGAAACGCCCGGTTGTGAATGGGACGGCAAACGTTCATCACTCATTCCCTTTTTTGCCGGGATACACCGCCCGGAGAGACGTGCTTTGGCCAGCCAGTCACTTCTGAGGCTTCTTTAAATTGCTCTTTCTTTCTTTCTTTCTTTCTTTCTTTCTTTCTTTCTTTCTTTCTTTCTTTCTTTCTTTCTTTCTTTCTTTCTTTCTTTCTTTCTTTCTTTCTTTCTTTCTTTCTTTCTTTCTTTCCTTCTTTCTTTCTTTCTTTCTTTCTTTCTTTCTTTCTTTTCTTTCTTTCTTTCTTTCTTTCTATGTGTAGTTCCCTCTCCAATTCCTCTCTTCATTCTTCATTCCCCACTTCTTTCAGCCTTTCATTCCTTTCTTCCTAGCTTCTATCCTTCGACGTACCATAGCTTTCCTTATCCTTCCCTTCTTTCCTTAATTCGCTCCCACCACATTTCCTTCTTTGACTCGTTATTTTCTAGCAACTATCCTTCATTCTTTCGATCTATCTTTTCTTTCTCTTCTTTCTTTCGTGCACCTTTGTACATTAATATTTTCTTGCTTCATTCGTATATTATTGCTTCAACTTCTTTATATGGCTAATTTCATTCCCTACCAACGTTGGTTTCTCTTTTACCTTTATTTTTCTGTGATCTAAGTATTTTTCTCTCTCTCTGCCCCCACCCCACCCCGCTCCTCATTCTCTGCAGATTTCCTTCCCAAGGCTGATTGATTGTAAGCTCCTTTCACTGTCACTTTCCCCAAGGTGTTGGCAGGTTTGACGGTTCTCTTCTTCCACCTGTCCGCGACCCTTCAGCACAATAGCGCTGCTAAATGCGCTTGCGGCTCGTGTGTCTGGGCCGGGCTTGTATTCGTACGCTCTAGAGCAGCAGGCGGGACTGGGCAACTCCAACAGGCGGCAGCCAAATCCCCATGGCAGCTGCAGTTCCTGTGTGCTGTGTTAGACATGCACGCCGCTCTTATGGCGAGTGCACGGACCAGAGGTTCAGGATGTAACCAACGGCGCCTTACAAAGCAAATGCTTTACATAGCAAAGCCAGCGCGTACCAGAATTGGACAGGATGTCTCTAACTGCCCGGAACAGTGCCTCTCCTCGTGCGTTGCTCATTGCGTTTGGGAAAGCCGCGGCGTCATCGAGTTTTAGTTACCCGTAGACTTCTTCACGTTTACGGAGGGAACGTGTCACTGAAGCCGTTCACGTCATAATCAAATCCGGTAGGGACATCTTGCGGCGTTTGGCTTAACTGAAATGCATCTCAAAATATTTCTTGTTTGCTTTTTCTCTACACTGTCAGCTGAGTGACACGTTAGTTTCTGTGCATTTGGTTAAGGGCTCCGCATCGTCAGGCCAATCACGTAAAACTCTTCGCTGAAACGCTAAGAAGTCTGAACGGACAAACCCTTTCTCTTTTATTCGCTTAGTCTCAGAACGCTGCACTGCGAATGCCTCGCGTGAGTTAAAGCTCGTCTCGTGCACTGCTCCCTCACTCTGGTCTTGGCTGGCGCGCTGCCAAGGTAGAAGGCTCCTCGAGGTTGCGTTTTCTTGAAGTGCGAAAGGAAAGACACCGAACGCGCTTCACTGCAGGAGCTGTTCTCACCGTTGCGCCCTAGCACTACTACTACTACCACTATCGTACGTGCTACTAATACGACCGTCAACGCTGCCTCTGTATTCTCGGTGCCTCGTAAATAGTTTTATTTACGACGGCGCGATAAAGCTGTCACGTTCTGGTCCTTTTTTTTTTTGTTCGTGCGAGGTGTCATCGCCTCGGGCTCGCGTGATGTGGGCTCGTGTTTTGCCCGAGACAGCGGCGGCGTGAAAGGGCGTTTGAGACGACGCTGCGTACGTGCTGGCTCTCTCGACGCTGTTCGTAACGCGGTGGCTTCCATTTCCTAGCCGCAGGAGCCGATTGTTGCGAGACACGCATCGAGAGGTTTTGCGACGGCAAGGTTTTTTTTTCTTTTTGCTCAATTTCGAAGCTCCGCGTGCTTCGCAGGAGGCGGAGGAAATAAAAGTCAAGAGTATGGAGATGTCAAGAACGATGGTACGACAGGATTCATCATAGGAGACGGTGAAGTGTGCCAACGTGGACATAGGAGATGAATAAGATATGATGCGAACGTCGGCGTTGTGTGTTCTAGAAACTGCACCAATATAAGACAGAGGCGCCTCAAGTTGATAGAAGACACTGTCATTATCTATCTATCTATCTATCTATCTATCTATCTATCTATCTATCTATCTATCTATCTATCTATCTATCTATCTATCTATCTATCTATCTATCTATCTATCTATCTATCTATCTATCTATCTATCTATCTATTGTTGAGCCAGTTATAGAACTGAGAGTCGAACTAGTTGGTCTTGATTTTTCCGTGAAATGACTTTCACGGCGCAAGATACAACGTGGATAATGGAGTAGCACAAGTCGTGTGCTTGTCTATCGCCGTTGTTACATCTTTTGCGGCCCAAGACAGTTGAGATACGTAACCTTACCCGGCCAAGCCAGAAAATGGCTGGTTAGAATGGTTTTTGTGTCGGTCCAGGTAGGGCGTACCATAGACGAAGCGGCAAATGTCATTCACGCAGTGTTGTTAAACGCCCCAACTTTCAAGCTCACCGCGTCCTTCCGATACTGGAGGAGTCTCAGCGGTTCGTTTTGGTTTCTCTTTGCGCCGTGACTGGCTGCGGTGTTTCCATGAGAAGTCTGGGCAACCGCCACTCGCCGACGTGGTGACGGAGCGCTGTGAGCGAGCGGCTCTTGTCTATTTACGTCCCACGTCCCCACCGCGACATCATCAGCCTCGTGTCTCGCCGGAGGCCTTCGCTGAGCGTCTACCGTGATTGCCGTCCCTTAACGTGTCCGTCGCGCGGCTGCCTCACTTCGCGCTCTTTTGGTGACACTGAGAACTAAAGTGAATTTGAATAAACGGTAAAGAAGCAAGGAAAAGTTGACATTACACTTCGTGAAAGTGGGTGACCAGCGCAGCACACGATAGAGAGGGCAATAGTGGAGGCCAGTTTGGTATTTAAAGCCAGCTTCCGCGTACAGTCTTCTGTCGCGTCCATGTAGACCTCTTTTGTACAGTGTGGACACCTCTCTTGTGTCCTTTATCCTGGAAGCTCTTGTGTCCTGCAGATTCTCCTGTTGTGTCCGTGCGGGCTCGTGTGCATCCTTGCAGACGACCTTGTGCCCTGAAGACTATTAATTGCTGTGGACTATTATTTTGTGTCTTCACATCTGTAGTTCTGAACGCCTGTGTCCTGTACATTATTTTTGCATGTTAATGTCGACGATCCTCTTGCAAAGACTGTTATTGTATGCTAGGAATCTTGTGTCATGTACGGTTCTCTCATGTGTCCATGTAGACTTTTTCCTTGATGTATGATGACTCGTGCATTCGAAGGGTCTTGTTTCTTGCAAATTCTTCTATCGCGTCTTCGAGATCCTTGTGCCTTGTACCTTGTAGGTTGTTCGCTGGTGTCTGCGTAGACTCCTCTGCTGTGAAGAAAGACCCTTGTCTCGTGTGCGCGTAAGGATCTTCTGCCACGTGGTGTATAGAGCTTTCTTTTACGTATTGGAGACACCTGTGTCCTGTCGATTTTTGTATTGCGTAACGAGTAGGAACAACGCAAATGGCGGCGCTTATGCTGTCTGGGATCCTCTTCTTGTCTCCGCCTTTGTACGCCCTAGTTTTTGATACGACGAATCGCTACCAACTTACTGAACTTTCTGTCGTTTTCGTTCGTTACCTTTCTCTGGGGAAAGGGGAGTGAAAGACGAGGAGACGATGAGGAGTTCAAGCATCTCACTAACCTAGTTATGGACCCCGCCCGGGTGAATCGTATCGCGCGCTGCGAGCTACCTTTAGCAGAGCATGCCGAGTCTGGTATGTGCACGTCTTCGCATTTCTGAGGTCGTCCAAGTGCTGGCAGAGACGACCTGGTTTCAAGCGAAGTAGTTGCATTGCAGCGAGGACATGGCCACGGGGTCCAGAAGGGTTCACTTCATCTTCTCCGTTAGAAGTTGCTCAAGCCCTAAAACTAACATCACCCGTACAGAGGAGTAAATGCGGCCGAGAACAACACACGGGGTGTTTTTGCTTCCCGCGTGTGGCACGGTGCCACTATCTGTTGTTAACTTTGTCCTAGCCGAAATGCCGTGGGTGTACGTCAGTTGTCAGCACCAAGACGGAGTGCGCTCCATTTGACTCAAAGCACACTTGGCAAATGATATAAAGTGTCCATTTTCCTTTACAGCTTTCTAAACCTTGCATGTGAGTTTATTCGAAAGCTCACGGCGCTTCACATCCATCACAGAATGACCGCCGTATATGCTATATTGAACGCTTCCCTTCGTTCACCAAGTGGATGAGCGCGCAAAAGACTGCGCGATCGTGCTAATGAATGCGCCAGTGAGTGAAAGCTACTAATGAGTGTGCTAAGATTAAGGAAATTGATTGATTTCTGGGGTTTAACGTCCGAAACTACGTTCTGATTATTATGATAGACGCCGTAGTGGAAGGCTCCCGGAATTTCGGCCACTTGGGGTTCTTTAACGCGCACTAACATCGCACAGTACGCGGGCTTCAACATTTGTTCGTGCAGCCGCCGCGGCTGGGATTCCATCCCGCGACCTTCAGTTCAGCAGCCGAGTACACTAGCCACTAGACCACCGTGGAGGGGAATGGTTAAGGGAAGGCCGCTACTTTCTGCAGCCCCTGTCGGGAGCACGTCTCAGCGACCGTGGGGGTAGGGTAAAGGCACTGAAAGAGATGGAAAGGAGAGAAAAGTCGTTGTGCAGGATTTTGGAAATCTTGACCACCTGGTGTTCGTTAACGTGCACTGACTAGACGCAGTATGCGGGAGTCTACCACTTTCGCCTCCGTCGAAAATGCGACCACCGCCGCCGGAGGGTGCTGTCCTGGACACTTTCAAATTCCAGCAACTTGTCAGATTCTGTAATGGCGGCATTTTTGAGCCAATCAGGGGTCCGTAGCTGCCCCATTGACCAATCAGAGCTGCCAAGGCGGCGGAATTGGACAATGTCCAGAGGGGCACCTATGGTTTGAAACCGCGTCCTTTTGGTCTGAAGTCGAGCACCGTAACGACCACACCACCGCGGTGGACTACAGCAAGCTAATCTAGGAGTGAATGGACGATAGAGTGAATGAATTATACAACAAGAGAAGGAAGATGTGACTGCTTTACTTTTTGTACGCAGATCATGCACAGGAAGGCCGTGCGATCACGTCCTCCCCCTGTCACGTTTTTTGCGTACTGGTTTGTTTACCAGTGCGTTACCGTTGTGACGTATACCGGAATATGGGCATACCACTCTGGTTACCAATGACCCTATAGCTGTAGAGGAAGTGACTTGAACGTATGCGCATAGCTGGTCGGTTGCGGGAACGTATGGGCTCACGCGGTCCACGATATTGATTTTGCGCGTAGCCATGACACCTAGTACAAAGCTCAGAGCGGATGTAGAACTTACAACAACTGCATTGTAGGTTTGATTCTTCATCCATGATAAGCCCGTGGTTATGCACCGAAATGCGGCACTTCCCGAATCAGCAGTGTCCAAACGCGCGCAACGAAAGTGGTTTCACGTGGTGGTGGCTCATAAATCTTCTGGCTATGCTTCTGCGCTCTACAAAGCGCCGGATACCACTCTGGGAATAGGAAACTCGTTGTAGACTGTGTGTTTTAGACGCAGCTTATTCAAATAGGAAACCTCACCTAACAATTTGAGTGAGTTCACTATAGCACGACCTCCAGGATTGCAGACGTGTGTGTTGTCATTGCCGTCATGCCGGTGACACTATTCTTGTAACGTGAAATTGATATCTCTCTTTCTTGTTTTCTCGCTGTTACAGAGTCGTGGAACGGGAAGCCATGAGCGGGCGCGCGGCCGGAGACCTTCCTGAGGAAGGCCACTTCCTCCTCATCCTCGGGTGCCGGCCCGTCCTACCCAAGGTCCAACAACGCCGGAAGTCTTCACGCATCATTGCATCGGCCTTCTAGCCTACGTCACCAGACAACGTCACTTCCTACCGCCGTTACCCGGACCGACCAATCCAATCTGTCGTTTGGTCGTCACGTGGTTCCTCGACATCCACCGCCAAACCCCGATTCGTCTTCCCCATCCATTTGTCTTTAGCGTCGCCATCACTCCCTTCTCCGGTGTGCGTCCGACGTCACAGCTGCGGCTATCACGTGACCCTGAACGTCCCTGAAGCGTCTTTGTCACGTGGGCAACAAGCCACCGTCGTCGAACCGCTGTTGTCATCGGGTTGCACCGTGGTTCGTTGGCTCGCCCCGCCAAACTCCATCGCACCCTCCCACATTTTGTCGTGTTGCCGTTTTTCCTCCTTCAGTGTGCGTGTGACGTCCTCGCTGTGGCGTGCACGTGGCCCAAAACGTCCCATCAGTGTCGTCACGTGACCAGTTAAGCCCATTCATTGTGCATCGTCTGCGGGAGTCCGTCTTGTTTTTTCTTAACATCGAGTTGTCCCAGTTAGTGTCGTGTGAGACGTCATCCCGCCGGGATACGTGTTTGCAATCGCTGCTCAACACCGCGTTGCCGACTGTGTCGCACCCATATTTGCTGTTCTGTACGTTGACGTCACGTGTTCCGAAAAAGAAAGAAAAGAAATCACGCTCATCCCTTTCACTGAACGACCAATCCTTTCATAGCGCTCTCTGTCGTCGCTTCCGTAGGCAGGTTCACTGGCAATAGCGGAAAGAGCTTCTTTCCCTAAATCAAATAACGTTGTCTTACATCTGTACCGCAGAAAGCTGAAGGGGTTCGTTTAGAGCCAAAGCTCTCACTTTAGGCGTTAAGATCACATAGTCCTTGAACACTGTCCTTCCATTGTCTCTTAAACGTACTATAACGTCACCAGAGCTTTAACGCGCAATCGTCCTCCACATGTACCACTAGGAATGTGTCGATAACCCATCGTAGAACCGTTACCTCCTAAGAAGTACTGACGTCATTTGTACACTAGTCCGCTGGGCGTACGGATAACAGAGCTCGCATTTCAAGCGTGTTCGTAACGGTCGAGCCAGTTGTCAGTGTTCGCGAAGAGTGAAACAAAACGTAGTTGTGCGGACTATCCCTCAGCCTCGTTTTCGCCTAATTTGTACGTGTGCAATAGCGTGTTTGCCGCGCGTGTAAGACACCCGCACCTCCACCATCGTCTTCGACTGCAGCAATCGCCTTGTGTTAGGCGTCTGTGTCACCTGTGTACGACCTCCACGTGACCTTGACTGACCCTTTGACCGTGACAAGTATCTGCGGAACTCGTGGCCAAGCGCTTCTAACGCTTTCGATCGAACGCTTCCAGAAGGCTCAACTTGCACATTAAGCACATCCTGCCGTAACCTCTTCGCTAAGGTTCAGAGAGACGGTTCAACCGTGACTGGCGAAACCCGGCGCTGTGTGTGAACGGCCAATCACCGCGTGACCTGCACGAAATGCTGTCATAAGTGTCGTCTGTTACGAATCACTCACGGTTCGTATACATGTGGACGTGATCATCAGAAGGAACGTGCCGTGAGTCAGAACTGGCTTGAGGAGACTTCAAAGTGAGCGCTCCAGCTCTTGTGAGCGCAATCCATGGTTGTGAACAAAACTAAGACAGCGAGTGACGTCAGCAAGTATACCTGTGCTATCCTTTGAACACTGCGCTCGCATCGCTACGTTTATCATCGTACCTGTGTGTAGTTCTGCTTTTGTTTTCTCTCGCGTAAAATACACTGCTCACTTTTAGGTGCATCCATCGTTAGGGAAATGGGAATCCAGGGTGATCATTTCAGCCGTGTTCTTGCGCCACTTGGCTTCGACAGCGAAGCATGATAATCATCGAAACAAACCCCCGTTTTAGCGATTAATCAGTACATTTTTCTTTTACCAACAGATGAAAACAAGGTGTTTTTTATCACGACAGATTAATCCATATCTGAATAGATTTTAAACAGATTTGGAAGGGGCGCTTATTGAGATTTGAGAATTGTTCAAAGAAGACGGTCGGTTGGCCCATAGGGTATTGACGAGTAAAAACTAAGAAAAGCTCTCAGTTAAGGTTCAAGTTGAGTCTGAGTGATAGTACGTTTCGACGGTGATCTTCGGCCGCTATTCTCTTTAGAATAGTGAATAAGAAAAAAAACTCGAACCGATAGAAGAAGACATCGGAAAGTTGACGAAGCCATCACGTCTACATCGCAAGGCATTTGCACTTCACGTACCGGTGGAGAGAAAAAAAAAAAAAAGACGGGACTCTAATTTCTGACGCTCAGGGGCTTACTGGACCTATCGTGTCGAATCGACCCGCAGGAGTCGTAGTCGTCGTCATAGGAAGGGTGCCGTCGATGTGGTGGACTCTGTCGTAGTGTGCACTGTGATCCTCCTGTCGATTTCCATCCTCCCTTACGCACCTCCTGTTCCACGAACCGACGCGCCACGGAGCCCGCACCTACGCCTTCCGAACTTCGCCAGAGTGTCGTGTCGAGTCGGTGGTGGTCGCAGTCGCTAGCCAGCGCATCGTCGCCGCCGGCGGCATGATTCCCTACTCGACATGCATGCGATTCGCGTCCCGGGACCGTCGCCGAGGCAACGCTACGCAGTGGACCGTCTGCAGGAGCCAGATAGGGGTGAGTGCTCCCTTCCTTTGCTTCTTAGAAGCACAGCTATTGTGCGCGCGTTCCTGCATTCAGCCTCATCCGTTAGCACTTGCCTTAACCAAGTCCTTGCCTTAGTCTTCTACAGGCATAAAGTTGGCACGTATACGTTCGATGACGTGGATGTAGTGTTGTTCGCGACACCTTCGTGACACGAGCGGATTGTCTGCCATTCCCGTTGACCAACAATGCTTCAGGTTACACATTCCCCGCCGAATACTCTGTGTATGCGTATCAGCGCACGTCATGAGGTATTGCTTGCCATGAACAGGACGAAAAGTGTAGCGTTCACCTCCAATGTCTGCGTTAGAAATGGTCGGATGCGTTTCGGAAATCATTGCCAAGAGATCCTTCTGCGCTCCTCGGCGAAATTTAAAAGGAAATGAGTGAGGTGTTTTTTTTTTCTTCCAGCTTGAAAGCCGGGCAAAACTTGTACGATACTTATGAAGCGCTCAGCATAAGGAATTAATACTATACCGTTAAGCAACTTGTGGAACTCCGAAAGATTGCTATAACTTTTGCAGTCTTTTTCTTACTCGCTCTTTCTACATCCACAATATCTTGAATGGGCAGCTTGCAGAAAGTGTGTGACGCATTAGTCCACGAAAATATGTAGGCCCACTCGCCTCTTGTGAACAGTCTGTGAACACTGTGAAAGAGGTGGAAAAAGGACTAGTCCCGACCTAGATCGCAGGATCTGTGGACGAAGTTCATCGTTCACACTGTTTGATTTCAGCGACGAACAAAATGTGTCTATTTTCGACGCCCACTCAATATGACTATGGACAAGATTTCTAAATGAAAAAGAAAAATGTTTTATGAAGGATAAAAAAGATGTGTGGGGGTAATATCAAGGACTACGCACCTCGAAGACGGTAACTGTTTTGTGACGTTTTTTTCCACTGGACGCTCTCTAGAACAAGGCGGTACTTCGAGCTCTACGCGGCTCAGCAAATGTACCCAGCGTCACCAGTAATTCGGTGTCGATATCACAAAGCTCTTCAATCACAAGGCTTATTGCCTTTTTTTTTTCTTTTTGCCATTGGGCACTCACTTTGGAGAATAAGCATGCCCATCATTGCTATTGGCGGTCGTTTACTCTTACATAAGAGCTGCCTAATTCACCAAACTTATCAACTAGTATGTTTTTCTGTTTGGCATTGGTTAGCAGAGGTCGACTAATTATATGTCCGGCATCCGGATTGGTTGAAATTCTCCCTTACGCGTAATTCTTGCGTAAGATGCCTTCGCGAACACACCGGCCCAAATCTGTAGATTGAGAACGGTCTCGTAGAGAGGCAAAGGCTGAACCCTTGGGTGATGAAGGCGACATTGCGTAATCATGATGCGTACACAGCCGAAAATGTACTACGTTTCACGAGAAGAGGAAGGCGAGGGTCCGATGTCTCGAACGAAACAAAACCAACGAGCAACGTTTCACTGCGCTTCTCCCCTCTGCTTGACGTCTCATTTTTTCTGCGTTGTGTACCTTTGCGCGATGTGAACACCATCGAAATGCAGGTCTTACATAACAGAGACCATAAAGATGAACACAGCCGACTCCCGAGGGGTTCGTATTTTCTTTCTTTCTTTCTTTCTTTCTTTCTTTCTTTCTTTCTTTCTTTCTTTCTTTCTTTCTTTCTTTCTTTCTTTCTTTCTTTCTTTCTTTCTTTCTTTCTTTCTTTCTTTCTTTTTCTTTCTTTCTTTCTTTCTTTCTTTCTTTCTTTCTTTCTTTTTCAATCTACCCATGCTTTCTGCGATCAGATCGAGAGCGTGTTCGCCTAGAGCTCGGGAAAACGAGTTTATTGTTCTCCCAGTGCTGATCCTCTCTCGGAACGGGGAAGTCCCGCGGCTTGTGTACACGCTACTGTTTACGTAACGACGCAAGCACATATAAACCTCCTGTCTCTTCGTTCTCAACATCGCCCGCTTTCGGCTTCAGCAGATATAGCTACGCCCGCCGTCTTTGTTTGTTTTTTCTTTCTTATTCTGAGCATTTCGCGGCTGTCACGAACAAACGGCTCTTGCACGAACCACACACACACGCACGCACGCCTCAGGTTTTGTTCGTATAAGTGTCGTTAGGCGCGATGTGTCGATTACTTCTACCTCACGGCAGTTCCTGCCTCAAAAAACCGAACGATGCATAAGCGGTCGGGCACGAGGATACGCATGAGCGGCCATAAATAAGGGCGATGTGTCCGTGCGTAGTGAATCCCTGCAGGCGCAGAGGGTGTGTAAGCTGGGCTTATTCTCAGCCATTGAGATTGAGAGAGAGAGAGAGTACAGGGAAGAAGGGCGGGGATGTTAACTAGACGAGCGCTAGGTTTGCTACCCTACAGTGCTCTGTCAAAAACGTTTGCTGAAAATAACAGAAAAGAGAAGGAAATTTTGTTGACATACATCTCTCCGTTCTCGCCTGTTACCTCTAGGTCGGCTTGTCTCTCGAAGCAGAGTATAGGTATGTGCACAATTTTTATGCCATTACACAGATAACTACACTACTGCTGTCGCAGTCTGGAAAGCTGTTCCGGCGCGGCGGTCTACTGGCTATGGCAGTCGGCTGCTGATCCGAAGATCGCGGGATCGAATCCCGGCCGCGGCGCCCGCATTTTGATGGAGGCGAGATGTTGAGGCTCTTGTACTGTGCGATAAAATAACCCCTGGTGGTCGAAATTGCCGGAGCCCTCCACTACGGCGTCTCTTGAAATCATATCGCAGTTTTGGGATGTGAAACCCCAGAGTAATCAATTAAATCGCTCCTGCGCATGTCTCATAGAATATATGCTGCAAATTGCGCCCTCGCCTACGTGTGTGTGTGTGTGTGTGTGTGTGTGTGTTGTGTGTGTGTGTGTAAGCGGCTAAATGTGTGGGTAGGTGGGCGGCTGCGTGTTAACATTGCTCCACTCTTCCAGTAGTTACTTTTCGACGGCTCCTTCAACAGCGCAACTCCTGCATTCGGTGGTGTTATTGCCGAGCCAAGGCGACGTGGTTCCTGTGGTAACGTGGTTAGGGAGATCCTTGTTGACTCTTCAAAGCAAGCTCACATTTCCTACACGCCACTTTACATCCGACACACATCACCTTACTATTTCTTTCACCCACGCTATGTTTACCCTCTGTCACGCCTTGCCTGCTGGCTGGTTCGTACCCAATTTCTGTGTTCCTTTCAATTCCAGTTCCCTGCGGTATTGCGGGGCTTCGGCATGGACACCCGGGAAGAAGAAGAAGAAGAAGAAGAAGAAGAAGAAGGGGAGGAGAATGAGGCAGTGTTTAATGAAAGAAAAGGAAGAGGGGTCGGCTTGAAGAGTGAGCCTCTGGCTTACTACTCCTCACGCTACACTCGGAGCGTCGTAAGCAACGTGCTAGCCGTTCTCACCGCGAAAGTAATCTCCGGTTTAGCAAACTTTGGTTTAGATCTGCCCTATACCTCCATGTTTACCGTATAGTATTTACGACTGCGAGTTTTGTAGGGGCCGCTCCCGGAACTTCTGAAGAGGCATCCTTTCCCGCCTCTCATCAAAAGGTTCCAGGGTACGTGCCTGTTTGCCCTGCAGCGTATACACTATCGTCCTTTTATGAAAGGAAACGTGCTAGCGCGTGGCGTTCGCTCTGAGCTGAATGCCTACGGCGCCTGCTGATGGAAGGAAAATGAATCTCGTCCGCCTTTGGCGTCGCACATTAGCGGCCCGAGAAGGCATCCGTCGGTGGAGAGGACCGTGCGGTCCATCGGGGCATACTAGGTTATTTTGCCCGCCGATAGATGACGTCCGAAGCGCCCCGCCACGGTGGTCTAGTGGCCGTGGCACTCGGCTGCTGGACCGAAGGTCGCGGGATCGAATACCGGCAGCGGTGGCTGTATTTCGATGGAGGATAAATGTTGGGGCCCTTGTACTGTGTGATGTCAGTGCACGTTAAAGAACCCCAGGTGGTCAAAATTTCCGGAGACCTCCACTACGGCGTCTCTCATGATCATATCGCGGTTATGGGACGTAAAACCTCAGAAATTAGGTGTCTGAGTGCATGACATCATTTGAGTGCGTATGTGATCACTGCTTCTACCGTGGTCGTCACTCGAGGCCTGCAGTAGCGAGACGGGCCATAGACCGGGCTGACATTCTCGGGTATGTCGTTAAAAATTTGAGTTTCTTTCTCTATGTGAAAGCAGGAAGTACTAGTTTGTTTAGAATTTGTCCTGCTATTAGACTGCACGAAACTCTCCTTATAACTTTTGCCTCGTCGCACATTATCAGTGAGTAGGCCATCACTCTTTCTTTCTTTCTTTCTTTCTTTCTTTCTTTCTTTCTTTCTTTCTTTCTTTCTTTGCAACATCGTGAACCACGAATCTGTGAGTTACTTACGTCTGCTTGAAGAGCCGGAGCACCCCTTGAAAAATGAAGCGACTTAAAATAAAAATAAATAAATTTGAAATAGAAACGGCAACCCCGGCCGTGTCGGTTATTTTCGACACCCATGCCAAGGAGATTAGTTGTTGGTTGTGGCACAAACACCCAAGCCTGGAGTCCGTTCCATCCAAGTCGAAGCCCTCTTATTTACTCTCTTAGCACCCTGGATGACCGAACCGCACCCCGAACATCGAGTTCTCTGGCACACCTTTCCCCTCTTATCACATATATCCACCGTTCCTCCCAGAGGAAGCAAGCCGTCTGGCGGCGTGGGACATGTTTGCGGCGCGTCTTACAATGTTGACGCATTTCGCTCTTCGCTTCGGTGTTTGCAGTGTTGCCAGAATTTCGCTCGGCTTCGGCTGTTGTAAGCACTCGGAAACCTCAATGTTTGCGGTCGAGATGAGTTTGGGGCGCCTCTTATCATTGGAAAAACGCGGGCGACTTCGTGATTTGGTGTGTGTGTGTGTGTGTGTGTGTGTGTTGTGTATTCTTCTTTTTGCTAGCGAAGGCTCGACTGTACTTACAGCTGTCATAACTAGGCTTCGTGAAGACCAGCGCCGAGCATGTTGGCTCCTCTGTGCGTTCGAGATCTGTAAGCACGCGAAAGTTTACTCAGGATAACCGATTTGTGGTTGGTAATACATGCAACTAGTGAAAGAGATGCTACACACTGAAGGAGGGCACATCTCCATTAATCATAAGCCAACTGGCCGCGCAGTTTATGTTAGTAAGCTATAATAGGTTGGTGCTCTAACAATTCACGTGCGATAGCAAGTTGGCTAGTCGTAGCTAAGGCGTCGTAGGTTGCTTATTATTAGTGTTTACCTGTATAAAGCGCCGCATGTGCAATCACGAAAGGCGAGGCGAGATCTCAAATGTTCTACATACATACATACATACATACATACATACATACATACATACATACATACATACATACATACATACATACATACATACATACATACATACATACATACATACATACATACATACATACATACATACATACATACATACATACATGTCCTCGGTGAAAAGAAGGGAGGGGCGACCAGCATAGCCCACCATCCCATTCCCGAGCAATCGGCGCGCGGCTTAGCTCGTTTCTGTTCCATAAAACATCACTACGCATTATCCGGAACAGCAATCCCCACTCCCCGTCATCAAGTGCCCCGAGTGGCGCGCCTTGCTCGCGCATTCTCATTGGCGACTCGCTAAAAGGGAGCGCCTTGCGTTCCGCTTTGTCGGCCGCTAATGCGACCGTTTTCCCTATGTACACACTCTCATACCCAGCATGGCGGAGCTTTTATCCTCACATTCGTTTCGATGGCCTAGATTGCCCGTTGCGCCTCCCTAGCCGTCTGACCGTTGCATCTTTTGTCTCTGGGTTTAGGAAAAGCTCGTTTCTTTTTCCCCTGCTTAACTTGAGCCTCATGGTAGCCAGAAAGTAGCACTAAGCAGCACGCTCTCTGGTCGTCTCTGTACTGCAGATGTGCTTTGATACACTACCGCGGTGCAGTGCGGTTAAGTCGTAGGGTTAGTGTTAGAGCCGCTCGGCGACCGAGAGCTTGGCTTCGTGTTCCCCTGGTGTTCGCCGAATATAGAGAGAGATTCAGTTTGTTCGCTAACTTTCAAGCGTTTGAAGATTATCGGTCTACCGGAAGCGTAAACGTGAGCGGCGTGGGTGATGGCGCCCCCTGACGGCGCAGAGTACGGCCAGACGAATGCACTTCGATTTGGATGTAACTTCACCGCGTAACTACTTCGCCATTAGCCTTTTGACACTTCCTTTCGATCACAACAGTTGTGCAACAGAGGCAGGAAATAAAAAAAAGAAAAGAGAACAGCGCGTAGGCGGGATAGGGAGGACAAAAGGTATATATTGGCTCCTCTATTTTGTGTTCGTCTCAGCGTCGTTCTTGAATTTCACTATGTACCAACAAGTTTGCACTTAACGCACTTCATGAACAAAAGAAATACTTTTAAATTTGTGGGTAAACGAAGCCTCGTAGGGTGACCTTACCATCGGCGAGTATAATGGGGTACCGCGCAGATGTACCGGGGCTATTACGAATACTGAGCAACCTAGCATTTTCTCTCATGAGCCTGTTTAGCGCGAATTGTAAGCCCAGAAAACGGACAGCCCTTAATCCTTCCGCGAGGCTTCGACACAGTGGGCAAACGTGCGGTAACAAAGGGCGTAACAACAACAACAACAACAACAACAACAAACTAAGAGGCGGCTTTACGTGATTCCGTGGGCCTTGACGAGCCAACCTCCTCTGACGGCTTGCGCGGTGTGGCCCTTTGGGCAAATTTCCGCCCAAATTTCCCAAATTGAGCTCAAATTTCCGCCGGACCGCTCGTAGTCGTTTGGTCACGCGGTGACTTCTAGTGGCGCGTGTCCATGCACGAATCTGGCTCTTGCCTATCATGCGACAAGGGCCCATTTCCCACGATTCCCTTTAAATCTTTTATGACTAGGCATCGGAAATTCTCAGAGGGCTCCATCTCCTAGGTTTTTTTTCTTTCTTTTTATTACTCCATGGTTATCGAACGCTTGTCCATTTGGCATGTCCTTGCGACGTGAGCGCTTGTTTAGCAGGAACGTTTCCTACGGTTGTGGTGCGACAAAAGAGCGCCACAAGGTGTCCTTGCCATGGGCAATGATTTCGCTGTATTAGGAACAACACCGGACACTCCAAAATTCTCTATCGCGAGCCAGCAGTCAAATGCCAGTTGTGCGCTTATAATACGCCTATTGTGCATACCTAATCCCTCTGTTAGGCTTTGATACGGCGCGCGAACGTGCGGTAACAGAGGGTAACGTAATTGTGCGGAGTCATACCTTCTCTCCCGGTTCTCACTGCGGGTTGGTCGAAGCGAGCCGCACGCAGCGCTTCACTGCACTGCACGGAGTTGCTGAGGCGGAGCGTGAGTGCCGGAGCCCTGTGCTGATTCGCTAATAGACGCGACGGGATTTCGGATGCCGACGCTCTCGTTTGTTGCTGATGGGAAAGCACTTCGTCGCTCCCTTCTTGCTTTCTTGATCTTGAAAGCGCTTTCGCTTCCACCCCGCACATCTCGGTACCGTTTGTAGGGGCGCAGCCGCTTCTCGCTGATTTGCGCCCCATCAAAGCATTGAGCGCAGCCTCCTTTCGCTCGTTGCAATGCCGCCGCTGCCGCGTGGGCCGCCGTAGTGGTGCTTGCTGTTTTCGGGGCCCGCGAGGGGTGCAGGCGAGGATTTAATCCGGACGATGTGATGGGTGCCTCTGCCCCCCCCCCTCGCCCTCCCTGGGGTGTTTGAAGTGGCTCGTTCGGAGCCGCAGTTTGCAGTTGGCGCTCACGAATTCTCTTTTAGGCCGCACAGCGAGATAAGTATAGTGATAATGTGATAGGATTGCGGCGGCTTTCGAGGGATACGAGCGGTGACGAGGAACTGATGTGTTCTGCAAGTGTTGTCGAAGAAGGTCGGATAAGAATTGCGACCTTGATTGATAGCCGCCAGTTTTCGCGATACTTCGTGCAAGTTTACGTAGACAGAATCGTCGGAAGTGGCCTTCTGTAGCAACTGTTATGACGAGATTTAGCGTGAGGCTTTTCTTATGCAGGTTTTCGTTTTAGGTGTTAAAGTGAGCTCCTAAATTATTCGATCTGCAGTTAGTATGCAGTGTCGTGGTCAGTTTGTGACATACCTCTGTCTGTCTGTCTGTCTGTCTGTCTGTCTGTCTGTCTGTCTGTCTGTCTGTCTGTCGTCTGTCTGTCTGTCTGTCTGTCTGTCTGTCTGTCTGTCTGTCTGTCGGTGATGCGATACGTAGACGCGCTGAAGAAGAAAATGCTTAAACGGTAACACTGGCGCTTTTTTTTTTTATTTTACCGCGCATCGATACCGCACCGGCGGCGCAATGGTAGAGCGTCCGCTTCCGAAGCGGTAGGTACTGGGTTCAAATCCCAGTGCTGACCGGACACCCACCGGTTTAAAAACGGTTGGAGGAGTACACACCTGGCGCTCTGTTTACGTGTACTTATCTCGAAAGGTGGCCCCATAAGGACGTGGCGGTTCCCCTGGGCACACCTTACCCACAAAGGCCTTCTATGAAATAGCTGAGCGTCCGCATTGCTATGGTAAGCAGGGAGGCATCCGCCACTGCCGCCGGGTACCTACCCGTAAAATAGGGACAGGCGCGCTTCCGCCTGGTGCTCGGCAGTTTGAAGGTATTGTACGCTTGGGAGGTCACCCACCCTTGTGGGAAATGGGCGGCATGGGACCGCCCGACCTTAAATTAAGGTCACTCCTTTTTTTTTATTATTAGCATTCCTGTAGCAGGCCCGGTGGTTCGACTTGTTCAGAAACTCTCCAAAAGCTTTAAAGAACCAAGTAAACGATGTCTTCGAACCGATGCAGTAGCGGGCAGCCGCTTCTTGCAGCGTATAACATGACGTCACCGCCGTCACACACCCCCGTCAGACATGTGGTGCTTGTGCCAGAAAGACGATAGTGGCGATGTCATCCGATGATGCATCACGCTGTGCCAGCTTTTCTGCACTTGACAGCGACGATTCCAACGCTGAAGGATCAACGTTTGCGCTTTCGACCGCCTGCCTGCTCGGGTAGGCAGGGATGTTAGGCAATGATGACGTTAAAACACAGTGTGGCCCACGTTAAAAGACACGGAAACCGGCTAATCCATCTTAAAAACTAACTTTTAGAAAAAAAAATACGGATGAGTTACATTTGCCTATCTTGGCATGTGTTATTAAGCGCCAAGGAACACATATACTAAATATTTCATTGAGATAAGTGGACATTGAGAAGTTGTTAATGAATAGAAGGGAGGAGAGGTCGGCCTGAGCGAATCTGTTTAGCCTGCTACCTTCTCGCAGTGGCAAGGGGAAAATAGAGAGACAGCCATGGAAGGAAGTATTATGACAGGTGACTATGGTACAGTACAGTGAGTTATTGTGCACGTCCTCTACGCGTACTTTTGGGTGCATGGAAAATTACCTGATGGTTCACAACGGAACATTTAACGCTTTCTTAAAAGTGTTTAGGCCAGCAACGCTTAGATGCTCGTCGACAGAGTACGTGCTGTGCCGTGAAATCTCGTGCACGCAGTCCACGGACGCGCTCAAATCTCCGCGACGCAGATACGCCGGAAATACGCGTCATGTGGTTCGCCTTCAACTCGCACCGCCTAGCGCGAATAGGGTGGAAAAGTACTGTCGGGCCCTAGTCACATAGGACGCATTTCGTGACTCGAGAAAAAAAGAAAGAAAAAAAAGCGCGTGACTATTTGCTTCACCCGGCAACAGTATCAGTCGATGGCAATCAGCGCGCTCGCTGGGTATGTGGACATGGGAAGATAATTAAACCTGGCTGCCACCTCCTGTGACGACATCGTAGGCTTCCGTGTGCGCCGGTTCGCATTTACGAAATGGGCCGCGTTCGCTTCTGTTCCGTCATTGAGACGAACGGGACCTGTCGAGATGACTAAGCTGTTATTTTTCGTCCTTGTCTTGTATTTTGTCGTGACAGATGATGAACGAGAGTCAAAGCGGTACGGAAGAGTAGACGATGAAAATATCAAAAGACTAATGGCTATTTCTGCACGGGAACGCATGGTCTGTGCGAGGAAAAAAAAAAGAATAGGTGACGCATGTCACGTGACAGCGCTGGGGATAGGGATATTGAGCAACGGATGCCGACGCTGCTTCTATGCCGGCACGCATGGCCGCTTTTCGATCGCATTTTGTTATTATTGCGCCCAGACGAGCGCGTGCATATATTCGATGCCTGTCGAAGCTTTACTGCGCCTCGCTTCCTGGCGTTTCTTCATTCCTTCTCAATGCAGCGCCTTCCTGGATCTCATTACACACACTTTCGGCCGGCGAGCAAACGCGCTTCGACCACGGCTAAGTGTTCAGGTTAAAATTTTTCTCACTATACATGCGGTGAACGTCGCGAAGTGTTCACTTACATCTTCGCGGGCCTCGCTCGCATTCCGCATGCGATGCTGTGCCTCACACCAAGAATTCAATGCCCCGATCTCGTAAAGCTGTCCGTACTAACCTCATTGACTTTGATGTCCGCACTCCGTCTCACAAGCTGTTGGCAGCACTGCCAGAGATAGAGCTCTGTCGTCCAATGAGGACTCCGGCAGCCACCTGCACAGTTCACGGAAGCGACATGTGCGTAGAAGCGCAATTGTGAAGCGCGGCCGTGATTGGCTGAGGGCGCCCGCACTCTCCACCGTGCTGCCAACATCTTGTGGAACGGAGTATATACGAACGTTCGAAAGAAGCGACACTCTTCGGATTCTGTTTTACGCGCGTAGCGCTTTAGGGGCTCTCCTAGTCGACGATCGTCTTCTCCGCCTGTCGCATGATCACGCTTCCCGCCGATGCACGTGACGCACAAGAGAGGGCGCCACCGCTTCGCGGAGAGCGCGTTTTCTCCTCTGACGGCGCTTCTCTGGCGTGCAACGGGAACTGCTGGGTTGCCCGTGCTGCGCACATTCTCTGGTTTCATAGTAGTGGAGCTGTTTAGCTGTCCTCTCTCTCGCACACCGGCGGTCGCTCCCTTGTACTGTGCTCCTCCCGCGCTGACTGCTCTCGACGTGCGCTGCGGCAGTTCTGAGTCGCTGCCAGCCCAGCTTCGCGAGTCCAGAGGAAAAGGTGTGGATGTAGACTTAGACCATAATGAATGGTGTACACCCACTCTGGGAGATTGACCAAGAGCCAGGTAGTTGGAGGAAATGAAAGGCCCTACAAACGCTCAATAATGTTGAGCAAGTTAAAATAAGTTGAATTGGAGATTGTTCATGAGATAAAAAAAGGAAGAGAGCAGGCAAAAATTTTCGGAGGAACGAATAAGCTGGATCATAGAGTAGCTATGGTTATAAAAATAAGTAATATCAATGTGAGCTGCCCTGACGTCGACGAAGAGGAGGCGATGGCGAAGGCAGAATTTTTTTTGTTTCCTTAATTTTATCCCGTAACTTCATTCTTTCTTGGCTAGAGTAGGAAGCCCGACGCATTCATGACTAAGATTCCTGCCTTTCCTTTTATTCTATTGCCGCATTTACTCGCATACTATCGTCACTAGTTAGCAGTGGCTAAGGTTTGCTGACTATAGGCAAGCGTAGGCGATTTTTGTGGACCTTTGGATTGACACAACCTAGGAAGAATTTCACGGTAGAAGTAAAGGTGTCCGTGGCTTGTTTGCATCTGTCTGCAGTTAACACCAGCAAACTGCGAACAAACAGCCTAACTAACTAACTAACTAACTAACTAACTAACTAACTAACTAACTAACTATACTCGAAAGTTGTATAGGACCGTGTACTTCGCATTATCAGCGCACTTTGAAAAGCCCCAGGCGGCCAAATTCTCGGAGCCCTCCACTGCGGCGTGCCTTATCACCATATTAAGGTTCTGGCTCGTAAACCCCATCAATTATTGCAAGCAAACAAACAAACAAACTAGCTAGCTAACTAACTGTGACAATGTCAGAGTGACAAGCTGGCTGACTAACCAATGAACTAACTCCGCGTAACTGTTATTAACAGATTAGTCAAGTCTTCGATAAAATGAACAACAGACCACTTGATTCACCGACTGAAGGTGTCGGCCTGCACGACTGACCATGTGTAACTGACAGCTAGCAGCTAGGAACCCCCATAAATAAAAAAAATAACCTAGTAAACTAAGTGCTCAGCTAAAGTAATAACTAAGTTACCAAACAGTCGACTAACGAACTAGCTAAGCGACAACTACATTACTAAGAAAATACTTGTCAGCTATTTGGTGATTAAGTTTCAGTCCAATGTGTGCACGCTTTCGTGGATCGCAGACCGACATACACTAACTTGTGACCACGCATGGTTGAACGAAGAGTTTATTCGTGGAGGCGTACTCTTTTTCCCCCGTTACCGAATGTATTTTTTTTCCGAATTAAGTTACTCTTTTATATTAATATTGCTCGCCATCCTATATCGGTCCCTTGCGATATGATTACCCGTACTGCTCACCCGTCCGCGATCTGCCGAGTTCAGCGTTACGGTACTGACTGTGCTCGCCAAACTTCATCCAGCTGTCGCCATGCCGCAGCGATCGTACCATCAGAAATCGATGAGTTGCAGCAGGTTTCTTCGTTCTCCCGCATTCCTCGATAGTTTCAAATGAATTTCCGATGCTGTCGCAATTGCGAACGCAGCGTAACGATCCCCCTCGCCTGGACACCTGTTCTGGCGACTAATTATATGCGGCTAGCGATAACGTAATTAAGTAATAGACGGACTCTGGTAATAGGAATAATAATTGAGTTTTGACGTGCCTAAGCCGGCAAATGATTATGAGGCCCTTTAGTGGGGGGCTCCGAAGTATGGTTCTGACAACCGTTAAAGTACACCTAAATATTGTGCACGGGTCTCTCTCTCTCTCTCTTGCATTCCGGCCGCATCAAAATGCTGCCGCTGTGGCCGGGATTCGATCCCGAGACCTCTACCTCAGCAAGCAGACACCAAACAACTAAGAAACCATGGTGGATAGTGCGTGAGCGAGCAAGTCAGGTTAAAGTGACAATCAAGTGAAACAGCGAAGTTGTTTAGGTTCATATACTGTGTTTTAGGTGACTTGTGTTAACACGCCATGGTGTTGTCCACTGGGATGGGGCTGGCTTGCAGATGCCAGGGGAGGACTTTACATTAAATTAAAATATTCTATACGTGTCTCCTGGCTCGATCGTGTGGGCTAAGGAGGTTAGTGTCGACAGCGTTAGCGATGGATGCCCAGAAAGTGAGAAACGTCCGTTTTGTGCCGCCGCAAAAGTCGGGTCAGTACTTCTTCAACAGAATAGCTGTGCGCTGCCTATGCTTTCTGCTTCGCGGTGGGTGCTTGTAGCATTGCCGACGTTAGCCCTAGGTAGCAGTCCAGTAAACCAGTAATAAAAGCCCAAGAATTTTGTCCCGATAAGAAAAGTTTGGAATTATTCACGCTTCTTGGTGATCGCCTGTGTTGGGTGTGTGTGCCGTGAGAGAGCGGAGGAGAGGAACAGGGGGTAGAATGATATGAGGAGTGCGTTCGCCCGTGCGTTGCTTGTGATGGACTCAGTGCCACCTGCCGGTTGCTGCCCGCTATTGCGTTCCACTCTTAAAGGCGAAGTTTTAACCGTACTGCAATTTATCGTTCTTTTGCATTCCTTTGGTTATTCGGCATGAACATTGTTCAATGCACCGGGACAAAAGTGCACTGTCCGATTTGGCGATTCGTGTAACACAGTCGCTAGGAGTTTAACGATAATTAAACACCACCGTTACGTGAATGAGGGTAGGGAGAAGGGAAACGTACTTATTAGGTGGATATAGCGGTTCCAAATCATTCGAGAAATTAAAAGCGGTGGGTTCCCGGCGCGCTCCAATGATTGCGTGAAACTTAAAATCTCTATTTTATCTAAGAAATAAATGAAATGTCCCGGTTGTAAGAAGTCTAATAAAGGAACATGAAAATGATTTGTTGGGACACACACACAGCATGAGAAAGTCAAGAGCGCATCTGTCGCCCGTTAAGTGTTTGGAAGGAACTCGCCCGCGTAAGACATTAGAGCGTGTGTGTATCGTAAGCCGCACAATTAACTTTAAAGAGTTAGTTGAGCTTTCTTTTAAATGCGCTCCTAGAGCTCGAAAATTCTCTCGGATATAACATGGTGAGCTTACTGAAGTGATCGTTGCTTTCTATTCATTGTGTTTTATCCTTGTTTGTGGAGGGACCGTGCAATGATTTAACATAGTGCTTTTCGGTTATTCTAAACGTTCTAGTCGAGCGTATAATGGGGACTGGGGAATTAGAGCGGCACTGCTGTCAAAGCTTGTCATTAGCGCTAGCATGGATAGTTCGTTGGTAATTGTGGTTTGTTATTTCTGTTTTTAAATCCTCGGTAAAATGTTAGCTTAAGAGTGTATTTGCGATAACTTGTGCTCAGTAAGCATGCGTTGGCATCTGTCATGCGTTTAATTATGTATTTGCGATGACTTGTGCTCAGTAAGCCTACGTTGGCATCTGTCATACATTTAATTATAAAAGGAACCTTCCACTGCAGGTATACATGATACAGTCTGAGTGCAAAGCTGTGGAAGCATCCGCGGCTACATACGGAG
This sequence comes from Hyalomma asiaticum, assembly GCA_013339685.2. Classification (NCBI taxonomy): domain Eukaryota; kingdom Metazoa; phylum Arthropoda; class Arachnida; order Ixodida; family Ixodidae; genus Hyalomma; species Hyalomma asiaticum. Next base: position 24,650,577 of record CM023489.1, read on the forward strand.
ATAGATGTAGGAGAGCATAAAGACAAAAAGAGGCATCGTCCACATTATCTCCACCTAACCTAACCTAACCTAACGCAACAAACGGTCATATTTTTTTCCGTAATGCCGTGCAGAATGTAACTGCTTTAGCTGCAACATAAACATAACCAAAGCGATTCGAAAAGCCCGGCTTCTCTTTAACGTCTCGAGCTCACGCACATTCGCCTTCCTACGGCACCGTTTTACGGGCGCCATAACCCTTTACTCCCTGAAGCCAACTCAAGCCGAGCGAAGCCGCTGTCGCGGCTGTAACGTTTGCACACACATGGGCGCGAGATTCCCTTTTATTTGTTTCCTTTTTTTCCGCCCTCCGTTCTTTACTCGCCCCAAGAATCGGTCCGGACGCACACACAGATGATCTTATGGCACGCGACCTTAATATTGACGTGACATAGAACATTTAGGGAGGGAGGGGACAAAAATATAGGGAGCAATAAAGAGGGAGGAAACTGCGAGTTGGCCGGCACGGCTAACCCATTTCTGGCCTCCCTTTTCTTTTCCCTAGTCTCTCGCCTTAAGCTGCATTGCTACTTTTTCTTTCCTCCCGCACTTCCTTGTCCTTACAGACGCGGTAATTTTTCTTCCCCGTTCCTTCCGCGTTGTCTGTACTTCCTTCTTTGCCTCTCTTTCCCTATTGAGGAACGGCGCTCCTCGGCACACGCGTGGCCGCTAGGGCCCGTGCGTGTGTGTGTGAAAAACATTTTCCGTGCTCGGAGGGCCCCCCGCCGGTCGAAAGAAAGGCGCCGGTCGTTGACCCCGGCGCAAAACGGTCCGTTCTCCCCTTTATTTCCTCCTCCCCCACCCTTATTTTCCCGCCTTATTTATACACTGTTCCCTCCTCTGTGCTCTGCATGCGCCCCCCTTTCTACTATACGCCGTCCAAGTGTCGTGTCTTCTTCGACACACGCACTTTCCTCCCCCCCTTTCCCTGGAGCCGCTTCCCTGTATCTCCAGCGCTTTAGATCGAAAGCGGAAGTGACGCAAGTCCCGTACGCGTCGTGTTCGCCCCCCCCCCCCCCCTTGTTCCCTTTCTTTCCCCATCACTTCCCGTGCCTCCTCGCTGGCTCGCGCTCGCCTTCCATGTTTCCCTTACCACTCCTCTCTCTTCAACTTCCTTTGACGTCGTTCCCGGAGACCGAGTTTCGTAGTGGGCAGGTTTTGTGGGATGAGGGAGGAGGGTAGCGGGGGAAGATTGACGTCACTTCCGGTCGCAGTCCCTAAAAAGCGGCGTCTCGCTCTGGTGTCCCGGTCGGTCGTGCAGCGGCGGAGATGATTGCGGCAGGCTCCTAAGTCATTCTTTCTTTCTGTGTTCCAGGGTTTTGCATTCCGCAGGCCTTCTTTCCTTTAAAGACACTGCACACTGCGGACAATACGGCAGATTCGTATGCATCGTTCTATGAATGATTTCGCGGTTCCAAAAATAAAGTGTAAGACCTTCGCTGATAACAATCTCGCCACTTTAATGAATGAGGAAAGGGGAAGACAGACCAAAACGACAACAGCAGGAGCGTTCCGTTTTTTTTTTTTTGTAAGTTTTGTCCTTGTTCAGTTTCAACTTATTGAACGTAATTGGACTGATTGATTTTTAGGGTTTTACGTCCCAAAACCAGCTATGATTATGAGAGACGCCGTAGCGGAGGGCTCCGGAAATTTCGGCCACCTGGGGTTCTTTAACGTGCACTGACATCTCACAGTACACGGGCCTCAACATTTCGCCTCCATCGAAATGCAGCGCCGCGGCCGGGATTCCATTCCAGAAACGACTACGACTGCATTAGTTGGGCAAAACGTATGGCAGGAAAGCTACCTTCACAATTTCTTAAAGGGTGTGTTGGGTGGAGGGTTACACATCAGACGAGATATACAGAAAGGGGTCTCTTAGTGTGAATGCTGTATGGGAAGCCTTTTTATAAAATACATAAAAGAAAATGAGAAGCAAAAATAATGAAATACGATTCACACGAGACATGTGCGGCAACATAGGACGAAATGATAATACGATAATAGTTGGTTCAAAACATAATATTTGGTCCGATAGTTGGTTGGAAATGATAATATTTGGTCCAAAACATGAACTAACTGGCCGTTATCAAATTGTTACTGTAATCCGATAGCTGCACTGTTCCGTTGGGGACAACGTGATGCCGATTTTATGTCATGTTTAAGAAATGCATTCTTACATACTTCCTCTACATGTAGGACATGTATAGCAAATACGGGGAATATGTGCATGAAATACATAGGAAATATCGATGAAGATATTTTCTATATATCCAAGAGGGACGACCAGTAATACGGATGCGAAGTGGGACGCACGATATCTTGTACACCAACTATACCACTAATTTTCTGCTGCGTAAACGCGGTGTTGAAATTTATGCGCTTCTGGCAAATGAAATGTGAAGCATTTCTTGGCGGACGTGTCGCATTGCCCGTATCTATCTATCTATCTATCTATCTATCTATCTATCTATCTATCTATCTATCTATCTATCTATCTATCTATCTATCTATCTATCTATCTATCTATCTATCTATCTGAGCCGCCACGCCCGAGTGCGCTCCTAGTCGCTTCGTTAACGTGGTACAGCTCAATATTTCTTTGTCTTGCTGAGACTTGCGCAACTTCCGACTATACTCCGTCTCGCAAGCTGGTTGCAGCAGAGTGCAAGCTACTAGGCGCTCGACAGCGGTGTCCAGGCGCTGCGCCAAATAGTGCTCGCATAGCACACTGTGCCGCTTGGTGTAACCACTACATTAGCCCACCGCGGTGGCGTAGTGGTTGTAGTTCTCGGAGCCAGGCGGGGGGGGGGGACGTTGAATGGTTGTGAGGGAGAGGGGGAGAGGGTAGGCGGAGAGAGGGAGAGGTAGGGAGAGAGAGGGGGAGCTCGACTGTCGTCGAGCTCGACCGCGGCATGGATGGATGGATGGATGCTATGAGCTTCCCCTTTGTAACGGGGCGGTGACATGTGCGCCACCAGGCTCGTAAGAAGATTTAAGAATTTTTTTTTCTCTCTTTTAATATTCACCGTGATGACGCCATCTAGTGTCCAGTCACCCAACCGCCATAATGCACACATCTCTATGGGACAGCGCCATCTAGGAAACTAGACGAGAAAGGGCGATGACGACCAGCGCCATCTAGTATATCGTCACCCAGCTGCAGTTTGCATGCATGGATGGATGGATGGATATTAGGAGCGTCCCCTTTATAACGGGGCGGTGGCCGGGCCACCAAGCTCTAGCTTTATTTCTTTTTCGTTTACAACCATTTCTTTTCCCGAATCACACATATTTTCACAACTAATTTTTTTCCTCGTCTATTTATTTTATCTATTATCGTTCTGCTGTGATGGAACAATCTTACCCGAACTACCTTGCGCTTTTGTTTGCTCCATACTTTTGCGCCACCAATGCTCTAAGCGCCTTTTACTTATATCTATCGCCGGCATGTTCAGCTTTCCCCTGTTACTCCTGAAACCCATGGCCTCCTGTAGGGTAGTGTCCACAGCTACACCTGGGTGGACATCTGTACATTCAATCAAAATATGGTCTGTCGTTTCCCTAGCTTTTCCACAGCACGTACATGTATCCCCTTCTTTATTGAATTTCGCTCTAACTTCGGGTTCTCAGGCAACCGGACCTTGCCTCAAACAGTAAAGAGCTTCCCTTTGAATTATCGTAAAATTTTTCTCTCTTGATTTCGTCTTTCCCTTTTCGGTAGTTGTTCAATGCCGGTTTCTTCTCCATTCTTGCTATCCAATCCGAGTTCTCCGCCGCTCTGACCATGCTCTTAACGCTCTTTTTCGTCCCATCCGTTTCGTTACTGGATGTATACTTACTGGTAAGCTTCCTAGTTCTCTTCCTCCATTGTGAATCAACGTTCTTCCTATACAAATACCTGAATACTTTCGCTGCCCATATACTTTGTTTCATATTCCTTAATCTCTGTTCGTACCTAATTTTACTCTGAGCTTCCCTTCCCTCAAAGTCAGACCATCCCATATCCCCCTTAACAGCCTCATTTGTGGTCTTCCCATGGGCGCCCAGTGCGAGACGTCCGACCGTCCTCTGATGCACGTCCAGCCCTGATTGTACCTCTGACCTCATGCACACCACTGAGTTTCCGAATGTAAGTGCTGGCACCATTACACCTTTCCACAAACCTCGAATTACCTCGTACCTGTTGTAACCCCACAGCGCTCTATGCTTCATTATTGCGGAGTTCCTCTTTCCTTTAACTATCATAGCTTTTTCTTGTACTTCCATGTATCTATTCCCATCATTTATCCATATCCCGAGGTATTTGTACTCTCGTCCTCTGGGTATCTCCTCGCCCTGTATTGATATGGTCTGATCGTTGCTGTCATTGAATATCATCCAGCCGCATTTTGTCATCTCTATGGGACAGCGCATTTTGGCATCTCTATGGGACAGCGCCATCTATTTGCATTTCTCAGCGTATATGCATTCGTTATATAGTACAAGTAGCGCCATCTATGGCCGGATTGTAGACTCAATGAGCGGTGGTTACAAACAAACGATAATGGGGACGAACGGGTGACGCCATAAGGAGCTTCGCCCCTAAAAGCTGACTGCTCGCGCGGCACAACCGTTCACCGGCCACCCCATATATATAGGCACTTGATGACCTGCAGTGTAGTGCCGGTGGGAGATTTCTCTTGTCCGTATTTGAACCATAAGGATTCGCAGCATGCGTGTTAACTAAATTAATCAGGAACTCGGCACGATCTGCGAAGTGGGAGCGCAGGTATCTCAAAAAGACCAAGAGCATAAATGACAACGCGCGTGTATACACACGCGTTGTCACTCATTTACATGCATGAGTGGGCAATGTCACGGGTGATTTACGGTAACACAGAACGATCCCCAGTGCTTCGCCCACTCGTCATGGTTCACTTTGTGGAGATGTGTGGAATGTTTTATTTTTAAAGTTTTTTAAAAAGATAGAGAGCCGTTTAGTCTTAGATATTTCTGGACCAAAGCAACAGAGCCCACAGTGTGCCATTCTGCATGTATTCCTGTCGAGTCTAAATGCTGCAGCGTTCCCATTCCGCAGGCTCTCCCAGCACCACGACGACGCTCGTGAGATCGCGTTCCGTTTGTGTGGAGACGTGCACCGACGGGTGCCAACATTCATTTTAGTAAACACTGTAGCTAAAGTCCCTAGATATTCCTTTCGTTTTTTGAAGTAGCGAAAAACTTTTATGGTGCTGCTGGCGCATCTGATTGTTCGGCACTTCCTTTGGGAGCCATGTTCTTCCTAGAGCAGTTACTTGAATGCTGCAGCGAGAGAACGTTAAAGTTCAGTAGGCGTTCCCTTACATGCGGCACGTCCACTGTCGTATTTGATAGGAACGCGTATGTTGACGGCCGGACGCTATGTGCGCGCGCATGCTCCACTCCACGTGTTTAGGAAGAACATGGTTGCCGACGCGGGCTTTGAGCGAGAGGGTGCCGGGAGAGGAGGTAGTTGTCGCTACTTAAAAAAGGGAATATCTAGGGACTTTAACTGTAGCAACCTCATAGAGAATGTCAGTTAAGTGCTAGCACTACGCGGTTAAAGTTATTGTTAGGAACCTGATACCCAGTATCAGAATGTGGATGAAAGGGGGCGCCGGAAGCAGCGTAGCAATTTGGGCGAATTTCAACGAGCAACTTGGGCGAGGAATTTGGGCTTCTTTTTCAAACAGCGCCCACGCACAGTGGGAAAAGTTGTTCTTGTTTTTGTAGGCTTTGGTCCGGCACATACCCACCCTGGGGGATTGGCCAAGATGCGAGAAGTATAAAGGGAACTACTGTGAAGATGCCAATTAGAATACAACAATCTGAATGAATTTAATAGTAAAAAGTACGAATTTATTAATCGAACTGTTCTGATTCAATTTTTATACCCCTGTCACACGAGGCAACTAAAGTGCACTTTGAGCAAGTGCACATCGCCGCTAGTGTCATTCGCACGCTGTCACACGGGAACGTTTAGTGACACTCGCTGCAAAGTGCACTTGCAGGCAAGTGCGTTCGCCAAACTCACTTCGCGGCGACGAAGTGTGTAGCCTCGGTACCAGTGGCTTGTAAACAAATACGCTAATGCACAATGTGGCGCCCGTAGTATGTTTAAAACGTTGTTTTCGGTATTAGAAGCACTGCAATGTATTGAAACAAATCATATTTCAACAAAGAAACCGCGCTATTCTTGTCCTCGGGCAGTTTGCAGCCACGTCCGCTAGGGGCATGCACTTTCCCAAAGCACACTTCTGTTTCTCGTGTAGCAGCGCGTGAGCGTAAGTGCACTTTGTGAGCGTAAGTGCACTCGCTCAAAGTGCACTTTAGTTGCCTTGTGTGACAGGGGTATTAATTTTACGACAGTGGAGCATACATCCCCGTAATTATTTCCTAATGAGGTAATAAGAGGCTGCCAAAGGAAGAATGTTGGAGGCTGAGAAGTCCAACCCAATTCTATGAAAATAATCTCCGTCACTTTCTTTTGTCTTTTCTTTTTGTTCGCGTGCGCTGTTTGGTTATGATATGGACACTGGAAGGCATGGTGTTCAACCAACCGAAGAACTATGTTGCTGCTATAGGCATTGAAGAAGTGTAGCAATACTAAAACCTCCTTCAGAAACGCACTATATCCGTCGCCAAAACGCATAATGTACTCGGTAAGGAAGATAATTGGACGGCGCGCGTTTTTTATTTATTTATTTATTTCAAATACCCTCAGGGTACATATGTACATTGAAGAGGGGAGGGGCAAAAAAAAAGAAAGTTAACAGATAATAACTACTTGGTTACAGATACATAATATAGAACAAAATAATATATCACGATGACACTTACAATTTCAGTTGCAAGAACAAAGGCAAAAAAAAGAGATATAATGGTAAAACATAATGTGCAAAAAAGTAAACATTCGTAAGACGAAATTAAAAAAAAAAAAAAACATAGCAAAAGCATACACAACAATCAAAGGTGTAAAATAAACACTGCGCGACGTTAACTTGAAATGAAACTCTGAAGTGCGATTTTGAAGTTATTGGTGTTAGTTATGCTTGTGAGTGATCCAGGTAGATTGTTCCAATCTCTCGTCGTTTTGGGGAGAAATGAATGTGAAAAACCGACGGTGTTGCAGTGTGGAATGTCTACTTTTTGGCGATGGTCGATGCGAGATGAAATGTACGGCGGCGGCTGAATAAATATAGAATGTAAATATGAGTTGTGGTAGTAGATTTTATGGAAAAGACAGAGTCGAGACAGTTTTCTGCGGCGTGATAGCGGTGGAAGGTGTAGGATGTCTTTCATATTAGTAACACTCGCAGTTCTTTGGTAGTTGTTTAGAATGAAACGGACTGAGCGATTTTGTATTTTTTCTAGTAATTTTATGTGGTTCTCATATCCGGTGTCCCATACTGATGATGCATACTCAAGCTTCGGACGAATGAAAGTTGTGTACAGTAGTAGTTTTAATGATGATGGTGCTTGAGAAAACTTCCGGCGAAGGTATCCTAATGTGCCAGTGGCCTTGGTGGCTATGTGATCAATATGAGTTTTCCATGATAGGTTATTGGTAATATGAACACCCAAGTATTTGTATGATGTTACGCATTCTAGTGGAATGTTATGAAGTGTATAAGTAGGGGGGGTCCCTTCAGTACGGGAAATCCTCATACTTTTACATTTTTTAATGTTTAATTCCATCCGCCATATTTGACACCACTTAGTTATGTTATTAAGATCTTCCTGAATTAGTGAAATGTCTGCGGCATCCGTTACTTTTCTATACAAGACGCAATCGTCTGCAAACAGGCATATTTTCGAGGAGACGTTAGTAGGCAGGTCATTAAACCGTGAAATTTCTTCCGTTAATTCGCCCGATAAAAATGACGTGAAACGATTGATTAAATGTTTTATCAAACTTTCATTATGACCGCTTTGTGGTCGGTGAAATGTAAGCTAAGTGGCTCTTGCACTGGTTGCAGATGAAAACCATTGGTTTACCTGGCGTCTTTCGTTAAGCAGCTGGCGTCTTTTCGTTTTGCTTTAGAAACATCTGGCGTCTTTCGTTAAGCAGCTGGCGTCTTTTCGTTTTGCTTTAGAAACATCTGGCGTCTTTTTGTTTTGCTTTTAGAAAACATCTGGCGTCTTTCGTTGGTTTATTTCATCAATCAACGGCGTTTTGAACAAAATTTTATTGTTTAATCACGCACAGGAGAAATCTCACCAGGCACTACCTTGGAGGTAAACAATGGCTGCTACTGGGAATGAGAGACAGCAGAAGTCGGCTTTTAACACTTCTACTTCTACTAACGTACTGGAACATGCCAATGGCTGCTAATGGGGAATGAGAGACAGAAGAATTCGGCTTTTAGTTAACGCGCACGCTGCGAATTTTTTTTATTGTTCAACAACGCACAGGAGAAATCTCCCACCGGCACCACCTTGGAGGTCAAAGCGTAAGACTACGACTACGACTACGACGAGGGACGAACGGGTGCCGCTTTAAGGAGCTTCGCCCCTAAAAAGAAAAAGGTGGACTGACAATGCACAGTACGAGAGTCTCTGGCACTTTCGCTTCTGTCGAAAATCCACCGCCGCGGCGGTTATCGAACCCGTTTCCGGGCACAGTGAGTGGAATGGAGTGCAGGGCCCCGGGAGCTCTTGACCACAAACGTTTAATAATGATAGGAGCAACCTGGCTAGGAAAGCCTGGCTCCGCCTTTTAGTCGTTGACGACCTTGACCATCACGGCACCTAGGCCGATTTTAATCTTTCTCCGCGATAGCAGGATTACTGGACCTTCGAAGCATGCGATCTGCGAAAGGAACAGCACGGAACACACGCCGTACGCGTGCAAAGCTGTCCCCCCAAATTTTCACTCAGAACACAAAGTTTCACTATTACGACATTTACTCTCCTCTATCGTTCATATGCGTCTCACTGAGAAGTTCGAACGTGACGCTTTCGTCGTCGTCGTTGTCAGTTTGTCTGGGTCGACGACCTGTTCCGCGGCGTCAGAGGTCGTCGGTAGTAGAGGAACCTCGTTCCCGGGACCTCCACAACCTCGACGCTTCACGTCGAAAGCTTCCCGCAACGCATACATCCGTACAGGCAGCGTCGTCCCGGTTTGAATGCGTCCTGCAGAACAGGTCGTGTGGCCGACGCATCCGAAGCCGCTGGTGGAACCCGCGGACGCCAACGTGTCTTTGACGTCGCACGCCGCGAGCAACTCCGTCACATCTCTGCCACCTGGATCGCATACCAGTGTGTCAAGCTCTCTGTCAAGTTTTAACAGAGCAGTGTCCAAATGAAAGACTGTCCACGGCTTACCGGCGTCCAATGCATGTTGCCCTAGGTCGTAGACTCTTTGCCGTACAAGCGGCGTAGCCGACCAGGCGTCTTTCGTCGACACGGGACACTGACTGCCGTTTTCTTCAGACGTCGATGGCACGCTTGCAGCAACGCTACTGCTACCTGGAACAATGAAGGCATGACGTGAGTGAAGTACCTAGATCTTCTCAGTAAAACGTGCTGTTACTGCATCTGGGCAGCGTCGGACGTCAGAACTCGGCAGGCTTACCGGTGTCTTGGCTCCATCCAATGTCCTCTGCAGGCCAGTCCTGGTTGAACACGCCCTTCTGGACAGACGAAATGGCCGACGCACTCGAAGTCTCTTGCGTCACTTGAAGGCGCTGGCTGCCGTTTGCACCGCATGCAGCCAGAACCAAGCTCCTCTTAGCACCGTTGCCTGGACCACAAATGCCTGCTCTCAACTCTACTGTGTGCAGCGGCGCTGCGCCTAATTTTACGGCTTAGGCTTACTGGTGTCTTGGCTATTTGCAGCACTCCATCTTCGTAGCAACAGCTCGAAGACGTCCTGTCGGAGTAGCGGCGTCACCGACGCACCAAATGCTTCCTTCGTCGCCTGTCGACGCTGGCTGCTGCTTACATCGGACGCCGCGTGCGAAGCCACCAAATCACTGCTACCTGGACAACGAACGCCTGCCGTAAGCTTCAGTGGTTACAGCAGCTCGGCATCAAAACATTTTTGGACATGCTGCTTACCGGTGTCCCAGCCGCTTCCAAAGTCCAGGACTGATCCGCCCAGGAGGCACGTGTCCGAGCCACATGTGACTGTCGGAAACGCCTCGGGACCCTGGCTGCTGTGGGAATAGGAGTCCGCCGTGGCGACCGTCGTGGTACTGCTACCTGCGTCATAAAAATCGATCCATTAAAGCTGTTTGAACTGCGAGCTGTGCATCTTCAAGACTCGCGATTTGCCGGCAGTTTGTCTCCGTCCAACGTTTTCACATCGTCCCAGATTGAACGCGTTCTGCTGGGCAAGCAGCACAGCCGACTCACCTGAGACCTGTGATGTCATCTGGGGATGCTGACCGCTACTGTACGCAGACGTGTCGACCACCAAGCCCTTCGTAGCAGATGTGCCTGGACTGGGAACACCAGAAGTCGGTTGATTTGGGTGCCGCGGTGAGTCTTCCATCGCCGACGAACTTGACTTTCCCGACGGCGATTCCAGCGAAAACATGGCGGTGGTTTCCTTCACGGAACGGTATCGTGAAACGCGGCGTTCTTCTGCATTTATAGTACGCATGTACAAATGGCATGACATCATTGGTTACTACTCTGGTGGCGTGCTGCCGCCCGATTGGCTGGGTGAATTCGTACACGCCCCGAGAGACAGACAAACGAAGCAGCTCAGTCGAGTGCGTGCTGTGGATGCGAAACGCTGTGACAGTGCTTCATTTGACACCAGGGTGCGGCACGATACGGCAGCGTCTAACGCCCCCTGAAAGCAGTTATATTTGATTTTCCTGAATAGGGCGGACGAAGCAAGCGGCCAGAAATGTACGTTTTATTGGTCAATTTTAGGAAAAGCATATATAGTACTGATATTACGGCTTGAAGAAAGTAAACATCGTAGCAGGAATTGGTATTTGCTAGTTTTGCCCAAGCAGGTTTAAAAAAAAATGCTGGGGTGGCAACGCCCACTGAACCTTACCGCGACGGGTGAAGCCGGCGTTTGCCTATGGTTCGGCCCTAAAAGCTTGCCAGAGTGTCCAGAAACCAGTATCATTTCAAGCGTCCTTGATCTGCTAAAGTAAATGCTAGACTAATTGTAATCTAAAAGCGCGTTGTTTTTGATCAATAAAGTACCACTGACCGAGTATCAATCCCACGATATTGCACACAAATTTTCGCGATGGTCAGGTTTCACCCCATCACCCGTAGCACAAAGGGGCACATCAAGCAGTGTCTGTCTAGCAAAGCTGACCGCTTTAAAGGGGTCAAGTAGCGTGAGGAAAACGCTTTTTATTTTGTGCTGTTTGTATGTTGTTAATCGATGCCCCGAGTAAGATGGCGGCCGCCGGCTTCACCTTCAGCACAAAATCTCCACTCCAGAATTTTTTAATTTTAAACCTTGGTTTTGCCTTAGCCTAAGGTACGTACATAGATAAAAAGCTTTAGCTTTGCCTACAGTAGAGCGCCGTCATGCGGGGAATATTGAATAGAAATAGTGGGGACCTTATGGCTAATAATAATAATAATAATAATAATAATAATAATAATAATAATAATAATAATAATAACGACGATGACGACTAACACCTTCAGCGACCCTTTGCTCCAAATATGATTAGTGTGGCAGAGGCATTGTTACAGCAGTCTATATCAAATATGTCTTACAGTATTGTAAGAAACTGTCATCAGTCCGTCATCACCCGTCATCAACTGGTGCACCACGATGCCAATGAGTAGGTTTGCGAACGACTTCGTAGTATGCGGTTTTAGTGGCCGGTGCTGCCTCTGAACTGTGCGCACAGATGCTCCGCTCTCAGAGTCCACGTTTGTTGAGCGCGGATATGGACGCGCGATAGATTAAACAGCGTGAATCTGAGCTCTTGCCATAGAGTTTCATACTATACTGTGTAATGGTAAGAAACACTATGGCTCTTGCCGATCGGTTATCACTTGAAGCTAGCAACAGCAGGCTACCAAAAAAGCGCGAATTCGAACCTCAAAAATGCTGTGGAAGGCTTCGTGCCCGTTTTCTGCGACGTGAGAGGGAAAGAAGAAGAATAGAGGGGGGAGCTTCCGAAATAAAGTCCACAGCATATTGAGGGGAATAAAAATTTTGAAAGCGTAAAGATAAGTAAAACTAAAAACAAAATGGAAATTAAAAACTGATTAAGTGAGGTCCTTTGTAAGGTTTGTTTCACCTAAATGCACCGAAACCGACAGGAGGTTCAGTGGAAAGAAGAGTCGATGCTTAAAAAAAAGTTTGCCACGTAACATAGCTTTCACTCAAGAGATATATCATCATCATAATTTTTTTTCTGACATGTCGCGCTCTTTTAGCGGAATATATGTAAAACGTGATATGCGTGCACGAGTGATACAAGGTGGAACATTTACCGTCACCTCGGCTCCAGCTCATGGCGTCCGAGATCAGGGGCTAAGCTACAGTAAAGCCACCGAAAGATCTCGGAGGACACGTGACGAGATTGTAAGGTCGTGCCACCGAACTTCGAGGTTCACGCATTGCCGACTGAAGTGGCATAACTAAGAAGAAAATAAGATGTAACAAGCCTTCCGACCTCACCTGGGATCAGAAGTGTTTCTTACCATTACTATAGTGAACTAGACCATTACGTAGACGGAAGGTTGGCGCCGTGGCGGTGTTGTATGCATGGGACTACTGGGATATGGTGGATTCGGATCTGGCATCGTCTACTAACGGCTCCGAAGTCTTCAGGACGCGTCTGGCTTGTGCGCGTTCCGCTCGTCACAGCGCTGAGCGAGCCCGTAGGGAGCTACTTCTTTCTAACATAACTCAGAAGGAGGATTTATTTATATTTGAGAACTTGTCGTTATATACTGCTTTATAAAGCGTAAAAAAGCAGCGGCTTACGGATAACGTTGAACAGTAGACAACAATGTCAACGATCACCCCCCGTCCGTCTGTCGTCTGTTCCTTCTCTTCGCCGTTCGATTATGGCCTGCAGGTGAGTAATATTTTGTTGTTGTAAGATGTAGTGTTCGTGAATGAAATCCATTTGCGGGAATGTATTATGCGAAAGCTTTATTTTTTGGAGCCCTATCCATGTATGAGTCAAAGCGTCGCCCGGGGCCAGCCAACGCAGGCGTCGCAGGCGTGTATACCATAATTCTATAAAGAAAGGCGCCATATCTCCCTCTAGGTAATTGTGAGAGTCTATGCCTGGGATGTCTAATTGCTTCCAAGGCTTCTTTTGTATCTGTATGTCTATGTGACTATAAGGCTATGATTATAGGTTATGACTATACAGACGCCGAGTCGGCCTCTGTGCGGTCATAGAGGCTATAGTATAGTGGAGGGTGCATGCGTTCGCACCAGGCTGGGCACATTTATCTTTGGTTTTTCTAATGGGATAATATATATAGTTAAGAAAGCTCGCAGCTAAACTGCGCGCGCGCGCGCGCGCGTGTGTGTGTGTGTGTGTGTGTGTGTGTGTGTGTGTGTGTGTGTGTGTGTGTGTGTGTGGTGTGTGTGTGTGTGTGTGTGTGTGCGAGAGAGAGAGAGAGTGAAAGGGAGACTACGTGCAGACGCCGAGTTACCGTTTGGACGAGTTGTGCACGGTTTCTCTAAGGGTCCAAGACTGTCATGAACTGTCACGTCACGTGCACTGGATCGTAAGTAAAATATGCGCGGTTACACATTTCCGCAATTGTAATGCGCTGCCGCCGTATTATTCTTCTAAAATGGAAGCGACGATGCGCGCTGACGAAAGAAAGTAGGTCGCGGAAGAAATTTCAATTTTCTTTCTTTTCCCCCGTCTTTGTTCGTTCGGTGCGTGCGTGCTGACATTAATGTACGCGCGTATGCGCGCGTGCTGTGCCTGCCGAGCCACGAGAACTGCAATAACGGCTGGAAAACACTTTTTCCGCACACGCGCACATTATACGATCGCGTACATTTTACTGACACATAGCAGATCGTTGTGCACTCAGTTTCATGAATAAACGTGGTACACTGTGGAGGCTAGAGTGAGAGGCGTTCTGCAGTGAAGTTGAATGTGTGACTCGCATTCCCACATTTCTTCTGGTTCGCCACCGACGATAGAAAAACAATTCCACAAATTGAAGGGGGAAAAAGCAGCCCTATCCCCGGAAATTACGTGTTCAGGATGGAATAATGAAAGATGGTGGAAGACCAGGGGCTCGTTTATTTGTTGGAAACAACCCAATGAAGTCAACAGACGATTGATTTGATTTGTGGAATTTTTAACGTCCAAAAACCAGCTCTGATTATGAGAGACGCCGTAGTGGAGGTCTCCGGAAATTTTGACCACCTGCGGTTCTTTAACGTGCACTGACATCGCACAGCACACGGGCCTCAACATTTCGCCTCCATCGAAGTGCAGCCGCCGCGGACGGGGATTCGATCCCGCGACCCTCGGGATCAGTAGCCGAGTACCATAGCCACTAGACGACCGTGGCGGGGCTCAACAGACAATGAAGCCAAGGGATGCGTAGGGGAAATTATTGTACATTTTTAACTGTTGCATAATTATCATGGAGTAAATGGAAATGAATTTAGGTAGAAGAAAAAAAAAAGGGCACCTGCCTTCGGCATAGGGACCGAACCCACTACCTTCGGAGGGAGTGATGCAAGATGGAACCAGGGGTGCTATCAGCGACACCGTCCGATTCCGCCGTCTTGTCAAAAATCTTGTAGTGATGCGGCATCTTTGAGCCAATCGGAGGAGCTCGTAGCCGCCCTCTGGACCAATCAGAGCTGCCAATATGGCTGAATTCGCCAATACGGCGGTATTCGACAGTGTTCAGGACAGCGCCCCTGGCTTGTACCGCTTCCTTCGTGTTTGCAGCCGCGAAAGCTGACCATTCCAGAAACTGTATAGTTGACCACGAAACGCGCGTTATGGTTATACGCTTTCGTAAGTACAGCTTGTTACGTATATGGCTGCCACAATGTTGCACGTACGTTGTGTGTGAAACATGGAGAAGGGTACGTGTTGCCACGTTATGTGAGTACATCAAGAAGGGTACGCCGACCGTCTCTCGCGTCGCGTCGGTTTAATGGACCGTTCTCGCCTTGTAAATCATGCGGCTCGAGGACGTTGGTGAAGCGACGACGTTGACCTCATATATACCACCGGGTCCCCTCCTGCCCGTTGGGTTCTACGTTGCATATATTTCTTTCCTGCCTTCTGGATCCGCCACATGTGGTTCGCAAAGCGAGACGAGAGAGGAGCCGTTTTTACGCGCCACTGAAGTAATATGCCTCGTCCAAGGCCCCGTCTTGGTCATTTCTGCATGAGTCTATTGCGTCGTTGCGTTGCGACTGCGTGATATTAGCGTTTCTGTTTGCGCCCGAGACCCGTGCGTCACTTTTATATGTTTAGTCCTTGCGTTTTGCCTCGCTTTGCTTACTTGTTTCCTCACCCTATGTATGTATGTATGTATGTATGTATGTATGTATGTATGTATGTATGTATGTATGTATGTATGTATGTATGTATGTATGTATGTATGTATGTATGTATGTATGTATGTATGTATGTATGTATGTATGTATGTATGTATGTATGTATGTATGTATGTATGTATGTATGTATGTATGTATGTATGTATGTATGTGGGTTGAAAGCGAATATGCGCTTTTGTTTACGTGCGAATTTCACACGTAAACATTTCGCTTCTGGCGTTAATTCTTGAGCAAAACCTCATAATACATTGCACGATCAGTGCATTAACACGTTGACCTAATCTCTCAATTCAAGTCGTCATTTGCCTCCACGCTTTGTAAAGCCCGGTCCGTCTCGGTGCATGACGAAGCAGAGTGCTACTCGATAGCATACTGCTTACATTTCCAATCCGCTAGCATTACTCGACTCATTGTGTGAACCCGCCATCATCGGAAAGCGGTGCGAGAAATTTCGCTCATTAATTGCGGCGTTTAACTAAAAAAACTATGCCAAAGGCTCGGATTTCTACTCACTTATCACTGTTACCTGTTTGTAGCGGAACGCACTCACCGCTGAGCCACCTTTACATCGCGCCACCTTTGCGACAAGCGACAGGATGGAATAACCATTTGCGTTTGGATTGTGCCTGACGCATGTCACACTAGATGGCGCTACAGTCCGCCGTAATCGCGGAGAAGATTTACTGGATGGCAGCGATTAAAAAAAAACCGACTCTGAATAATTACCGATAGGGCAAAAACGAAATAAAGAGGGAGGCATTTTATGATAATTCAAGAGGAAGCGCTTTACTGTTTGAAGCAAGATCGGGCTGCCTTAGAACGCATAGTTATAAAGCGAAATTCAGTAAAGAAGAAGAAAAATGCACATGCTGTGTGTGTGAGAGAGAGAGAGCAAACATTTATTTTAACGAAATGAGGGATCTTCCTCGTAGGGTGGAGCCCTTAGTTCAGGGCCCCATTGGCTCGCGCCACTCCACGTGCTCGCTGGATCAGCCGACGCTGCTCCTGCGGCGCTGAGCTGGTCAGCGCAGTCTCCCAGGAGGAATGTGATGGTGGTGGGATAGGGGAACAGCCCGGTGGACATGGGCATTCCCACGTGCAGTGATAAACTGTGGGCTCCGCTCCACAGTAGGGGCAGTATGAGGGATATTGTGTGGGATGAAAGAGGTGTAGGGTGAAGAGACATGGGAAGGAATTAGTCTGTAGTTGCCGCCACGCGACAGCTTCCTCCCGGGTAAGGGAATGGTGAGGAAGTTAGGGAAACGACGGGGCATATTCTGATTGAATGCGGAAATATCCAGCCAGGTGTATACGTTTGGGCACTACCCTACATGAAGCCTTGGATTTTAGGGAGAGCAATGGAAAGCTGAACATACCCGCGATTGGAATAAGTAAGAGACGGTTAGAATACTTGTGGCAGAAAACCAGAGAGAACGGACAAAAATAATTTATAGGGAGAAATAAGGACTTTGTGCCATAAGGGGCAGAGAACCGGGCTATGAATTTATGTTTTTGCTACAGTATTATCGATTTAATTGAAGTAGATTTAAAAGGCACGAGGACAACTTAGAGAGGGAAAAAAAAAGAAAAGTTCTTAAACTTTTTTACGAGCCTGGTGGCGCACATGTCACCGCCCCGTTACAAAGGGGACGCTCATGGCATCCATCCATCGCTACGCAGCCGGCGGCAGCTGTCGAAATAAGCGACAATTATGCTGTCGTGTTTGCACGTCGGAATAATATTATAACAGTCGTGCAGTCCTCATATTCATCGAAAATATTAATTACTATCGCGCGACCGCGCACTCACTCACTCACTCACTCACTCACTCACTCACTCACTCACTCACTCACTCACTCACTCACTCACTCACTCACTCACTCACTCACTCACTCACTCACTCACTCACTCACTCAACGCACGCACGCACACACACACACACACACTAGCGAAAGAAGTTTCGCGCATCGAAATGAAAGGAAGGCTCCTGGCAGCTGATAAGCAAAAGAGTGCATCCCGAACCCGTTTGAACAATGCCCACCATGTTTCGTGGGACAAGTCTCTCCAAAAGTTCAGTGCACTTTCAGAAATAGTGAAAGAAATTCTTGTCGAAGGTTGCACACAATAGGATCCATTGTTGCGTGGCTGTGTACACAAGTCCGCACCGAGGCCCGCACATGCGTCTATAAAGCAAAATATTAATGAAAGAAAGAGTTGGAAGAAGTACGTAGTTCAGAAAGGCCGGCAAATGCTTTCCCAGTAAAGTGAATTTCTCAGTGTAGTGGCCAGCGCAGCAGTTCCAGTGAGTTGTGCCACTGTTATTTCGTTTCTCTGTGTTTTTTTTCTTTATTGAGGCACATACTGCAGCAGCATCGGCGAACACTATTACGAATGGGTTGGAGGAAGAGGCATGCGCAGGAATAGAACATGTCGGCAGAATTCCCGCTGCCTCGTTCCACCGGTAACAACTTCCATTCCTTAATGGTGCTTGGAAAGAAAGCAAACTTTAAGGAAGCTCTGTACATCGGAGCGGCGGTCGATGGGAAACACTTGTGAATTTTGAAAAGGTCTTTTCGGGCAAATGCGTAATGAGGCTGGTATAAGCACAGTGAGGCGACGATTTCAATTTAATCATTGTAAATTTTAGTAACGATATTAACCAGAAATCCTAAAAACAATCACTGTCTCACCGAAAGTACGAAGCAGTGAATGCATTAGCAAGAAATTGTAATGTTATACGAAGTAAGTTTGGCAGCTAACTTTTGTATACGATCTCACGAAACTCTTTAAAACGCTGACGCAAGGGAATACGGCTGCTCCAGGGACACTTTTCGCAGTCTCTTCGCAGTGAGAGTGGAACACGTAGAAGGATTTACGAGCCACCCGCTGATGGCTGCCGAGATAGCGCGCACGCCAGCGATGGCGACAGCGCGATGTACACAGTTGCTGCTCGAGCAACACCCCCCTCTCGCGTCTTTTCATGCTCGTTAAAGACGGGCGGGGCGTTTCCTCTCCGCTCCGACGGCAGACGTTCGGATCGGGGTGACGTTATCGCATGCGCCCTCCAAGCGACGGAGATGGGCTGGGCTAAGTCATTGGTTATCTGACCAATAATTGTAGGAAAGCCAGGTGGGCGGTTTTGAGGCAATCTGTAACAGCTGAATTGCAAGCAACCTGCTCATCTTTTGCGCCTGTAACCTTGCGCAAACGATGGAAGTGTGCCAAGGAACGCACCCAGCGAACCAGCGAATTTTATTGGGGTCCATAACAGCTGCTGTAGAAGAGAGCGCGCCGGGGGGAGAGCGAGCGCTTTTTATTTATTATCTCTTGAACTACAGCGCCACTAGCGGTCTCCACTCAAACTAAAGAACGCGCGGGAGTTGAGCGAGTGCTCTACTGCATAGCCATCAAGCGGGTGCTCCGAGTACTAACGGGGGGCAGGCTACGCCGACACCGGAGGGTGGGACAGGCCCTCGTTCGTAAGCTGCTTCGGATCAAAAATCGTCGGAGTTCGCCTTTAAGACTCATGACCGAGTGATGCGAGCAGAAGCAATTAAGGCTGTGTTGGCGGGTCGCAGCGTGTGCGTTACTGAGGTCCCGACTCGTCGTCTTTTCATAGCCAGTACTTCAGGTGCGTCAAGAGCTGATGTTTACGTAGTTCTTTCTTTCTTTCTTTCTTTCTTTCTTTCTTTCTTTCTTTCTTTCTTTCTTTCTTTCTTTCTTTCTTCTGGCCGATTCAGAATTCAGCGAAAGAAAATTCTCGAACCGAATTCTTCGTCACCTATAGGCTTTCTCTCTTTCACAGCAGCCATGGTGTCATTACGCATAATTGATTTGTGGGGTTTAACGTCCCAAAACCAGTTCTGATTATGAGAGACGCCGTAGTGGAGGGCTCCGGAAATTTCGACCACCTGGGGTTCTTTAGCGTGCACTGACATCGCACAGCACACGGGCCTCAACATTTCGCCTCCATCGAAATGCAGCCGCCGCGGCCGGGATTTGATCCCGCGACCCTCGGATCAGCAGCCGAGTACCTTAGCCACTGGACCACCGTGGCGGGGCATTACGCATAATGTCATCACGTCGTCATTACGCATAATGCTTCGTTTCACAATTGCAACTTCGCGAAGCGAGTGCGTGTACGATTTCGGTGTCGTCTCATGCAACGAAACTGCAAATAAAAACGCAGGTTCATTCATCCGAGTAAAAGCGGAGAAGTAGGTCTCATTACATTGAAACGGTCGGAAGAGAGAGAGAGAGAGAGAAGCGATCGTAGGCGCTCTCGCAATAAAATAATCGCGGCCGCCATCTTAGAGCAGCGAAGCGCGTTTATAAACCATGTGGTCAACGTGATCCACTGGACAAGCTGTAAGCGGAGACGTGGAAGCTACGAACGTTGTTTAAATGCGGATTTTGTTACGTCACGTTAAACACTGCGTGCGTGGCCGAGTTTGATTGTCCGGCACCGCCGTTCTTCGTGAGCAATTGCGGCACGTGGAGCCGGAAAGCATCGTCATGGTTAACGTGCTTCTTGCTTTGTTGTAATTTGTAAGTGCAGGATTTTCGAACGCGCCATTATGTATAGACTCGTGTGATGCTTTTCGAAAGATATATCGGAAGATGTTTAGTAGCTTGTGAGCTGCGTTTTTGATAAGCGTTGTGGAAGCTGCAGGAACGTGGTTTGAACATGACTGCCGTGGCTTCATGTTAGAACTGTGTATATGCGGGGCTAAATTTCACAGCGTGGGACGTTCCTTCTCCTGAAGATCGCTGCGCTACGCCACGTTGTCTAGTGGCTGTGGCACTCTGCTGCTGATTAGAAGGTCGCGGGATCGAATCCCGGCCGCTGGGGCTGCATTTCGACGAAGGCGAAATGTTGGGGCCGGTGTACTTTGCAATGTCAGTACACGTTAACGAATCCCAGGTGGTCGAATTTTCCGTAGCCCTCCATTCCAGCGTTTCTCATAATCATGTCGTGGTTTTCGGACGTAAAACCCCTAGAAATCATCGTTAAATCGCTGACCGATACAAGTACGGTTAAGTACCCACCACTGGCTCTACACATTCCTGTCTGGAACCTTAGTGCATTCTCTGCATAGACTCAGAAGATATGATTACCTAGAATACGTGTTTGTACGGATGATCTTGCTCTACTCAGTAAGAGTACTTCCTTTGTTCTTCTTGCCATAGTTCGGGTATTCGCCACACAAGATAATGAAACATATTTTCTTTTTATTAGGTTGGGGGTTCGCCACACGACAGCTAAGAACTACGATTGCATAGTAAATGTTATTTGTTAACTCGTGACTAGAAGATTTGTATCTTGTATTCCTCTTGAAAAGTGAAAGAGAAATAAACACAGTGGTTAAAAAAACACACAGAAATATTTGAGACCTGTCTCGCCTCTCTTTTTGTTACTGGTATAAAAAGATTAGTCTCTTAGCGCCAGCAATGTTTATTTTGTTGCGTTTTTTCCAGATCGCTGCATCGACTGTAATTTCTTCGCTGTAAAGCTGCACTCAGAGAAGTTTGCCAGTTTGCAACGTCGGTGCTCGCAGCACCAATCGTTGATGGATCTGCTGTGCGCAGCGAGCGAATGTTTTCGACCCGGGACCTTTTCATCATTTTTTAAAGAAGTAATCGTTTCTTATTTAAGCCTCTGATCCATCTTTTTGGCTGTTTATAATTAAAACTATTTCTGAACTTGGATAAAGTAAAAGAATCAGTAAGTGTCTAGAAAGCTCTTTCCATACTCTAACTCCTTGGAGGCTGCTATTTTGGTTTTCAGTACGCACACGTGCACGTTCACATTATGCACCGCCATTCCTTCGTTGTTAAATTGTTCGGGGACCGCTTAGCGTTCAGATAACGAGGGGCTTGTAGACGGCAAACCGTTGATGGATCTCTTATGAGGAAACGGCGAGTGTTTTTGACTCTCCAGCGTAATGCTCCGCTAATGCATATACCGACGCAGTTACTGAGGGGCCACTGCCTTCGTGTCAGGTTGGAGGGCGGGGAAAGAGAAAGGGAAGGGGGGGGGGGGTGTTAGAGCTGACGCACCTGGAAAAAGGTGGACTTTGGTTTAAATGCTCCGCAACTGATGCAGCGCTGATGCTTTGGGAATGGTCTTAAGTATGCAGGAAGCTGAGGTCGTGTGGACGGTGAGAGAGTGAGAAAATGAAATGCAGGATAGATAGATAGATAGATAGATAGATAGATAGATAGATAGATAGATAGATAGATAGATAGATAGATAGATAGATAGATAGATAGATAGATAGATAGATAGATAGATTACGGGCGGGTCAACTGACGCAAAACACGGGGAATGTTTATATTGACTTCTGCTTGTGAATAAGTTTGGCAACACCAGCATATACAGCCATGGCGCATAACTGGAACCCGGCCTATAACGTAGCCTCTTCGAGAAAGGCTGTCCCAGAAGTTTTTTCCTGATTACAAAAGTGTAAAAAGCAGAAAATTATGACACTTAGGCACATATCCCTTGTATATCATGAACGGAAGCTTTGTGCACACACAATAAATTTGGACGTGTACTGCTTCGTTAATGGCTGCATGGGATAGACATGTGCATGCCTACCTATTCCCGGGAGGTCGCAGACGCTCCCTGTTGGCTTAAAAATCGCACGTTGATGCTTTTGATAACCGGTGGGCCTCTATCGCACGGCATCTGGAATTGTTCCTGTACTTTCCTTGGTGACTGTACCGCGTGATACCATAGCACGCATTGGGCTTTCTCAGTGCTTGGGTGCAAGTTATTCGACTGTTGCCCCGTCACCCCAGGTCTTGTAAGAAACAAAGTAGCAGTGAGTACCTGTGTAAAGAAAAAAAAAGGACTTAAATATGTCACGTGCAATTCGAGACAAAATATATTTGTCCACGCTCCATGCTTTCCTTCTCCTGCATGTATATAATCTAAAGAAAGCTTCTGGAATCATGTGTACACTGAGCAACGACCTGCATGCCTTCTCAGCGCTGACATTTGGCCTAACATTCCAGGTAATTGAGGCACTCGCTTTCGAAAGATAACGAAGTAAAATTCGTTTTTGACGTGCGTCATTCCGTTAGCGTTCGTGCGGACGAACCTTCCACCACTCATCATGAAGCGACGACAACGGCTGAAAAAAAAAGTTAATAGAAACGAAATGTTGTTACACGAGGTAATTCAGTTGGCGAAGAGACATCCTTGTTCGTTCAACGTTCTCTTAGTCCACGTCGGAACATCCACTCAATTGGTGTCTTGGATTCGAATGGATTCGTATGGAGGCGGGGTTCTGTTCCCAGTTGTACGGAAACGAAATGAAGTCGTTGCGAACGACATTTTTCCTTGACTGACGTACTTGTTTTCCCGTTCGCGCATTTGCCACTTTCCGTGCGTTCTCTTTATTGTACGCTCTCTTTCTTCACTTCGTAGACTCACGCGATGTGCATTGGCATCGTGGATTAGACAGCATCAGGTCGTTGTTTGTACGAAACTTAAGGTCGCGGTTGTTCAAACGAAATGCCCTCGACAAATTTCTGTCTCGTTCCTGACTCGCTGCTGTCATTTTTAAGGGATGTCGTAAGTGCCGCCTTTTTGGTGTCTTCGTTCCTGAGCAGCAGCCTTGGATGCTCCTCCACCCCCCCCTTCCTCCTCCTCCACGCCGTTGCTTCTTTTTACAATTTACTACCCGCTTCGACAAAGCACAAAGCATGGGTTGGTTTGTTTCGAAGGAAAAAAAAAAAACAGCTTCCCGCATCTGCCCAATTGTGTTGCGCACGTCAGCTTAATTCGAGCAGGCGGTGTTTTCTTGTAGGATGTTGTTGCTGCTTACATCCCTCCTCCATCTAATATCGCAGCTTTATTTTTTTATTTTTTTTTCGCTAGCCCAATTCCTCGTCTATGAAGAAAGTCGTGAAGTAGCGTGTGTACAGACTTTTATCTCCGCGCGAATCGAAAACCCAATTTTATAGCTCCTTCTCCGAAGAAGCAATCGGCAGGGCCGAAAAAGGGAGCGCCCTCCAATCATTTATTCGTCGAAATAAATGTCGTTTTCTCCGGCTTTTATTCTTTGAAGACAGTGTGGTCCTGAATATCTTGCACTCACAGTACGCAATGGGGTTATGTCGAATATTTCTTGGTGCTATCCCAATACCGCATTTGCTCGTGTAGTATAGGTCGAAGGACCGAACCCCGGCTGCGGCGGCTGCGTTTCGATGGAGGAGAAATGTTGAGGCCCGTCTACTGTGTGATGCCAGTGCAGGTTATGGAACCCCAGGTGGCCTTAGTTTCCGGAGCTCTCCACTACGACGTCTCTCATAATTATGTCGTGGTTGTGGGACGTTTAACCGCAGAAATCAATAAGGCTTTTTTAGCATTGTCGAACGGTTCGT
This sequence comes from Hyalomma asiaticum, assembly GCA_013339685.2. Classification (NCBI taxonomy): domain Eukaryota; kingdom Metazoa; phylum Arthropoda; class Arachnida; order Ixodida; family Ixodidae; genus Hyalomma; species Hyalomma asiaticum. The sequence continues at coordinate 24,674,536 of CM023489.1, forward strand.
AGTGCTAGCTAGTGTTCGCTACGTATCGCTAAATAATTACTCACGTTGGCTAACTATTTGCTGATCTTTGTTAGTGTTGCCTACTCTTGTCTGATTGCCGACAAAATACTGGATTATGTTGGCTGAAGGAGAGCAAGTCATGGCTAACTGGGCTTTTTTATGTTAGTCAGGGTTGTTAACCGTCGGCCATTGTCGCCATATGTCGGCCAAGGCCGGTGGACTTCTTATCATTCGAGTAACGTTCGCTAGGCTTTGCCAGTCCTGGCGAAACACGACTAAATGATTCCCAGTGTTCGGTTACCGTTGGGCAAGGCCAGCTAGTTTTGCCCAATTTCGACTGAACGACGGCCAATGCCGGCTTATCTCAGATAGATGATAACTAAGTGATTGCCAATATTGGCCAGCTTTGACTATCACCAATATATCCGCTGGTGCTGCCTTGTGTTGGTGAAAGCGTAGCTCAGTGTTGCCCACTGTCGCCTAATGTTATCTGGCTGATATTATAAAGACGACGTTGTCTTCATCCAATCTCAATCCCGTGATGGAGTTTCTTTGAAATAGTCTTAACAACATTATTTTGTTTTTTATTGCCTGCTTCACAACCATAACTCGATGTCTTCAAAGAAGCTCGTGACAGCCATACATAAACCTTATCGGAACGCGACGCGAAAACCCAATTTTGTATCCGCGTTCTCGGCGAAAGTAGCTGGCTTGCCCGAAGGGGCGCAATCATTTATTTGTCAAAAGAAATGTCTCCGTTCTAGTTTCTTTTTCTTTGTTTCATATTATAGTTATCGGCATTTGTTTTGCGGGCTACGCTTTCCACATATACGGGGACATGCTCGAGATTAGGGTGGTTATTCGGCGAAAGTAGTATATTTCTCTTTCGCTTTGCTGGGCTCACGTCGTATGAAGGAGGCGGCCGGGTGGGGAGGTCATGGCGATAGAGGCGGTTCCGTGCGTCAGCCGTCCGACGGGCAAAGGCGGCGCAGCCCGTTCGGCGTGGCGTCAATTCCTCTGTCGCCTTTGAAAAATAGATTACGTGTTTTCCCATTTCCGGTCGAACCCCCTACCCGCGTCTCTGGTGGGGCTCGGGACAGTACAGGATTTTTATTTTCAGTCACCGGTCAGACCTTTCTTTCTTTCTTTCTTTCTTTCTTTCTTTCTTTCTTTCTTTCTTTCTTTCTTTCTTTCTTTCTTTCTTTCTTTCTTTCTTTCTTTCTTTCTTTCTTTCTTTCTTTGCGTGTCTGTTCTTCTTGCACTATGTGGCTGAAAGGTAAAGAAAACCTAACACTCCCAGTTGCAGCTCTCCTTTTTCCTGCGAAGGGTGCTTCACCTGGCAATGACTGTTGCTGAGGGGAAGCCGACATAAAGTGCCGCTGTATAAGTGCGCGCGTTGTGTGTGCGTGTGTGTGTGTATGTATGTGCGTGTGTGTATGCGTGTGTGGGTGTGTTTGTGCGTGCGCGTGTGTTAAATTTGTCCCCTTGCGATCGAAAACAAAATTAAAATAACGTGGGGGTGGCCCGCACCACCCGAGGGTATATCGTGCGTTTCTTTACCGGCTTTTCTTTACCTGCGTTTGTGGGCTCGTGTCATTGTTCGTATGTGTCAGTGCTGTCGTTTAAACATATTTGCAGTAAGGTCGCGCTTATTCAGAGCCAAAATGTTCTAATGTTTGTGCTTGTTGAAAAAAAAAAGGGCCGGTGAGGTGCAGCGGTAGCAGTAGCCTTGTAACTTTTCCTTTGTACGACGTTTCGTCTACACTTTTCGTAATCTTCCGTGTAAGTCCGATAGTAATCTACGAGAACATAAATTGATTTTTTTTTGTGTTCCGGATTCCTATTATTCACATTTTATGTTCTACAACCCAAAGTTACGCTTACATTGCTCCGCGATATCAACGATATAGAAAGAAAAAAACGAAGTCACGGCTCTAGGGGAATTTCCTCAAACAAGAACTCGGCAACTGCGCGTGGGAGAGACCGATACGCTTATTTGTACCCTTATCAGCGACGTCTGAGCCGGCACTTCACTTCCAAAGAACAAGCTAAAAGAAGTGTTTAAAGACGAGCAGCAAATTTTAAAAAAAATCGAACTCTGAAGTACGAAAATGGGAAACTGTAATAGCACTAGAGTTTCTTCCTGATCTAACGACTTCCGGGACGAGTTTCCGGTCGCTCATCTTGCTCTACCGTTATTATTATTATTATTATTATTATTATTATTATTATTATTATTATTATTATTATTATTATTATTATTATTATTATTTGTTGTTCGAACCGCGCATGCGCCGAATGGACGCTGTTATTATTTTTTCGAATAGACACGTGGAATGTTACGTGCACTTACGGCCATCGAGTGCGAATGAGTAGTCGAGGATAATCGAGAGAGAGGGGTGAGAAAGAGAGAGAGAGAAAGGAAGAAAGGTTACACGAGACACAGTACTTCCGGCCCAACTTCTTTGTTGCGAGTTTTCTTCCGGTGTTAGCTTCGCCCGATAAAGTATTAAACGGCGCAGCTTCTTTATTGTTTCGAAATGTGGCTTTGAAGATTTTTCGGGAAAGCTACAACGAGGCTTTGAGCTCACAGAAAGAAAGAAAAAACCAGAGAAGAAGGAAAAGGTGAAAATAGAGAAGTTTGAAGTTTGTCGAATCGGCGTTTTTTGCTGGGTTGTCAAGTCTGTTCGCATTATTGGAGCGATGACTTTTACGTTGTTTGTTCCGTATCTTGGTTTGTTCGACGTCGACTTCCCGTTCGTTGCGCTTTGACTTCATTTCGCTTCTCGTCTTGTCGATTTATTTATCACTCTCGGAGTCTGAGCCGCTTGGGTCTTATGTGTTATTCCGTTTGTATCCGCTGTCGTTGTTATTGTCCTTATCTTTTATACGTTGCTCGGCGCGTGTGTGGTAATGTGTGGTTATAACCACTTGATCGCGATGATATGTGTTATGCGTGTGCGATTTGTGAGCGCGCTTAAATTTTGGGCAATAACTATAGGTTGGTCATTTTCTCCAACGCGGCTCTCGCGAACCATGCACTAGGAAGGAACCGTATTGTGGTTTTTGTCGTTGCGAAGGGGTGGTGCTAGATTTCGAAACATTTCATCGCCCCCCCCCCCCTTTTTTTTTTTCGTGATCCTATTTCTTGCTACGCGGGTGATATGGGAACCCCCTCCCCCTAAAAAAAAAGTCAAGAGAAAACAGATCGCGCATCTGACTAGAACGACACGAAGTTGAGCTAGTTGGTAAGGGTTCGTAATGCACAAACCTAAGGCGCGTAGACACGGACACAAGAGAAGGTATAGGTCAGATAAAAGGACAGCACGTTTGATAATACGCAGATAAGGGCAAACATAAGATAAGGACAACACATAACATGGGTGGCGGTGTCGCAATTCTTCGTTGACATCCCAGCTTACGGTGTCCACGTTACCCTGCGTAGTAATCTCTTCCGGTGCTGAAATTTGTTTCTCTGCGGCTCAAGTTGCGTACACTCTACCTTGCCGTGATTACTTGTTTCGACGCGGCTTACAGAGTGATATACTGCGGGGATCTTCGTTCCCGTTGCTTCTTATCTGCGTCTAAGCTATGCTATTTTTATTTTCTTCTTTTCTTTCTTCTGATGTCCTTCCACGTGCACTTCTCGGTGCAAATAGATTACGTGTTGCTCGTTTCGTCATTGCAGCTTGTTTGTCGAGGAGTCCCGGTAGTCTATGCGGGGACAGTAAATCCGGATCACCAGCGATGATAAGGAAACACGATACGACCTGGAAGACACGGCGTTACGCAGTTCGGTGCAGCGCTGTCAGAGGCAACGGGGCGAGCGTCCGCGTAGCGATCGAGAGCTGACCAGTACGGCAGCTTGCGTTAATTTCGTGGTTACTCTATGCGCACGCTCGAGTTAGTGTTCATTTTTCATGTCCTAAATATTCATGGCCTAATGGACAATAAAAAAGTTAGTGAAGATTGCGTTAGTGGCGCAAGGCTAGCCAAGCTGGTGGACACTTGGCTAGTCCTGGGTTTGTCTCCGGCACACCCACACTTCGTCGTGGTTCGAGGCTTAGGGAAACGACTCGCAAAACACTGCGAGGTCCAGCGAGCGCTATGCACTGGACGTATCGACGTACACTGTTGTTGTTTTCCTCAACTCTCTCCTGTCTTTGTGTTGTTTCTTTTTTTCTGCATGCACGTGAAACACGTGCTCCTGCCAGCCGCAGTTCTGCCAGTGTAGTAGTGTGCTGAGGTCATGCTCGCGAGAGGAGAAAGAAGCGTGTTTTCGAACGTCTCACATTGGGCGTTGCGTAGAAGTAAGTGCACGCAACTCTTGGACACCTGAGCTAATGATGGTGATAGTTATCTGACACTGGCAAGCACTTTACGAGAGCCTGAAACGCTTCGCATTTTAATAGGAAGCACAAAACGTCAAAGTAAGGCAAAAAAAAAAAAATTCACAGGCGATTCAGCGGGATGCACAATAAGCAGGGGTTAACGTTGCCTTTCTTTTTCCTGTAACTGTTCTGTATATTAATGCTTTACTCTATACCGTTTGTAGCATTTACTTACTTGCCTTCTTGTTTTAATGATTACATTTTTCTGTGATGCAGTAGAGATAGCGGGAGAGCGACATATGTAAATGAGATAAAGGTTACCCGGAATCAGGCCTCCCGGCTGGCTATTCTGCGCTGGGGGAAGGGAGAAAGGAAACAAAGACGGAAAAAAAGAGTGGCGTAAAAAAATGGCGTGAAAGAAAAAAAAAGGAAAAGGAGGGAGGAAATAAAAGTTGGGGGACGCTTAAGCTTCGCCTTTACGAGTGACCGGTTCTTTAAGAGTGAACGCGTCATAGCGCCCCGTATTCATGGCCTGCTCGTAAAATAATTACGTTTTCTTGTACAATAAAAGTGCTGTTTGGGCTATCGTATGTTTAGGTTTTAGTTAACTCGTAGTTCCCGATTTCTTTCTCTACAGATGTTACGTTGAAAAACTTGAATTTTGGTCACTAATGTACTGAAGGCAGCAAAAAGTCACGTTACTGCGCGTCGTGACCTGGAACATTTTCTCTTTTGTTTTTTTTTTTAGCGCAATCGCGGTTCCGTTCCCTCAGCGACGAAAAGCTTATGGACAATATTTCATGGGACGTGGCGCCACCTTACAGCAAACGGGGTAACTGCAGCTGGGAATCAACGAATAGTGGTTCTCATAATTATTTCGTAGTCTGTGAAAGTTCGTCCTGCCACGGTGGTGTAGTGGTTATAGTACTCGGCTGCTGATCCGAAGGTCGCGGGATCGAATCCCGTCTGCAGCGGCTGCATTTCGATGGAGGCGAAAGGTTGAGGGCCGTGTACTGAGCGATGGCAGCAGATTGCCGAAATTTCCGGAACCCTCCACTGCGGCGCCTCTCATGATCATTTCGTGGTTTTGTGACTGTAAAGCCCCAAAAACCAGCCCGTGGAAGTTCTGACACGTTTTGTTGAAAAATAAGTGGGCGCTTTCGAGGTGCATCTTAAAACGAAATTGCAGACTCCCCGCTACAAGTAGTGAGACATTGTTCGGCTGACGTGATCACAGGAGCGTCGACGATTCATCGGCGGCGTTTTCTTGCTACGCTTCGAAAGTATTGCAGAGCCCTTTATAAAAGCTCTCGCTCTTTACGTGATTAGCGTTGCAAAATACATACCCACCTCGCACTTACAGTGGGCGTCAAGCAAGGAACGTGGCGGATCCGTTTTTGGACGCTTCTGTTATGGCTTTGCGGCTGAGACATTCCGAGTTAATTTTACTACAGATTTGCTGACCCGACTTTTCGCGGTGCATATATAGAAATGCCTACTTAATCTCGCCCGTCCGTTGGTTATTACCGATTTGGTTTTTTTTTTTCTTTGTTTTCACTGCAGCGATAAATAGATGAGTCGGCATCGTTTTCTGACCCTTTACACTTGGTTGCCAGCGTATGAAAGTTACTGTTGTAGCTTTTTCGGTGAGCAAAAGGAAGCATTGCAGTGGTTTTACGGGCCAAAACCATGTATATCAGTGAAGCACGGCATAGTAGAGGACTTGCCAATAATTTGGGACACCGGGAGTTGTTTAATGTCCATTTAAATCAAAGCACATGGTTTTCTTGTGTCGTGCTATTGGGTCAGCGCCTGTCGCCGAAAAAAAAAAGAGCAAATCGTTTCATTATTGCGCGTCACTTGCGTTGTGTGCAACTTCGAACCCATAGTCGGCAGCGCGCCACCCCATGTTGTGAACTGAAACTTGCGAGGTTTCGCGACGCCGCTGCACAGTATTAAGTGACGTTCCTCAGCGAAGGGCTGCGCGGGCAGCGTCCGTGGCGTAGTGACCGGCATGCCGAAGGGCTTAGCGTGGCCGGTGGACGCGAGAAACGGCAACGAAGATATACTGAATGAAAACTAACATAATACAGTGGTGGTGGTGGGGGGTGGTCCACGCCTGTCTTCGGAACGAAGTGAGGACGATGCAAAACAGCAACAGAGAACATAGAAAAAAGAAAGAAATAAAAAGTAAGATCTGGGAGGACAGGATTAGTTTCTCAGGCAGCGATTTCTCCCATTTCTACGTTGCCGTTTCTTTTTTTTTTTTCTTGGTTCTTGTTCTTGAGTTTGTTGATGTTGCTCTCAGGACTTGGTGTCGCTGTCAGCGGGGGACACCTATAAAGAAGGTACAGTGAAGGATAACAGGAAAGAGGAAGTTAGTCTTTGAGGGAGCTTTCGGGGGATCTGATTCTTTCGCGGGCGTAACGTGTGTTGCTCGGTATTGCGTGTCCACTTGTACGGGACAAGCGCTTTGTTGTCCAGAACAACGGGAACAACACCAAAAACAATAACCACAGAGAGAGAGAGAGAGAAGAATGGTGTTGTTTCTGTTTGTGTTTGCACGACGTATCTGGGGTGCATAGCTGTCGGCAAACGAGGAAAATGAAGTGAATAAAAGAGAGAGAGAAAGTGAGAAATATAGATGGTTGAGGGGAGGGCCGGCTTAAGGTCGGAGGAAGGAACAAGGGATTTCGGTCTCGGCTTAGTTTGCTCCTCGCGTAGTTCGCAATGGACCACCGTCGGAGAAGGAAGAACAAAAGGTTGAACGCATAGAGATTGAGATGGATGGATACGCAAATACAGTCAACAGCAAACGTTTATGCGAATCTCGAAATTCTCGAAAAATCTGCATTCCGCCTAGCCTCGGAATATCACCCTAAATTAAAAGTTCCAGCCGGTGCATCACAAAAGCCTTTACCCACTGAAACGTTTAATTACAGGCTGTGTTCCGAGGCTAGGCGTTATTGCAGATTTTTCGAAAGTTTCGCGTCCCGTACACCTTTGCTGTTGACTGTACATGTGGGAAAGCGAAAGTGAACAATAAGGAGTTGAAATCCAAACTAGAAGAGAAGCTCAGGGGAAGATGGATGCTTGAATCGATGAACAAATCGCAAGGTACGATTTAAAACAGGGAATGTCGCGGGAGCCAACGTTTCGACAAGCGGACTTGTCTTCGTCAGGGCGGCAACTGCCTTCTCCGGCGTTCGTTTATGTACGCCTTTGCACACTCTCCCCCGTCCTCAGAAAGAGAGGAGGAGAAGAGCAGCACGTGCGAACACACACACAAAAGAAAAAAAAAAGGGGGGGGGGGTTGGGTGCAGGGGTATTTGGGTGACAGGTGTTAGCGTGACTAATATAAATGGCAAGAGCGAGAGCTTCCAGAGTATCCGCTCCTTGCACATATCTTGCAAATGCATTGTGTGCACAGGGCTAGAAAGCAGGGTGGAAAAAGGAACACACGCTCGGAACAGAAGTTACTCCTAAGGCATGTGTCCCCCCTTCCACCCCGCACCACCTGTTATACAGGTGGTGCGGGGTGGAAGGGGGGACACATGCTGTTATACATAGCTGCGCAGAGGTGCGTTCATGTCGATGCTGAATTTTGTAGATGGCTAGAAAAAGTAGACAGGATCGCTGGCAGTATATAACGGACGGGCGTATTTTTGTAGAAGGTTTCGGAGATTAAAAAAAAAAAAATTGGTCGCTGCCATTTGACCCACGAGTATGATGCATCGAAGCTTCTCGCGTAGGAGACCGTAGGGGCGCTTCGTACCAGCTGCTTCGGATGATGTTGTTGTTGTTGTCCTCAATTCTGGCACATACCCACCCTGGGGGATTGGCCAAGATGTGAGAAGTTGAAAGAGAAAAGTCATAAGTAGTGTGAAATGCCAATCAGAATCGAATAATCAGGATGGAATTAACTGTGAAGAGTACGAATTTACGAACAGAACCTGCCTGAATCAATTATGAATTTTTCAACAGTAGAGCACACATCCCTGCGGCAATGTCCTAATGAAGAGGCTCCCAAAGACAAAATATTGGAGATGGAGAATTCCAACGCAATCCTATGAAGAGAATCTTTCAATGTGTGTTTTCTTAATGGGTGTAACCGAGTACATTTTAGGAAATAATGGTCGATAGGTTCGTCTTCGCCGCAATATGGACACAAAAGCGATGGGGCCAGACCAGCTCTGTGCATATCAAGCCACGCTTCTTTTTTTTTACGCGAACGGGAATGGGCATACTCGTATTGGACAAGACCCCGTGGTGCTTCACATTGATCGCAGTCGATAGGGACAGCGATAGGTCCGCGCGCAGATAGTTTCGGCGAATGTTCGAATAGGAGAGATATCTTCTATGGACGACATCATCTAAGCTCCCTTTTCCTTCAGGTCTGCGCCGGCGAACATGCTGACGTGATGGCATCTTGTTGTTGGGACAATATGTGAGGAAAAGCGACAAAAGAAAGAAAGCGATAAAGGAAACATGGCGTCAGCTTTGTCGTTAGAGCTGCTGCATTGTTTGGTATCGACGGTCCTCTGAGGAAATGTGCAACGGGAATGAAAACAAAAAGAAAATCTGCAATAAGTGTGATTGTAGCCCGCATCGCCAGGTGGCGTGGAACACGAATGAAAGTGATGGCTGGCTGTGTTGCCGGACAGAAGGACCGTGGAGCTGTGTTTTATGGAGCAAAGAAAAAAAAATGTCGCTGTAGCGATAGAACAAAGGGCGACATTGGAAGCCTTGTTTCGTAGTACGTGCCGAGTCCGGCAAAAGGCCCGCACGTGTTCGAAACCCGCATCGCATGTCCTCTCGTAGTGGACATCGCTTTGTGCTTAAGCTCTCGCTATAAGGTACCTTTGTGGAACTATTGCGTGGGGTCTCCCTTTTCGATTACTGACTCCTTTCTTTTTGCACTTCGCATTTGTTACAGCGCTTCATCGTGTTTACCTCGCCGGTTTTTTTTTTCTTTTCGTGAGTTAGTTTTTTTTTTTTTCACTCTGGGAGAGTGGGAAGAGAGTAGCGCTTCATTGACCGCTGTACGTCTAGTAAGTGTAAAAGAAGCGTACAGGAAAAAAAAAAAAGAGTGACAAGAAGTAAATATAGGCGAGAGTTTCAGAAGTGTCGCGGGAAAGTAATTGAGGAAGAGTACCTGTCACCAGACCTGTGTTTATTTCTTTTATAGCCTCGTATATAACCTTTGGTGTTCCCCTTACACAAGGCCCAGAATTGGGCCTGTAAGGCATGTTGAATAAATAAATAAATAAATAAATAAATAAATAAATAAATAAATAAATAAATAAATAAATAAAATGAGTGTGCGGTTAGAAGGAGAGTGATACCTTTGTTGCACTATATGTTTTAATGTCGTTAGTTTCGAAAGACATTCAGTGCAGCGAATGCCGTTCGATCAGGAGTAGTGCCACTAAACAAAAAAACAAGATGGCTGTGGCTTAACGCAGTTATGCCTGGGTGTACGTAGCGAGAGGTACGGTTAATCTTATTATTTAACTTGCTTCTCTGTACGGTTACATCTTTATCGTTTAGCTTCGTACGTCTGAGCGGCGAGCGGCGCTACCAGCTGCGGCGGTTGCTAGGTAACGGCTCAGCTCGTGGTTTCACCGGCTCCTCCTCTGACGTCATGCCAGATGGCGCTGCGAGCGGAGCTGCCAGCTACGGCGGTTTCTAGGCAACAGCTCAGCTCGCGGCTGGCCACCGGCCACCGCTGAGCGGCGAGAAAGCGGCCAATGTAGCTCTCGCTACAAAGTAATAATAATAATAATAATAATAATAATAATAATAATAATAATAATGTCGTTCGTTCGTGGCATCAAGAACACATACCTCCAAGAGAAATGGGGAAAAAAGGTTTCTATTTTCAGTTTATCGCGATAGACACCTTAGAACGCTCAGCATACTTCCACTAACGACTCACGAACTAAGAATGCTCGCTGCTGCGTTTTACTTTGCGTGTCAGATGGCTCACATTCAGTGCAAATGCGAAGGCGAATGAGTCTGTCGAGCTCGTTCGATTTCATAAGCCGTTCGATTTGGATGATCATAAATATTGCTGTGCAGAAGCCCGATAATGCCATTAGATGAATAATTTCATTCGATTCGACTGACATATAAGACATCCGGTGTGACAGCACATTGCCCAGACGTCCAGTGTGACAGTATCAGTGCGACAGGAGATTCACAAAACCAACAGTGTAGCAAAGGAGAAACGTAATGGCCACTTTCGAAGCGCTCGAACAAAAAAAAAAAGAATTTCGACTCTCGAAGCTGAAACAAATTTTTAGCTTGACTGACTACAGCTATTAGCAAGTTAGTATTGTTGCTGCTACAGGAAACGTACGTTAAGTTGAACTTAAAGAATTTGTTCTTCTGACATTAAATTTTTTGCTCTTATCGCTGTTTATTTGCTCGTGCAGTCTCCAGCAGTCGCCAGCGAATCTACGATGCTTGCAACCTACGGCAACGGCTCTAATACGCCAGCACACCTCTCTCTCTCTCATTACATGTCTCCATACGTCGTTCCGTTTCATTCCAATGGATCTTGATGAGATTATGTTTTGCTGCATCCTTTCTGAGGTCGGTTGTACTCGAACGTAACACCTTCACAGGTCTCTTCTCCTAATCAGAACGAATGAGAACCCGTTATGGTGTAAACAAGGTAAACAGGTGGCACAAGAGGTGCTTTTTACGGCGCTCTTCGTCCATAAAGAACCGAGCTCGTGCACGCCCACCGAATTTATTGCGAACGCGTCCGTTCTCGCCTTTTCGTCCCTTTTTTTACCCTTCTTTTCAAAAACGGTAGCGTGCAATTCGATGCACGCCAAGGAATTAACGGGAAAAGTACATCCAGACAAGAGATGGTCGGGCATAGCGAGCGCCGAGGCTAAGCAACGCCCTAGCTAAAATAGCGTCGCCCGGTTGCGAGGGAAAGGGGGTGGGGTGTGGATGAAACGACGAGGGCGTACGGGAAAGGAGGATGAACTGATTTGGGACAAAAAGGTTAGGTGAAGGGGATATACAAAGGGATGGTCAAGGCACGCAATGTGAAGTGCCGTGGATCTTTCGGGAAGCCAGCTCCCGAGAGCTTTTCTCGCTGTGGTTAGAAAGAGAGAGAGAGAGAAAGAGAGAGAAATGATGGCCTGAATGGGTGGAGGGAGGCGACGCCTCTAAATGAAGCACTGGATGGGACGCCGTAATGATGATGGAACATGCTAAACGACTCTTCCGTGTGCGAGGAGGGAGATGGGAAGGAAGGGAAGAAGCCGGCCCACGAGGTGGAGACCGAACGAAAGCCCCGTCCCCACGACGAAAAGGAACATTAGAAACAAAGTATCGGCAAAGGAAAAAAAAAGCGGGGAAAGGGTATATAGAAGGCGGAATAAACGACGTGCGGAAAAAAATGAGAGGAAGGGATTGAAGAATTGTTACGGTGTACGAAAGAGCTCTGAGTAAGGTAAAATATGATGAAAGACCGAAGGAATGATGTAAAATATGAGTGCGCGAAAGAGAAATGGGTGAAACGACGACTCTGACAGGCTTCGTGGGGATAAAATGGGAATAATGAAGTGAAGCGACGAGAGAAAGAGTAAAACGGCGTGCTGTGGCATGGTGTGCGAGAGGATGGATAAAAGGGGAAGAAATGGGGAGGGAAGGAAGAAGATGGGGAAAGAACACAGTATATGGGATGCCGTTGAATGAATGTCATGCGTGGGAAGGGTGGGGAAAGCACATGACACGTATATATATCTAGTAAAACAAGGTTAGGTATGGGGACTTGCGTATAGGACGAAGGCGTGGAATATGTGGCAGAAAGGGTTATGGGAGGGCGGGGGGAAGATGATAGGGAGCATGGGATGCACAGCGGTTGTGCAGCGATAAAGCGTTGTCTATAATGCTTAAAGTACTGGGCTGGAACCCCAACCGCTATGGTTTTTCCGAGTGGGGAGAGATATCCCGACTTGGCGCTCTTCAGCAGGGCAGCGATGCTCATCTGGAAAAGTGGCCTTCCTCCTGTGATGCCTTTTCTTCCGAGGACGCTACGTCTTGCTCCCTTATAGGAATTGCAGAAATTAGGGTCTTCCCGCTAACCTCGATCACTCAGGGAATGGAGCAGTTATGGCTCATCGGGAGAAAAAATGAGAAAAAGTGAGAATGAGGGAATTCGATGCGGGAGACACTAGTCGAGAGTTTGGTATCCGAGGAGACAACAAGAGACACTGAAAAAAAAAAAAACCGGAAAAGAAGGAGCTCTCACCACCGATATCTCGTCGAAACGAGACATCGGAGAATGGGGAGAAGACATGGCCAAGAAGCTAACGGGGAAAAAATTAACAAAATAGGGAGTTAATTCCAATGAAAACAGGGAAGCATGGGGACAAAACAGTGGCGAGACAAAAGCTGAAGTAAGACGCGTCTCCGTCGTGCACTTGCTGCCGCGGGTCGATGCCTCGTCTCTTCCTTCCGCCACTTCTTCCGGGTTTCTCTCTTCCCTTCATCCTCATTCTTCCTCCTTCTCTTCCGCGGAAGCTCTTTCGCGATGAAAGGGCGGTGAAAAGGGGGAGGAGGAGACTCGGGTGTTTTTTTTTTTTTTGTTAACGCCGCTTGCCGGACGAGTATCTGTCTACGCCTGCATTTGTTCTCGCGAATGTTTCATCCATGTTTTTCTTTTTTTTTTACTTCCGTGTCGTCGGCTTCCCTAATGAAGATGGCGACGGAGAAAACGCGCGCTCACGTCTCAGCGACTTCCGGGCTTGTTAGACACTGTGTATATCCGCGATACAGCTGCGCTCGCGTTAGTACCGTGCATCGGCCGCCGCCGCGGTGGTGTTGGTGGTTACGGTATGCTCGGCAGCTGACTCGAAGGACGCGAGTTTGATGCCGGCCGTGGCTGTCGTATTGTAGATGAAGACGAAATTACATGGGCCTCCAGTGCGTTTTGATGGAGGACCGTGTAGTTAGATTTAAGTGACCGTTAAAGGGCCGCAGGTGGTCGAAATTTCAGGAGCAATCTGTACTATACCAAGTGTTTGACAGTCGTGTCGTGGTTTCGGCGTGCGAGATCGAGCAGTTATTAGGGGCGAAGCTCCTTAAGGTTTGGGTCTGTCCGTCCGTTGTAGTAGCGCGTTACCTACTAGGAACGCGCTACTAGGAGGGCGCGCGAGCTCTCTCACTCTTCCATCTGCTGTCTTGTGAGAGAGAGAGACAGAGACAGCGAAAGGCGCGCGTTGACTATGGAAACGCTCTTTCTTCGATGAACGCGCTACCAGCTCGCAAAGAAGGCTAACGCCCCCCTCACCCGCGAGAGACAAGCTTGACGCAGGCAGCGTCTTCTAGCGAGTTTCTTGATTGAAAAATACCGACTGCTCGCGTTGGAGAACCGTTCACCGGCCACCCATATATATATATATATATAGAAGGCCGGTCTCCGGCTGAAACATTGAATAAACGCTTTCCGCATTTTTGCTGCCAATTCCGAGGGTCTACTACTCATCTCTGCCTTCACGCCTCCGGCCTATTCACCACCATGACTGCTATATATATATATATATATATATATATATATATATATATATATATATATATATATATATATATATATATATATATATATAGGCACTGGATTTTGACTTGCAGTGAAGTGCCGGTGGGAGATTTCACTTGTGCGTAGTTGAACCATAAGGATTCGTAGCGTGCGCGTTAACTAAATTAATCCGGAACTCGGCACGATCTACGATGAACCTCCGGAGCTTCGCCCACTCATCATCATTCACTCCGTGGATATGCTGTGAATTCTTTTCATTTAGCACTGGAGCATGTAGTGGGAGCGCTTGTCGCAGTTATCTACGGGGAAGCACGAAATCCTTAGTCCTTACGCGTGGCCAAATGCACGAATTGGCCGACTGGCCACGTGGTTTGGACTTTCGAGAGTGGTGGCTTGCCATTGGAAGTTGAGGCAGCGCAGACGGCGTCACCTCTTTGTCAGGTTCCGCGCATTGCTTTTAAAGTAATCTGAACCCGTTTCAGCAAGGACTTTTATAAGGCTTGCTGGGTTTAGAGTTCTCGGCTGTCAAGAGCGGATTATGTAGACAGAAAACTGTAGGCGCGTTCTCTCGTTGTGTATCTGTCAATGGTACGTTCTACGGGGAGTCTCATGTAACTCTGATGAGTAAAATGTGTAAATATAATAATTTACTTTTTTTTAGGAGGATGCGACATTTGGTTATTCCGCTAAAAAATTTGCCCTTTGATTTTTGTTCCTCGCTGTTTTGTGCATTTGTACAAACCATCATGATTATATGTAATGAACGTCGCAAAGAAAGGAATCGCCGCCCGTGCACTCCGTACACATTGTAAGCCGACGAAGCTGAAAAGTGCGGGCGCGGTGTTTATTTCCGAATGTTCAATAAGTCTCTCTCAATTATTGGCTTTACGTCCCTGTGTTACTTAAGAATGTTACAGCCACTCTTCCCTTTCTTTTTTTCATCACAGCGTTTACTTCATATGGCGGGCATTGTTCTTCGCATAACCACGGTCAGATAACAGTCGGCTGATGGCGAGATTGGGCAGAGAGCGATAGAAGAAACTAGTGCACGTGCAAATGGCGGCTCAAGAGAAAGAAGTGCGTACATGCACATAATTTCAGCATCTTATTTCTACACAAACCTTTCATTTCTCGTATCGGTTGCCCTCTATCACTTAAACTTAAGAAGTAATGGTTAGGGTGGGTGATCTCTTAATTGGCTTGTCCCCCGATGTGTGTGAGCGCCGTATGTATTAATCATCATCATCAGCATCATCATCATCAGCATCAGCAGCAGCACCTCCACCACCACCTGCTTCCTGCGACCACTGCGGACAATGCCAGACGCTGGTTAGGCTACTTACATATATAGTGAGCTTCGCTGTAGAAGCATATTTTTTTCATTTAACTTGATTCTGCACGAACACGTGACATGACCCTGCATCATTCCCCAGCTGCCTTGACGTCACTCTAAAAACGCGACTGTGTGGTCTTCTTTTTTTTTTTTTGGGGGGGGGGGGGAGGGGAGAGGGGGGGAGTCCAACCCGCGTACTTCACGGAATCTATAATTCTCGGCGATATTGGTGCTTTCTTTTGTTTCATTGGCTGCTGACAGCCAGAGCTCGTCCATTGAACTTGAGAGGACGAAAGGGTTGGCCAAACAGGATTTAAAGGCAAGAATCACAGAAACCTGACACGTACGGGCATTCGCCTGCCGTTCCTGGAAGATAGCAGCCCTCCCCACCTCATTGTTTTTCCCCCCTCTTCGCCTATCCATCGATGAGCCGCTGCACGAAAGTCAATGAACCGCGATGGACCGCAGCGGAAGCAGCCTTTCCGTAATTCCGTATTCAGCTCACCCGACACTCTCTTCAGGAATCGGAGCTCTAGCCCGAAAAAGTGGTGGTCTTTCTCTGCTTTTATGTTTTGGGAAAGCCTTCCGCACCCTTCACCATTGCTTTAAAGAACGGACTTTGTGGCATCGCTTGTCTTTATGCATACACTGCATGATATGGTAACACGCGGGCCGAATGAATGAAATCAAATATGTGGTGAGGATGGAGTAGAGATAGACTGATAGCTAGACAGGCAGATCTATCTATCTATCTATCTATCTATCTATCTATCTATCTATCTATCTATCTATCTATCTATCTATCTATCTATCTATCTATCTATCTATCTATCTATCTAATCTTGTATGCCTGAACTACGAACGCTCTATGCTTATGAGGCAAATATTAGAGCGGGGCTGCAGATTAATCTTGATCACCCGGGCTTCCTGCTTTTGCTAACTTGCATCTAAGCCTAAGCGCGCCGACGTTAGTTAAACTAGATAGATAGATAGATAGATAGATAGATAGATAGATAGATAGATAGATAGATAGATAGATAGATAGATAGATAGATAGATAGATAGATAGATAGATAGATAGATAGATGCGAGAAAAGCATACGGGAAAAGAAGTGAGTATGCCGTTGGCCACGGGGTGCTGACTGTCCGGCTTCCCCGAAGCTCTAGGGTGGAAGCCCTTTGAACGCTGACCCTTCTGCGCGGAGTTCATCGCACTGTTACAGTCGGAAGCGCGTAAGCTTTCCTCATGGTGCCACTCGGCCGTTACGCAGCATCACAGCTTCCTCGAATCGTCGGTGTCTACGTTTAACCTTTTCTTCTATCGACCGCGGGAAGCGGCGCCGTTCTTTTTTTTGTGTGTGTATGTGTGTATGCCTTCGTTTTTGTCTTGCCGAGACAGGATGAGTTCTCACTTTCAAGATTGCAGTCACGAATGACGGTTTCAGTTTCAGTATTTCTTTTTAATCCTGCCATTTATTTTTGGAAAGGTTTCGTGTTACGTGCTATTAGAGAGAGAGAGAGAGAGAGGAGGGAGGGAAAGAGGGAGAGCCACGCCTACCGGGTGATTGCGCTGCTGCCTTTGTCTGTACTTGATTAGGAAGTAAGAAAGGAAAGGACACGGTAGCGATCGAACGACGCGACGAGTGCGTTGGCTTTTGTTTCTCGCGAAAAGAGGGAGGCGACGCTTTTCCGTTTGTTTCCTTTTCGGTGTATTTATTTGCCTTACGACTATCGTCGTCTCGTCGCTTAGTGGCTCTGTCGATGGAGAGAATGGGGCTTTCGGGAAGGTAGAACACAGTGCAGTAAAAGAAGGTAGAGAGGTAGATCCAGAAGAAAAGAAGGGTTAGAAGTAGTGCACGCCAAGAAATTTGAAGAAGGAATGAAGAACTTTTGTAGAAGGAGCGAAATCTGGAGTCGATACAACGTAAATAAATAAATAAATAAATACTGAGTAGAGAAATGAAACAACGAAATGTGACGGGGCACATCAACATTGTGATTCACCTCCCAACACATGCGTGAGTCTTCAGATTACGTGACGAGGTTGTAAGATAAGGAAAAAAGGCATCAGCTTATACCATGACGTCATCGATGACGGTATTGTCATCGCTGTTTGGATGGTGTCCCACGTCAAACCATTTTCCTTCTGGCACAAATTTAATGCACGAATTCTTGTATGCTTCATTCTTCTTCTCCTTGTTGTTGTTGTTGTTGGTGGTGGTAGTGGGCTAGTGGCTGAATGCTTGAAACTTCATATGGCTTTGAAACTGCCTCTGGGATCGGTGCACAGCTCTGTTGCTTACGGAAGACAAAGATGTACGGGAAGTTTGGCCATATACAGCTTACTGTAATACTTCTGAGCACAGGCTGCTTTTACTTGATGTCCTACTGTGGACTATATTTCGGGGTAACGACTTGTTTTTGTAACGTAAAACGACGAGTACGGAACCACCGTTATATGAATGAACCAGCCTCTGCTGTTGTATCACTGCTGCATACAACAACAACAACAACAACAACAACAACAACAACAACAACAAAGGCGGTGGAGGTTCTTATTCAGTTAGAAAGCCATGGTAGGAAGGGACCAACACTGCAGCCCAAAAACATCGTCCGGTATTTCCGACGACGCTTTGGCAGCGCAGGCTGTAGAGGGCGCGCAGCCTGCCCCGACGCATCAAGAGCGAACGCGTGCATCAAGCTGTCGGAAATGGCTTTCCCGTGTCGTGCGCTGCATCTGTAACGTTTCTTTCTCTATTGCTTCCTCTTCCTCTGTAGCTAAGTCTTTTGTTCCGCCGGCTTTCGCTTACCCTTCCTGTACAGCGCCAGTCGGGATCGCGAGGGGACGCCGCTGGAGGGATGATAGTGGCGCCGAGCGCTATAGAGGGCAGCAGCTTCGAGGGTTAGGAGTCGATCTCTGCCTCCGCCAGCTCCCGTCTCTGTACATCTGCTTGTTTCTTAAGAATGATTAGCAACACAGCGTGTTGTGAGTGTAAGTTTGTGTAAGGTGTGAGCGTAAGCTATGAGTGTAAGCTGTGAGTGTATGCTGCGAGTGTAAGCAGCTTGTAGGGTTAGCAGTTTGTCAACCCCTGTCGTACACAATCGCGTACGTCTAGCAGTTTCATTTATATGACGAGTAATACTGAAACGCCGTGAACGAACCTCGCGAAGTGTAGGAAGGCAGCAGCTTCGAGGGTTGAGAGTTGGCGTGTCATTATCTGCTTGTTTCGGTGCCTATAATTCCACCTATTTCCTTCGAATGATTTGTAAGATCGAACAATGGAAACGAAAACTTCAGATTAAACCGCGTTATGAATGGAACGATCTAACTGCGTCGTAAAAAAATGGTGCTGCGTCGTAGTCACTGCGTTTGTGCACCAAAATATGCACGTTTTGAGAGGAAACGAGATAGTATTGCAGCCTGGCTGTACACTTAACGTTCCATTACAGCAGTGTACGCAACGAATAACCGTACACTGCAAATCGCGTCGTGAACCTACATTGACACTCACAAACACGGTCGCCCGTAGTACTAAAACGAAGGCCGACGGAAAGTAGACACATAAGGTACACGCAATGCTTAATATATCTTTGTTGAAACATCTGCCTGATTCCATTTCCTGCCACTGGTATCTACTCCTGCCTCTGGAATCAGGTAACCATTTCGGTTGATCACGTAACGGAATCGTATTTCATCAGGTAACGGAATTAGGCAAACGGAATAGGAGAGCGCGGTCCTGAATATACGATTAATGCCAGTGGCAGGAATCGAATATCAGGAATTCCTGCCAACACTTTTTCATGTTGCGCATCTGACTTCTACGTACGTTTGAACACCACGTGTAGGTGACCTGGTCTTATTGCTGTCTTCATACACAACCTTCGTGCGAGCAGTGACCAACAGAAGAAGTCTTGGTGGCAATATGAATTTTGGTTGCTTCGATTTTTTTTATGTACATGATGCCACACATTCTCACATGCACGCAATGTTCTCTTTCTCATTTCCATTCAATGTAGAATAAAATTTTGTTACGCAGTGTCATACGATTGCCGTAAATGCATAACGATCCCTCACACAGCTGTGTGCAGTGCATTCAGAAATTCCGGCACATAATGCCGCACCACGGCCGCTACATAGAACACACACCGCGCGCACTGTACGTTGCGACCGTGGTCGTACATTGCGATACATACGTAGCGGTGTCTCACTCGTTTGTATTCAGTCCTAGAAGGGAATTCATCTACATAATAGCATACATAACCTTGCATACTTAATGTTCTTTCATGTAACTGTATTCAGCGAAGAATGAAATTCTGACGCGTGCAGTGTCGTCCATTTGCATATGCGCGTAATATTCCGTCACATAATTGTATTAAGTGGAGAATAAAGTTCTGTTTCGCACTGTTCAGCCATTCGGGTCGCCCGCACTTGCTCGAGTTATCTGTATATAGGCACACCGACGTAAGCGCAAAGTCGCAGGTGCGTGACGGAGAAGCTGTCAAGGCTCGTAGACTAATATTTCTCGCATTACGGGAAGCCCGCTTCACGAAAATGAACGGCGTAATAAAAAGAAAGCAAAAATTTTCACGCCTCAAGATAACGAAGTGAAGAGAAGGAATAAATAAAAAATGAGAAACAAGTAACGGAGGCGGAGGAACGTTTAATTATGTATTCTCTTTTTTTCTCTCTCTCTCTCTCTCCCTCGACGTGGCGTTTCCCGAGTGTCCATTCTCTTAAGCCTCGCGGGATTTCGAAGTTCGGAGCCGCTCCCCGACCCGACGGGCGATTTGCAAGGCTAATTTGGCCACGCGGCGCGCGCTTTAAGACTCCAACGTATTTTATGCGGCAATATGCGAGTTAGGCCGGCCGACTTTCTGCGTATCGCCGGTCCTCCCTTCTATCTTTTCTTTTTTCTCCCCAGTATTTTATTTATATCGATACGTTATGAGGATATGCCGGCGCTCAAATATGGCGTCGACTTCAGCGCCTTCGCTGTGAGGTAGGTTGTACATGCAACGTAGGTATACACATTTGAACACAACATATCAAATAACATCTTAAAAGCGGCTTTTCGCTTATGCCCCCCCCCCCCCCTTTTTTTTTCAAGCATTTTTTGACATTTCGATATTTAGAAGCGTTGGAAACTCGTGGGACACCACTCCGATATCATCGTAGGACATCACGACGATATCATTAACTATACAGTAATAACGAAAACTTGATAAGGGGGATATCAACCACGTCGTGTCTTCGCCCCCTTTTGCCATCTTTCATATACGTACAAATTTTATTTCCCCAGAGGTTTGCCATTGGGGACAACACTGGCTGCACTTTCCGAGTAGGACTACACAGGGAATGCCTCCCGTTTTTCGCCGAAGCCCTAGGCTTCTTGAGACGCACGCTGTAATCCCTTTAATCCTCGCCGAACGGGGCGGAGTGGATTTCTCGCGGCCGTATGAGTTTTATCCGCACGGGAAAGCCTGTTGGGAGGCGAGGCCTGCCGCGCTCTGGCGAGGTGATCAATATGGCTTCGCAAGCAACGTCTGCGAGAAAGACGACGGTTTCTACAAAAATATATATATGGGAAACACGTTTGAACTCTCTCGCGTCAGCGGGATCGCGTATGTATTCCAATTTAGTCCCACGTTCTTAGCGATGTGTACCCGTGCTCCAGTTTGTTTTGCCCGTTTCGTGTCTGTGCCTTGCCCTTTCCACATGTTTGCCGGCACTTTCTGATGATGCGGCGGTGTTTGTTGGCGCAAGGGCTTTGCAGCAGTTTGCGTCGAGTCAGCGAGCGAGGACTTTAGTTGGGGTTGGTACGTCCACGGGGTTAGCGAGTCGTTCCGAATGCGAATGGAAATGCCTTGCCTTGCGTTGGTTGTAGTGCGTTCGTGTAAGGCACCCGTTGAGTACCCAACATGAACCAAGTTCTTGTTTGTCTTGTTTTTTGGGCGATTGTTTGGTTTACGCTCGATTGCTTCGCTCGCTCGCTCGCTCGCTCGCTCACTCACTCACTCACTCACTCATTCACTCACTCACTCACGTGACACTCACTCACTCACTCCACTCACTCATTCATTCACTCACTCATTCCACTCACTCACTCATTCACTCACTCACGTGACACTCACTCACTCCACTCACTCACTCACTCACTCACTCACTCACTCACTCACTCACTCACTCACTCACTCACTCACTCACTCACTCGCTCGCTCGCTCGCTCACTCACTCACTCACTCACTCACTCACTCACTCACTCACTCACTCACTCACTCACTCACTCACTCACTCACTCACTCACTCTGTACAAAGTGGAATAGAATAGGGCCAGCGCAGTGTGGACTATTGCTTTCATATTAGAAAACGTGTTAGAAATCTGTCTTATGTGGCAACCTATGGCTTGAGTGTTAATTTTGTCTCTGTGCTCGGCACACTGCAGTCTCGTTAATCTATCAGGCCGATGCGTACTCTAAACGAACAAAAACCCACCGTAAGCACATCGTCAAAGCCTTTACTTTGACGGTCCACGTTTAGTTTTCTGCTTTGCTCTCTTCCTCGCATTCAAACTCCGCCGAATAAAAGTTCCTCCCCTGCTCCAACTTCCCCCATCTTTTTTGCGCACGGATCCACGGGAGTATCAAAGCGAAGCTTCCTCTCTGTTTAATGCCCACTTCCGACAGCTCTTTCAAGCGGAACCCAGTGAATCCGTATCGAGTTTTTTTTTTTTGCTTGCCCGCACGGCTCTCGCGATTTCTCGTTACTGCCGATAGTCGACGCGACGCTCGATTTATCTCCTCGTCCGATCCTGGCTTTACTGCTCGCGGAACCCGCGTACGGCCTCGGCTCCCGTCCGCGGTGACGACGTGTTTTACGACAGTCGGGGACATATTCGTTCGGTCGCCGCGCTTGCCGTGGAAGCAGCCGACTACAAAAGAAAGAAAGAAAGAAAGAAAGAAAGAAAGAAAGAAATGGTATAACCAAAGCACGTTCCAGAGAAAGGGAGCAATATAAAGAGGTAGTATTTATTTATTTATTTATTTATTTATTTATTTAATTATTTATTTATTTATTTATTCATGATACTTACAGGGTCCAACAGGGCATTAAGTAAGGGGGACAATTACAAAAGTAAATAATAGAAATAACATCAGTAAATGCATAGAAATAAGTACTTCAAATATAAGGAAATAAGCATAAGGAAAGGATGAGAAAATGAAATAAAGAAGAAAGAATGATAGAAAGAATGCATGGGTGACAACATGGGTGACAGACAAAAGAAAAAGAAAGGAACAAGCAAGGAAGTAGAAATATAGAGAATAAGAGAGAGGGAATGCAGATATATATTATTGAAGCAGAGGAACAAGGAGGTATGAAGCCAGAAAGGAAAGGATTAAGAAACATGGGAAGGGTAGGCAAGGCAAGAAAATAGGGAGAAATAGGGCGATGTGGGAGAGAAGGAAGAAGGAGAATTAAGTGAACGAAGCAAACAGCATCGTAATGCAAAAAAAAACCCCACGAAGAAAGAACGAGAGTGAGAGAAAATAAAAGAAACAGACAGATTCTTGGGGAAAACGGTTGAGAGCTAGAAAGAAGAAAAGAAAGGGGCAAAGAGAGAAAGGAATTGAGGAAGGCAATTGGAAATAACTCAGAGAGTGAGAATTGCAAGGAGGGAGGAATTGATATCAAATGGAACGACACAAAAGGTGAAAAAATAGCGAGTACATACGAAAGTATGACGAAAAAAACATGACGCGAAGGATGGTTGGGGAGTAAAAGAACTTGAAGCAACTAAGGTCCAAGAATGAGCGCAATTTTCGGTTCCTTGTATTTCTAAGCATTTCGGCGGGACCTGCGAATTCTAGTGGGTAATCTCTAGCGCCGTATATAAGCTTTTATGTTGGCCCATTTGTAGCTATGTATGTTTTCGTCATTTCTCTAACAGTTCGATGTAAAAGGAGCCGTCTTTACGCGCCTAAGCGTGTGCGCGTGAAAAAAGGATGCCAGTTTCGCGAGAATGGCGGAACGATGAATGCGATAGCAATGCATGATATGAAAGTGAGGGGCTAACAGCTAACTCTTTTGGATACGCTCTCACATAACTCTACAAAACGCTGGTGTAAGGGAATTCGGCTGCTCGAGGGACACTTTTCGCAGTCTCTTCGAGTTGCGAGCGCAGCACGTAGAAGGGTGTACGAGCCGCCCGCTGATGGCTGCCGAGATAGCGCGCACGCCAGCGGTGGCGACCGCGCGAAGTCCACAGTTGTTGCCCCCCCCCCCCTCTCCCGTCTTTTCATGCTCGTTAAAGACGGGCGGGGCGTTTCCTCTCCGCTTCGACGGCAGGCGTCCCGATCGGGGTGATGTTATCGCATGCGCCCTCCTGAGCGACGGAGATGGGCCGGGATCGTATGATCTGCTTCAGCCGTGTTCGTCGCCCCCACTCGGGTGCTTTTACACGCTGGTAGAATGTACGATGCGGGGGCATTGTTAACAATTTGAACATTATGCGGGACATGACAGTGACGGGAAAAAAGCCCGTCGAGACTGTCCATATAATTTCCCTCACAATAAAAACCGTAAAACGATCATAATATTTTGGCCCCCCTCTCACTTTTTAGATAAGTTCACCTTATATCCGTTTTTCTAGTTCAAGCGAGATTGCCCGCGTTCATGTTAATGAGAAATATCGAAATATCCAATCAATCAAACAATCATGTAGACTTGATGCAAATTGTTTTCGGCGGGAAAGCAGTGGTAATGGATCGATCATCAATCAATCAATCAATCAATCAATTAGTCAATCAATCAATCAATCAATCATGTCGACTTGGTGCAAATGTTTTTGAGTAAGAGACTAATAGTAATATCTGCTGATCCTGGCGATATCTTCGCCTTCTTACCAGCAAATAGTAAATACAGGCTACGCGAATCCGCATGTCACATCATATTTTACTATGTTAATGTATCGTCATCACCATCGTCCTTATCATTTATTTTATCTTAAGAGTCCTGGATGCTTTATTACGAAATGTGGGATGGCGGATAATAACCTTATGTTACGAAGGTAAAGCACATGAGTACAAATTGTGTAGACGCCTTATGCTATTGTATGTCGCAATTCATCTGTCAAGTTTAATTCATTGCGAGTGCTTCTGCCTTCGAAGAATATTAGTTATGGAGAGCCGGCGATGAGGTGTGATGAGTTACACAAGTAGTTATCTTAACTGGGTAGGTGGTATTCCATTACGACCTCTCCCTTTATTTAAGTTTGACGCAGGAAGAAATAGAGAAAAGGCACTGACAGCAAGGTTCTCGTGAAATGAACTTGAATGAGCATTGAGACATTGTAATTTTAGTTTAAATGTCCTGTCTTTTTCTTTAAGTTGTACTTTTGGGGCACCATTTACTTTGCATATATTTTTTCTTCGCTGCATGAAATTAAGAAATCGAACCGATCGAGGAGGAAATGAGAGCACGTGTGGACGATTTTTTTTGTTCACGATGGCTTTTTTCACCACGTAATTTCACAAACGATGGCAATTTTTGTCGCTTTTGGACATAATTATGATTTCGAATTTTTATTACTTGCCACCATATTCGCTACTTCATGATGGAAGCTTTGGAGGTAAAAAACGTTTATGTGTAGCTTGAGGATCCCGCAGCCGCATTTTAAAATATGTTTTGACAGCCGCAAATACATCATGCTTGCTCATTTATATATGCATATGGGCATCATTATCGTGGCTGTTCAAAACATGACTGGCCGCACCGCCTTTAAGTATTATAACCTCCGAAATTGCGGCATTATTGAACAGCCTTCCTTGACAGGAGACAGGACATCGCAGTAACCGTTAACATTTAGAAGATTGATGAGCGTTACGGCGTTAGCACGAGAGCTATTCAGTCATACGAGTTGCGAATAGAACTACGCTCCAGGTCTCTTAATGCGAACGAGGCATTAGTCAAAACGGTGGCTGGCTCCTTATTGTGGTGGCATCTTTCGGTGGAAAAGTGAACTGATATATGACATTCTCTCTTGTTTTGCTTTGCTCGGGTCCGCGAGCCCGATGAAGCGATAAGTGTGTTTGTGTTCATGGCTCCCTTTCAAAAGTTCACAAGAGAAATCTCCTACCGACTTTGCGTACAAAATAAAAAAAAATACGCTTTTGTAAGTACGTTAAACGACAAGCGTCTAGTGCTCCACAAAACATTAAAATATGTAAAAGACAATCCAGAAAAATGCAAAAGATGTTGATCTACCGATAACCTTAATAATTACAGCACAGAGTTTATGAATACTGATCGCGCCCCTTACTGCAGGCAAGATGTAATCTGTCAACATTTGAGAAACGCCCCTAAAATGATCCGTTATATGTCACTTAAAGATATTCAGTTCCCCATTTTTCCCGCTTTATGCGGAAAACGTCTTATCCGCACTATGAACGCCTTTTGTTCCGATATTTTCCGAAGTACCCCTTCAGTACTCATCGGGCATCGCGCTGAATCTTCCTTAAAGCGAACAATGCTTACGAATGCATCATCTCCTTTCCTTTCTCTTCCGCTAAGTTCTTCAGCTTACTTGTGCGGTGTGTGCATGTGCGGTGTATGTGCCACCTCTCTCTCTCACCTTTTCACCGCCCTATCCGTTGTTGTCGATTTTCCCTGTCTCTCACTCCCTTTCTTCTCTCCTTTCAGTCGTCTTCTCAGTTCATTTCTCCATTATATGCATGTGCTCGCTCTCTATCGCCGTCCATCTATCCTTCTCCCTCTTCCCATCTGTCTCATTGTCTCTCTTACACTTCCACTCTTTTATTCCCTCCTCCCTCTCTATCTCGTTGCGCTATATTTTGGTATCCTCTCCGTCGGCTCTCATTCACGTCCAACTTCCAGAGACTGTGCGGCAGTACACACAACGGGTCCCGTTTGTTCCGGAACCCCGTTCAGACAATGCATATGCATGCTCGCGCGCGAGTGCCCGAGCATTGTGCGCCGCATTTTGCGCTCGTCGCGCCGCGTTCACCGTGTGGATGTTGCCGGTAATCTAAAGCCCTCTCCGCGCGAAAGGTCCTCCTCGCTTATGCGATGGTCCTCGCTTATACGAGTTTCTCTCTGTTCTCCTTTCGCCTGAACATAAACGAGCGTTTTCTGGGGAACGAAGTTTTCTTTACGTTTTGTGTTGATTGGGGGCTTGTGTTTGCTGGTGCGGAATCGAAGCCGAGAAATGTTTGGTGCGTGCCGCGATCTATATGGGAACGAGCACTCGTGTTGGCGCATCTCGACGAGAGCGTTTTTATTGGCCTTGCCCTCTTCCTCTCTCTCCGTCTGAGCGTCTGTTTTGAAGAAGTGCGTCGCGATTGTTTCGGCATCCTTCGCGTTGAGAGTACGAGGCGGAATTTTCTAAGAGACACGATAATGTGCTGCTTTAGAAGAAGCGTTCCACGTTCGTGTCCGCTTATACTTGTCACTTGTCGTGTCTGTCTCTTTCCCTATCTTTCGTTGTTGCTCTTGATTTTTTTTTTTGTCTAGCGCAAGGTTCGTTTCCTCGGCGCCTCCTTTGCGCAGGCCGAAACTTCTTTGCGAGTTGGTAACAACAGATTTGTTCGGCAAGCGCAGCAGTTTAATGTCGGTGCTTCGAAGATCTATCTATCTATCTATCTATCTATCTATCTATCTATCTATCTATCTATCTATCTATCTATCTATCTGTCTGTCTGTCTGTCTGTCTGTCTGTCTAGATAGATAGATAGATAGATAGATAGATAGATAGATAGATAGATAGATAGATAGATAGATAGATAGATAGATAGATAGATAGATAGATAAAGTCTCGGTGCTCTCCTGGTCGTGTCTTTCATCTGGTAAACACCAAAATTTGCAGTGTAGGGTATAAGTGTAATTCGAACATGAATGATTTAGCTGTACTAAATTAAACAGTTTGTATATGCAGTTAAGATAAACAGGAATGTTTTATCTTAACTGCATACGGAATGTTTCAGCAGAGAGTGCAGTTCGTTATCGATAATTCTTGGCTCGGGCAGTGTTTCTGTTGATGTCGAAACAGTAGCCGGTTATGCAAACCCCACGTAGCTTCCATAGATTACACTGCATTAAAAGTATACAGTACACTGCACTTGTTCTCCTTACGTACGTAAGCCCGTATGGCGTGACTATTTGCGAGCGAAGTTGCGCCCTAGCGAATGCTATTGTCTCCGCCTTCTCACACGCGCAGCAGAATCGAAGGGTGCACAGCGCTGGAGCATTGAACAAAGTGTATAGAAACGCAGAAACGTGATTGAGGACCGTCAGACAAAAGCGCGGTGTTTCGTGGCCAGGTAAGTGTTGCGTCCTCGCAAATAATGGCCACTTAGGCGGGATGTTGCGCGTTGCCGGCACCTGACGCCGTTCTCATGTATTCTTTCCCATACAGCGTCGTGGCAGCGCGCACGTTTGCGCCTGCGTTCGATTTTGCATTAGAAACGGCGCAGCGCTGACGAAGCTACGGAATTCTGAAGGTGGGCTTGCGCAGTCTGTATGCACATTGTTTATGCAGATTCTATAACCTTCTGCAGTGACCTCTGTTATCTGGATTTTATTAACTATACTTTGACTGTTGTGTGTTATATGATATATAAATAGTTCCAGTTGTAGAAGTTGTGTGAGGCCTAAATCTATTGGCTGTTGTACACTGATGGCATATGCTTTTACCGTGGAAACTATTGAATCTGATGACTGTTGTATGTTACATAATATATGGAGTTCCGATTGCAGAGGTTCTGTAAGGCTGTATTGACTGTCATACACTAACGAGATGGGCTAATATCGTGAAAACTATTGAATTTGACTTCGTTGCAGCCGATGACTGTTTTACGTTGCGTATACATCTATAGGCTCCATAAAGGTGCAGACGTCGCTTCTGTACAGCCGTCGTTTGCATTTATTCTGTTCAGACATATTCTCTTGGCTCCTTTGATTTATTAGTATTTATTTCTGCGTAAGGCTTTGTAGATGCCGTGTACATTGGGGGGTTTGACTGGAATGTGTGTTGTACTGTGTAGATACTTCAAACATGCGTCTTCGCCTTCCCGGCGGATTGCAGGAATTCACAGTTAATCCAAAACTCGTCAATTATTTTTTTTTGTCGCAGTTACGACCTTGTTTATATTTTTTTATAACATTATGCATCCAGGCTTTTGAAAGATTTCATCGTATTCTAGGTGCAGCGCTTCGCTTTAGCCGTAGAAATACACATCGCATTTAAGTGCGGCAATATTCCGCGCTTTCAAAATTCTTTGTCCCATCTTACGCGGGCACACCGAAGTACATGGCCATATCAAGCTGGAGGATTCCGGAGAGCGCACCTTCGCGTGCTCAGGCGGCATCCTCTTTTCGCCGTTTATGAGAGAGAGTGTGCTTCCTTTTTTTTTTGCCATTTAACCTCGCTGTTGTTAACGATTGGCGACCGATTTGAGAGCTCCCTGATGGGCGAACTTCGCATTAAGCGCAACAGTTCGTGCTGTGTTTGTTTCGCTTTTATTTTCCCCTCACACGACTCGCTGATGGAAAGTGATTAGGGAGTCATTAAAAACACTCCCACTTTGTTTTCGGGGCTCCGTACATTTGGTGCAGCGCTGTGGAGAACGACGTTAGTAAAATCGAGCTTTAAGTCCCTGCAAACGAATAGACTGTAGTGGATGCAGTATAACTCGACGAAAGAATATGGCGAGCGCGTTTTACGGTCTTGGAAATGGGGACACGCTCTTTAAGAACGCTCTCTAAGAAAGCGTGAAGTACGGAATGGAGCGCTTTTATTAATATGTTTTTTTTTTGCAGTCTCACGAGTATTGCGTTGTCCCTCGCTGAGCAGCAATACCTTTACGGTTATGAAAAAAACTTTATTGCGTACAATAGCGAGCTATAACTCCGTGTTCAATGAAGAAAGGTGTCGTTAAAAACTTTGTAATGGTCCTGCACATCTGTTGCTCACAGGCAAGAACTGATCGGTGAATTCGGAAACGACAGCTATGAAAATTCGTGAATTGCACTCTTCGCGTCTTTTGTTGTAGCCTATCACAGTGTTTTTTTACTTGCATCGAAAATTTCGCAGATGGGAAAATTGCGTTTGCTTCTACCAACGTTCGCTCTTGCCCCTTAAATGCGAGGCTGCTGGCCACGGCAGAACCGAACGCCCGTCTTACACTTACAAAAATGAGTTTCCGTTTATAAGTTTGATTGATTTGTGGGGTTTAACGTCCCAAAACCAGCTCTGATTATGAGAGACGCCGTAGTGGAGGTCTCCGGAAATTTCCACCACCTGGGGTTCTTTAACGTGCACTGATATCGCACAGCACACGGGCCTCAACGTTTCGCCTCCATCGAAACGCAGCCGCCGCGGCCGGGATTCGATCCCTCGACCTTCGGATCTGCAGCCGAGTGCCGTAACCAGTAGACCACCGTGGCGGGGCCGCTTATAAGTTTGCAGTTTCACATTGCCTGTTGTCAAGTAGTGTCGGCCATGCATATGTTTTAAAGGGAACCTGCAACACATATTGAACGTAGTCAGAAAACCTGGCCGTTCTGTGAACACGTCAGCGTAGTATTATTGTGCTACATACACATTGGAACTTGTAATTCGGCTTCAAATACAGACGGAAACCGCGTACTCTTCCTTCAACAAATGACGTCACAAGGTGCGCCGACCGTATCTCTTATAGCCAGAATTGACTGAAATCGTGATCACTGAGACATCCTGCGTATGCCTTATTTGTTTTCTCTGAATTACATCAATAAGGAAGCTGTATGTATGCTTTTTCTTAAAGAAAACTTTTTTTTAAAGAACACGAGACAAAGTCCTTTTTGAGCGTAGTTTTCTGTCACCCGCTTCGACCCGGAAAACGAAATCGAATTGCGAGAATAATTCGGTTTTAAACTACCGACGTCAGGCTTCCTTTGAAAGCCGAGTGACCCCGATAGACAAAAAAAAATCGAAAGAAAAAAAAAGTGAAAGGTGTCGTGTTCTTAGACATCCACTTGTTTCGGTCATGCTTTGATCGCGACATTTTATACTCATAGTGTTAGAGGACGTGCTGCAAAGGCCTCTTCGCATCTGCCGGCACAGAAATCTTTACAGCTTCAATCATATTATAGCTGGGAGCGCTAGGCGCTGCGGAAACTTGTCTCAACGATTCACGTCGTAGTGCTGTAGGGACAGCAGGACCACTGCGACTTCGAGCAGCGAGGTAAATTCGTGGACGCATCGAGCGTACCTGTTGTCGAGGCTAATTGATGTCTTCGTTATTTAAAAGGTCCCGCACAAGGCCTGGCCATTTTGAGCCGGCGAGCGCACTGTACACGTCGCGCGCTCGCGATTGTGCCTCTTAAGAAATACATCACAAAAGGTCTGCGCAAAAGAATTGAAATTTCGAACTTAAACTCTCTTTACTGTTCTTCCTTCGGGGGTTGCCGCTGCGGTATAGTTTGGTTAAAAGTAAGCACCTGCCTCTCTGCTTTTAGGCTCAAAGACCTCGACGAGGCATTCGTGCTGTTTTCACGCTCTCGAATTTTAGCATCATTGTCACCTATCATGCGTTCAGAAATCGTACACCGTCATTACGTGTCAATGCCGTAATTTTATTTAAACTTTAGCAGTATTTTAGCCGTATATCACCGGAGTTATAGTGATAATCAGCCGATATACTTGTCATTTAGCTACTATGTGACAACGCTAACCGATATTTGCCAATAGTAAGGCAAGTCATTCTATCAGTGGCAAACATCTAGCCAACGTCAGCCAGCTGTAGCCCTCACTAGTGATCACACAGCCCACACTAACAAATCATAGCCAGTGCGAGCCAGAGCTTGTTGTATAGGAGGAAACGCGGTAGGCCAGTACGCCACACCGCTTACCGTTCGTAAAACCCCGGGGGAGGGGGGGGGGGGACGGGAGGTTGCTGGGGTAAGCTCTGGCATTTGTCTATGCGACTTAAACCCTGGGCATTTTCATGGTGACAAGAATTCCGCGAATCGCAGTGCTCGAAACAGGTCCGGAGGAAGCACCAGTCTATGAAGTATTGCAGACCGACTCCGATTCGAGCTCAAGGAACGGCCGCCTTTGAGGCTGGTGCGATCAAACGGAAATGCGAGATGCCTTCGTGCGCAATGAAACCGAGCCTTGGACGTTAAAGGGGTGGAACTTCTGCGCGAGATGACGCTCTAGTTCTTTGAGATTGAATTAGAGTGCCGCTTCGAATTTTTTGAGGAAGGCGAGTACGTACATACATACATACATACATGCATACATACATACATACATACATACATACATACATACATACATACATACATACATACATACATACATACATACATACATACATACATACATACATACATACATACATACATACATACATACATACATACATACATCAAAACGTTTCTTCAAAGAGATTCTTTTCTTTGAACTTTGCTGTCTTTTCCTTCGCCTCATGATTTTCTGTTTAGCCATTGCTGCCTTGTCGTGTTTATGTCTTTACTGTGTTGGCTGTTCAAATGTCGGCATTTACTTTTAGAATAAGAGAATGAAGTTGAAAAAAGAAAAAAAAATCCAGAAGTTTTCTACCTTCTTTGGAGGAGGCGTGTTGCGCGTGAAAATCCTTGCTTGTGTTTATAGTGTTGTAGCGTTTAAAGAAGCTGTGCGAGGTTGCTGTGCAGAGCGCGTGTGCTTTGATGACGTTCATGTTCGAGCTATAGTTTTGCAGGAAAGCGCATTTATTTCACGCTTATCTTCGGAGATCGCTGTTCTGTCCCTAAATTTGGCGTTTGGCCTGAAATTAACAGTACACAGCGGCTTACAATGTATGTATGTCAAAATTTCTATTGATACTTTCTTGTTTTAGCAGCGGAAATTTTATTATTTGGAGCGGTAAACTCACTGGAGCATTCTCGAATTCTGCGCGTCAGCCTGACTTACTCTTACCACAATTCGAGACAAGATTTTCTTAATGTTTTTTTATGGTATGCATGGAGCGCATTAGGGGGGGGGGGGGGGCGCAAGCAAAGCTTGAAAACCTCGATATCCTTCTTTCAAAGAACATACGAGAGGGCTTCACAGATTTGTAAAAATAGGAATGCTAAACTTGTTATCGCATACAAAAACAGGCCTTCAGATTATAAAGAGATCTCATTCAAAGCAGCTTGCGTATATTGAGCGCGCAGGCGCTCCTCTTAAAAGGGTTTTCGTGTTTCCTAGCAGCAATCTTTGACGCTTGCCGCGCAGTATTTTTGTTGTTGCTAACTGGAACGGCAACACGTTTTCACCTGCTCGCTTTGCTGATGTTTAGTCTGAGAGCTTGGTTAACGGGAATCGGCTTTTGGTGTGTGCCGCTATTCACACACTCTCATGATGTCAGGAATATCCTATCAGCCGGCGGCTCCAGATTTGGCTTTGCAATTGCGTTCTTGTTGCACGCGATTTGCATGCGAGCTTCAGTGCTTCGCACGAAATGTCACATGACGTGTTTTCTTTTTCGGGCGATGTTTACCATTAGCTAGACTTAATCGATGACATTTTGTCCTTTGTCGCTAATTGATGATTGCCGGCCGTGTTGTCGTTGTGGCCGTCACGCCAAAGATCCCAGAAGAGTGGGAACCATGGCGCCGCCTATGGAGCGGCGGAGGAAACTAAGTTTATTCTGCCACGCCATAGATGGCGCATCGGAGTGAAAAAAAAATATTTGTTAGTGGTGTTGCAATCTGCTCACGTGACCCCTCCTTCCGAGGGCGAACGTCTTAGCCACTACACTGCGCAGCCACGCTTGCTAGAAGTGAGCATATATGGGCTGTTGGGGGCGCGAGCACGCGCCGAAAAGATGCTCGCACCTTAAGCCTCGAGCAACTACTGAATTTATTCTTTCCTTCCCGCACCTGTCTCCTCACTCCGGGCGCTGTAGTACGGGTCCCGACCACTTGTTCTTGTTCACCTGACAAACTTCCTGTTCCGCCGGTTGTTGTTGATGATGATGGTGAGCACGACTGGCTCCATCTCGTGGCCACTGCAGCATTCCCCTTCTAGTGAGCTGCCCAACGGAACTAGAACAACTAGAGGTCCAGACGAGTAGGGGGCGCTTGAGCACCGTGCACTGTGGGTTTGGCTGTACCTCTGGAGATAGGGCTCATGCTGCAGCTTGAGGGCTTGGCGGCGGCCACTGGCACCATCTACAGACCCACATGGATGCTCTAGCTTTTCTGCCACCGTGCATAGAACTTTCGAAGAGCAACAATGAAATAGCCCAAGACAAGAAAAGATGGAATGAAAAAAGAAAAAAGGAAGGGGGGGGGGGGGGGGGGAAGGATGCTTAATTGCTTAAAGCGTCGACGTTACCGTCACCGCCGGCGCTCGTGACATACGAGGAGGTAGGGAAGAAGAGTGGGCTTAGGGGATGGCACGGCTGCGCTTCGTGCGTTCCACCGATCAGTAGGGTGCGTTGAATCAGCGGTAGCAACGTGTACCCTGCTCGGTAAAGGGCTGGTGCATCCTGTACCGGATTACCATAGCGACACCAGCGACCCCGAATCACGCTCGCTCGCGCAGTCACTACCTCTAAGGTAAAATGAACAAGCACCTTTGTTTCCACAGTGTGCTGGTCTTTAACGTGTGCCTAGTTGCCCAAAAGAAAGAAAGCTTGTCGTTAAAAGGAAAAGTCGAAGGACAAGTAGGTACTCGCGACACGCTTTGATTGCGCTCCTTATTCCCAGTAGCGAAAGTGGCCGCGATTTGATGTGTGGGTATATATATATATATATATATATATATATATATGCGCGTCTAATAAATGAAAAGAAATAAAGAAGGGATGGATGCTTCCATAACACCTTGTTGGAGACACAGGACAACTGTTCGAACTGCCGACACTATGTTGCATACGCTATCAGTATGAACCTCGTATGTTTCCAAGAGAACTGATCAGAACGGCTGTTGCAATTTGTTACGTGGAAGCAAATTTTACATTATGTGTGTCACGCTCCTTCCTTTTGGCGCAAGGTACCCGTCTCGAAGTTCGAGTTAAAACCGCTGTGAAGAACGCGGCCGAACCTGGGAACATACCAGCGATTTGGTGTACGGGTATTAACTGTCGCGCTTCAGTTTATGCTGACCGCACGATTTGCTAATAGCTGTACAGATGTAGTGACTTATCTCGTTATTGTTCTTTTTTTTTATTTGCAGCATCCGGGTTCCACGGTGGTACTGGAGACCGACGCTGACGGCGTGGTCCACGTGAAAGTTGTCGGTGAGTTTCTATTCACCTGTCTGCTAATGTGCTCCCGTGCACTGCGTGTTTGCTAGAATGTTTACAGCCTTGAGCAACCTTGCACAAGCTCAGGCTGTCAAAATGTCACTTTTGAAAGGTAGATATGTAATTGATAAGCGGAAGTAACAGATTTGTTGCCGGCCACGTATTTGGTAAACTTCCTTACGGAAAAATAGGTTTGCGAAAAATGGGCACACTTAAATAAAGTTCTTAGGAACATTCCAAGCTGTGAACCTGGGTTACTCGACCTTGCGAAATTAAGGTTGGACGTTCAGCTGCAACCTCAACGTAATACACACTAAAGGAACAGATAACTGGCCAGAGCGTTCGACTGGATCTTTGTCTCGACGAAAAGAACGTGAATTATGTACGGATGGAATAGGGCATATTCTCTTCGCGATCCGAATAGGACTTTTATATCCAAATTGGGTTTGAACACAGCAGAAAGCGTAATTGGGTGCAGCTTAGTGGTGAAACCTTGTTCTGCGTTTCGTGTTCGTTCAAATCGCTGTAGTTCGCCGTTTGTTGTTAAGGTGCGCCATATTTCGGGCTTGAAACTACAGTCTGCATATAAAATGGCGAACATTAAAATCATGCGCCGGACATACATCACCGCTGTTTGGAAACCGAAGCAGCTATGACTAGACATTGAAAAGAAAATTAATCGTGTGCTAAGCAGTTTTCGTTACCTAGCTTCGTGCGCCACATATTACTCAAAGTGCAGTTCGTAGTTTTCGAGTGAGGCTTGTATAGTCCAGCCTGGGTCGGTGTCGTCGTGGTCGTAACGTCAAAACGCCCAGAAAGGTGGCACCCCTGGCGCAGTCTACGGAGGGGCAAAAAAAAAAAAAAGAAAAGGCAACAACGACAACAAAACTAATGCATTCGTTTCTCCCGCCATGTCACAGAGGGTGCATTGGAGAAGCAAAAAATTGTTACGGGTGCCAGTGTGTGAACCCGTGCGCCCACCCTCCGAAAGAAAGTGTCTTAACCACTTTACTACACACCCGCGCTTGATAGATAGATAGATAGATAGATAGATAGATAGATAGATAGATAGATAGATAGATAGATAGATAGATAGATAGATAGATAGATAGATAGATAGATAGATAGATAGATAGATAGATAGATAAAGTGCTAGGTCTGGTGCTCACACGCCAAGCTTCGCTTTCTGCCATTTTCTCGTCCGACGAAGGGCTACAAATTTTTTATTGTCGTCCTCATAACACTACCGCTTGTCATTCTAATCCTAACCCGGCCCTAAAACGTTGTTGTCACGCAAGCATTGCACCGCATGACATGACAGACTTGTTTTAAATTGTGCGCGCTTTCGTCTACTTCCGAATAACATTAGCTGTTATCGTCGTATTGCAGATGAGCATATCCTACTGTGCCCGAGTCTGCACAAGTTTTAGAAGGCCGCTTGAAATCGAGCCATCTCGTAATCGCCTCGCGAAAAAAAAATATCGTTCTTTCGCCGTAGTGCTCTGTTTCTTTCTCGTTCAAATGAGCGTGCGTTCCATTGGACGGCGTACAGCCGTAACGTATTATACGTATGCGCGCATAAAAGCCTTGTGTAGTCGTCGGCGTACGGCTGGGTTGTAATCTGAAGCGCAAACACGCAGTTCTCGAATTTATTATGGCGTTTCTACTTTTTTTTCTTCTCCTGTATGGCCCGATTCGAAACTAACTGATGTGACGTTTTAAAAGCGCCGGCCAAATGCATTACGCGTGACTGCTGGCGCGCACTCTGACGGCGAGGCCAAAAATAAATTTGCGAGAAAAAAAAAAGTCGAGCTCTTGGAGGGCCTCTCCTAGTCACGTCGTGATTATGCAAATCAGATACGGCATGAAATTTGGAAGCCAAATATTGAGATACGGATCTCATATATGCTGCATAAATATATATTTAGAAAAGAGCCCCTCCGGCGGCTGTCTTTTCATCCGGGGCTCAGTGTAAACTGAAGCCGACGGGAGCGGAGCCGCCATTACTGCGATTTTATGTTCCGCGGCGCCTGTCTTTCCGAGTCAAATATTTAACAAAATCCAAGCAAACGTTGCGTGCTGTCTTATCCAAGAGATGGGTGCGCACTGTACCAAGACTCGAGAGCTGAAACCCCCTTCAACACACGCACGCACGCACGCACGCACACACACACACACACACACACACACACACACACACACACACACACACACACACACACACACACACACCACACACACACACACACACATACATACACACACACGGTAGTATAAATGCAAATGCGTGCTAGAATGTTCTCATGCACGCGCTCGAGTCCAATTCGGCGAAAACAATGTAAGCCCTACTGACCTGATAAAAAAAAGCCCGGAACCTTTGCAGCGGACAATACCGAACCTCGCGTCACCAAGTGATAGCGGCATTCGACGCCGCCGCAGTGACGTCACCACGTGACAACGTCATGCTGTGACGCCATCGAAGACGTCATGTAATACTGTCACGTGACATGTTGCGTGCGTCGATATTGCCGCCAAACCAGGCGCACCTTGCTTTCGCATTCTATTCAACTGGGGAGGCTGTTTCTGCCCGCCGTGGAAGCGTTTCATGCGAGCTTTGTTGCAGCAGCCTTGACGAATGGAGGCCGTTCGCTGTTACGCAGCAACATTGTAGCAATCCCATCGCAGTACAATAGCCGAGTTTATCAAGCTGTTACATTTTTATTTTTTGGCGTGTGTTTTTGTTGTATAGCAGGGCTTGACAGTCTCGGACAGGGCAGGATTTTCTCTTTGTCAAGACCATATTGTTTCGCCCTTCGTTGCAGCTGTAGAGTCATGACCATTATTCTGCGTCGCCTAATCCTTTACGCTGCGCGCAAGAGCGCAAGTGTTTTAAAAGCATCTTCTCCCCGTCTATCGGTTTGCATTGTCCGCCATCCTCCAGCCGGATCCCCAATACATCACCGCGTCTCGCCGTCTGTTTCTTTCGGATTCTACAACAGCAGCAGCAGCAGCAACACTAGGTGTCCGTGAAGATATATGTGACAAATAAATAAATAACTAAATCAAGCACGCCGAATGACGTCAGCCAGTGACGTCAGCACAGTGGCGAGACGGGACTCCCACATTCTTCTTCGGTGACCTTTTCAGCTCGTCTATTTGCACGATCAGTGAAGATGTGGAAGCAGTGGTGTCGAGGGACAAAAAAAAGAAAAGGATGAGAAATCGAAGCGGCTGTGAGGAAAAAAAAGAAAAGAAAGAAAGCTAGAGGTAAAAGAAATATAAGGCAAAAGAAATACGGTAGCCGAGACGGAAGAAAAAGTGAAAGCCTTGAGAGGAATCAGGGTCGATCCTTCGGTAAATATCGTTTTTTTTTCTTCTCATTTAGAAAGCACAACGACGTCTGTAACCTCGCAAAAGTTCGTAAACGCGTTTCGTAGAAATCTTATAGACGTTGTTCTGGGTTCCGATAGACTTTCCACGCACATACAGTCAGATTGGGTCCTCACACATGTTGTAATAGGCTATCAGCTACTATCTTTCTACGCGAGCTTTGTTTTAATAAGGTGGTCAACTTGATAAGAGTTGTGGGACGCATGAATAAGGAAGAGTACGGATCGTCCGGTAAAATTTCCTTCCTTTTTCTGGAAAAGCATTACAGTGTCCGCAATATTATAGACTTGCGTTTAGACGGTCTGTAGACATCGTGTAGACGTTTTTTAAACGTTCTGTAGACATCGTGTAGACGTTTTTTAAACGTTTTGTGGACCTCGTGTAGACGTTTTCGCGCGATGTTCTCTACATTGTCCATACAATATGCCTGGTGCTCTTTTAATCTTCAAGCCTTGTGTAACCGAATAATTTCTGTGAATTTTCTCCAAACATTTTTTACGAGTCTGCGTGCTTCGGGGTATGGCAAATAAGCAAGGCGGTTTACGCAATCTGAAATTTTCTTAAAGCCTTGGTTCAAAGTCAATAGGCTGTGCTGGCATAGCGTGATGGCGTCTGGAAATAAGCTTTGAGTCGTCAATTAACTTTGATGCTTTATCTAAGAACATTCCCTTCGCAAGTCAGTCGTTTAGTACTGTGGAGCGAATGCATTGAAGAGTTCCTGCAACGCCACACTTTTCAGAAAAGGTGTACTCTCAGGTTTGTTGGACGTCTCTAAATAACCCGACAGTTCTTGGCGTCAGATTTGGTGCAGTGAAGTGATGCAAGCGCGCCAGAGCGAATGATTTTTTTCCTTCGAAAGTTTGCTTTATAACAGTTCAAAACAACAAGATGGTTTGCCTACTGTGTCGAATATTCCTACGTTTCTTGTATTCAAATCTGTCTGAATATAACAGGAAGGCTTACGCCGTGAAATCTTCGTTCCCAAAGTAGTATTCATGCGTATTCCACTATCATTTGCACATCTACGGACATGAAAGTAGTTTGGAAAAGCTAGATCTTTAATATCCCCCGCAAATCTGGCAGATCATTTTAAAATTTCGCAGGACCTCGATAACAATCTGGGGTGTCGCGATCCTGAACCTTGTGTCCGTAAGCGATGTCAGTTTTCTTTTCCAGAACGTCCTCGTCGAAATTCTCGGAACCCCATTGTAAGCAGAACGAGTTAGACCTATCGTTCATTATGTAGAACTTCAAAAGTGTCTAACAGATCATCAGTAGTCTGCGTTGTTGCGGTTAGCACCGTGTGCCGTATTCAGTAATCTAGTTATTGCAAACCGTTTCTTGAGAAGTTTATGTAGGATAGGTCTATACGAAACCATACCGCTTTGACATTATGTGTAATATTACAGACATATTTTCGCTTCGCCGATTTCCAGCAGAGGCTGTGGCCCTTGTGGTGTTCATGTGAATTTTTCCCGAGTAACGCTCTTGTGCCTTCCGGAGAAGCCCCGTTATCAATCAATCAATCAATCAATCAATCAATCAATCAATCAATCAATCAATCAGTCAAGCGGTGCTTATTTTCACCAAGACAAGAAGTACAACGGTGAAAAGGGAGGAACGGCAATAACTCTGCGGGTGCTGCAGCTTGACTAAGAAAAAAGTGGCAAAACGAGTTACGAAATGCCTTACAAGAGTAAAACATAAAAGATACAAACCGCACGAAAAGGGCATGTTAGGAGTTGTGTATGATAGATGTTATGCCGGGGAATATGTCTTTTGTACTGAAGGCGTACTTAACCATCAGGATCACAGATTAAAATTATTTAAAGGAGAGGGCGGAAGCTTGGAAAGCGCAACGCGCTTGTACGTCGCGCGAGGGTCGCTACGGGACACATAAGTATTGGGATAAAGTCGCCTGTCCCCTGCTGTAGTCTCGTGGTCATGGCCGTCGGCTGGCCACCCAAAAAACGCGGGTTCGATTCTGCCCGCGGCGGTCGCATTTTCGATGGAGGCGAAAATGCCAGAGACCCGTGTACTGTGCGTTGTCAGAACCCCAGGTGGTCAGAATTTCCGGAGCCCTCCACTACAGCGTTCCTCTTTCCATCTTTTTCAGCCCTTTTCCCCTACCCCCACATATGCCGAACAGTGCTTCCGACTTCGGCTGCAGAAAATGGGTGTCCTTTCATAACCGATCAACAATTATGTTAGGGTCGCCTACCAATTTATTGAGGTTTCGCATTGTAACATTGACTGGTAGACTGGCAATAGTTTATAGATTTGTTCATTACCGAGTAAGTCGATCTCTCCTGGAATTCAACAATAATTGTTTCTCTGCCGGGCTACCACGTTTCTGATATTTCGGGTGTGAAGTATTATTTAACTTGGAGTAATGGTTACTGATCTTGCCAAACTCCTCGTCTGTTATTGTTCAGCAGCCGGGCAATATGTCGAATTATTCTTGATTTTATCAGGCACTATAGACAAATGCATCAACTTCGCACACGTACCAACAAAATTACCGTTCGTTCTTTTAGCATAGTAAGTGAACCTATAGGTAATGTTGTGTTTGTCTGGTCGCTGCCAATACGCATGTGAGTACTTTTCTTCCCCGGTTCCTTACTCATGGGTAACTAAAGCTGCGTGCATTTCGTTTATTACCTCGTCCATTTTGTAGTACTTCGGGACATTATGTGTGTGTCCTGACAGCCTTGCGAGTCGCTTCCAGCCCGTCCTTTCAGATTGCGAACTTTGGTCACGTGCAAAGAGGTAAATATAGAAACGGAATACTCGCAGACGCAAAAAAAAAAAACAAAGTAAAGGAACTCTCGTAGACGATGAACTCCCTCGGGAATGGAGTTTTAGGGATAAGATCCACTTTCTCCGTCATGTCGGTGCCTGCGACGTCTCGCGCAAGATCTTTTATCGGAGCCGATAGCTTGGCGGGACCTGGCTCCGGCTCGAGTTTGGGAACCTCGCGGCAAAGTGGGTTTGACGGGCCGGTCGATATGACGTATCGCCTATCGCGACGAATTACCTGTTCCACCTTCCAGGTACGCCTCCTTGGCTGCATTCTCTAGTGTATGCGTCTACGTCGAAAAAGGAGAAGAAATTGTTTGGTCTATAAAGTTTAAGGCTGTAAGGCTGACAGTTCTGCTTCTTTTAGCTTTGCCGGAATGCAGCTAACGCTTGCATATATATATTTACGGAGAAAATGCGCAAGTGATAGGAATACATGAAAAGCGTCTGGATCCCTGATATCGAGCTAGTAATATGGATACACGCGCGAAATGTAAAATATACGTATGTAGAGAAAATACCAGCACCGCCTGGTCGAGTTCATACATACACGAGATGTGGTGTGGGTAGCCACTTTTCAGCATTTAATGCAGGTCGTTGTAATAATATTTAACCTGAGCAAGGGAAGGCTCCGCTTTTCCTTGCCTTTTTATTGACATCTTATGGAACATACTGATACCTTCATTTACCCCGCCTGGGTCGACTCCAGTTCGCATGCTAACATAACTGAAATCGCAGTAAATAACTGACGTATTGATAAGCGCTGGAAAAGTTGAGATTTCTCAAACATTTTCACATTTCCTAAGCACTGCACGGGAGTACAGCAAGGCGTCGTTGAGACTCGCACACTTATTGATGACCAAGCAAGAACAATGGAGTCTGGGAAAACGCCGCTTATGCAATATCTGCATAAAACGCGCGCACACACTCACGCACATGCACGCACACACACGCGCTCACAAAAAGCAGTCGGCGCATTATCGCAACGTTGTCTAATCAGCCATCATATCTTCGAATCTGGGAATCTTGTTGTCCAAGACGGCTGATACGGCCTTTCTGTGACATGCCTCAGAGTGTCGCTATGAGGGAAGCTGACGACATGGCGCATTAAGTGAGCGTTCGCATTTTTTCAGAAATGTCGGATGGTTGGTCACTTAGTCCCGATTCGAAGTCATGCAAAAGAAAAAGAAGAAAAAGAGAACGGAAACAAAAAGTTTAATGGTGTCGTGGTCTTCTTGCGTAAAACCTTGGAGTATAAGGAATACTTCAGACTTCATCTCTAGTGAAGCTACTTATACGCCAACTTGAATACTAGAAGCTGAAGATTTTGAGAGTGATTTTGGGAGCTTCATTTTGAACTTCTCATCAGCGTTACCTTTCTTTTTCTCGTTTTTTTATTTTGTCGCCTTCATCGTCGTATCATGTTTGAATTGTTTACGCTGATTGAAGTATCTGCAACATTTTGTGTACCTCTTTTATGTTATTATTCTTGGACGCATTTAGTCCAGAAACGTTTCGGTTTGCTCGTTAGCTTACAATAAATGCGTTTGCCAGTCGTGTTAAGCTTTTGACTTCGCGCATGTGTCTGTACTCAGTGACTGTTTTGTGCCGTATACTTCTTTCAGTTTATCTTATCTTCCTTAGAAGGGGTAGCAGATATTATATACTTGTTTATGTAAGTTCTGCACCTTTTATTATCTAGTCTATCTCTACCCACATCTCGTGCTACAGTTAGAAGTAGGCTGTTTTATTTACTTTAGCAACAGTCTCGGCTGGACGGGATTACCGATTGCTTAATCCTCTTCATCTTTTTTTTTTTCATGACGTGTGCAGAATGTAGCGAGGAGGATGCGACGCAAGCCGCCCTGAAACGGCCGGCCACACTGAGTCAATCGGAGTACAACCTCCTGCAAGGTGAGTACGACAGGACACGTGTTTTTTTCATACATGGCTACTAGCGCCAAGTTTATTTCAGGGCCGTTTAGGCATTTTCCTTTGCGAACATTCCTCGATGTTGTGTTTCCCAACTAACGTCGAAGCACTGCGTTTAGGATGAAGTTCAGTGCAAAAAAAAAAGAAATGTCCTGAAGGCAATTCGAAAGTAATTTAAAAGCAACAGCGTAAAATTGTACTAAGGAATAAAATAAAAACACATACTTCCGCGTATTCGTTCATAATTTAAATAATACACGTAGAACGTTCACGTACGGATTCGAGGAGCGTTGCTCGTTGAAGTACTATAAGGCTCATACGAGCAGCGTTGTTCGTACCTCCTAAGCTGCTTCGAAGTGCCGCGTGGTACAAAAAAAAATTACAGCATATCCACGGTGTGAATGATGATGAGTGGGCGAAGCTCGGGAGGTTCATCGTAGATCGTGCCGAGTCCCGGTTAATTTAGTTACGCGCACGCTACGA
This sequence comes from Hyalomma asiaticum, assembly GCA_013339685.2. NCBI lineage: Eukaryota > Metazoa > Arthropoda > Arachnida > Ixodida > Ixodidae > Hyalomma > Hyalomma asiaticum. The sequence continues at coordinate 24,717,659 of CM023489.1, forward strand.
ATCCTCATGGTTCAACTATGCACAAGTGAAATCTCCTACCGGCACTTCCTTGCAAGTCAAGATCCAGTGTATATATATATATATATATATATATATATATATATATATATATATATATATATATATAATATATATATATATATATATATATATATATATATATATATAAATTGCCGGGGAACGCTTCTCCAACGCGAGCAGGTCGCTATTTCTCAATCAAGAAACTCGCTAGGAGACGCTGCCTGCGCCAGCGTTGTCTCTCGCGGGTGAGGGCGCGTTCTCCTTCTTTGAGAGCTGGTACAGCGTTCCTCTAAGAAAGAGCGTTTGATTGTGGTTGTGGTTCGGTTAGGAAAGGACGCTAATTTCTGCAGCCCATGTAGGGAACACGGCTAAGCGTCCGTGGGGGTGGGGGAAAGGGAGTGAAAGAGATAGAGAGGAGAGGAAGGCCGTAATGGAAATTCAGACCACCTGGGGTTCTTTAACGTGCACTGACAACGCACAGTACACGGGCCTCTGGCATTTTCGCCTCCATCGAAAATGCGACCGCCGCGGCCGGGATCGAACCCGCGTATTTTGGGTGGCAGCCGAGTACCGTAACCACTACACCACCGCGGCGGACAAGCGTTTCCATAGCCAACGCGTGCCTTTCGCTCTCTCTCTCTCTCTCTCTCTCACACAAGACAGCAGCAAACAGACAGTGAAGCCTAGGAAAACATAGGGGAAGTTACTTGTCGTATTGTAATTGTGGAGAAAGTAGAAAGGAATTAAAGTGGACGAAAAGACAAACCTGCCCTCGGTGGGACCCGAACCCACGACCTTCGGATGTCGCGTCCGATGCTCTACCAACTGAGCTACAAGGGCGGTCGTCCCCCCGTCCACTTTATTGTGTATTTATGTAGGTATTATCCTGGGAGTGTTAGGCAGCGCCACTCGAGGCCAAGGCGGCGTGTGTAGAACACACTTTCTTGCCAGGAGGCGTCACGTAGAACGTGAACTTAGACGAGATGGCTGCTGCCCAATAAGCCCTCGCATGCTACCTAAGGCACCAAGTCTGCCGCAACGAGGCCCAAGCTATGACATAACGAAAGGGAAGGGGTCAAGGGCTCGTTCTTTATTTGTTAGAAACAACTTAATGAGCAAACAGACAGTGAAGCCTAGGAAAACATAGGGGAAGTTACTTGTCGTATTGTAATTGTGGAGAAAGTAGAAAGGAATTAAAGTGGACGAAAAGACAAACCTGCCCTCGGTGGGACCCGAACCCACGACCTTCGGATGTCGCGTCCGATGCTCTACCAACTGAGCTACAAGGGCGGTCGTCCCCCCGTCCACTTTATTGTGTATTTATGTAGGTATTATCCTGGGAGTGTTAGGCAGCGCCACTCGAGGCCAAGGCGGCGTGTGTAGAACACACTTTCTTGCCAGGAGGCGTCACGTAGAACGTGAACTTAGACGAGATGGCTGCTGCCCAATAAGCCCTCGCATGCTACCTAAGGCACCAAGTCTGCCGCAACGAGGCCCAAGCTATGACATAACGAAAGGGAAGGGGTCAAGGGCTCGTTCTTTATTTCTTAGAAACAACTTAATGAGCAAACAGACAGTGAAGCCTAGGAAAACATAGGGGAAGTTACTTGTCGTATTGTAATTGTGGAGAAAGTAGAAAGGAATTAAAGTGGACGAAAAGACAAACCTGCCCTCGGTGGGACCCGAACCCACGACCTTCGGATGTCGCGTCCGATGCTCTACCAACTGAGCTACAAGGGCGGTCGTCCCCCCGTCCACTTTATTGTGTATTTATGTAGGTATTATCCTGGGAGTGTTAGGCAGCGCCACTCGAGGCCAAGGCGGCGTGTGTAGAACACACTTTCTTGCCAGGAGGCGTCACGTAGAACGTGAACTTAGACGAAATGGCTGCTGCCCAATAAGCCCTCGCATGCTACCTAAGGCACCAAGTCTGCCGCAACGAGGCCCAAGCTATGACATAACGAAAGGGAAGGGGTCAAGGGCTCGTTCTTTATTTGTTAGAAACAACTTAATGAGCAAACAGACAGTGAAGCCTAGGAAAACATAGGGGAAGTTACTTGTATTGTAATTGTGGAGAAAGTAGAAAGGAATTAAAGTGGACGAAAAGACAAACCTGCCCTCGGTGGGACCCGAACCCACGACCTTCGGATGTCGCGTCCGATGCTCTACCAACTGAGCTACAAGGGCGGTCGTCCCCCCGTCCACTTTATTGTGTATTTATGTAGGTATTATCCTGGGAGTGTTAGGCAGCGCCACTCGAGGCCAAGGCGGCGTGTGTAGAACACACTTTCTTGCCAGGAGGCGTCACGTAGAACGTGAACTTAGACGAGATGGCTGCTGCCCAATAAGCCCTCGCATGCTACCTAAGGCACCAAGTCTGCCGCAACGAGGCCCAAGCTATGACATAACGAAAGGGAAGGGTCAAGGGCTCGTTCTTTATTTGTTAGAAACAACTTAATGAGCAAACAGACAGTGAAGCCTAGGAAAACATAGGGGAAGTTACTTGTCGTATTGTAATTGTGGAGAAAGTAGAAAGGAATTAAAGTGGACGAAAAGACAAACCTGCCCTCGGTGGGACCCGAACCCACGACCTTCACGTTCACGTGAAGTTCACGTTCTACGTGACGCCTCCTGGCAAGAAAGTGTGTTCTACACACGCCGCCTTGGCCTCGAGTGGCGCTGCCTAACACTCCCAGGATAATACCTACATAAATACACAATAAAGTGGACGGGGGGACGACCGCCCTTGTAGCTCAGTTGGTAGAGCATCGGACGCGACATCCGAAGGTCGTGGGTTCGGGTCCCACCGAGGGCAGGTTTGTCTTTTCGTCCACTTTAATTCCTTTCTACTTTCTCCACAATTACAATACGACAAGTAACTTCCCCTATGTTTTCCTAGGCTTCACTGTCTGTTTGCTCATTAAGTTGTTTCTAACAAATAAAGAACGAGCCCTTGACCCCTTCCCTTTCGTTATTTCATAGCTTGGGCCTCGTTGCGGCAGACTTGGTGCCTTAGGTAGCATGCGAGGGCTTATTGGGCAGCAGCGATCTCGTCTAAGTTCACGTTCTACGTGACGCCTCCTGGCAAGAAAGTGTTCTACACACGCCGCCTTGGCCTCGAGTGGCGCTGCCTAACACTCCCAGGATAATACCTACATAAATACACAATAAAGTGGACGGGGGGACGACCGCCCTGTAGCTCAGTTGGTAGAGCATCGGACGCGACATCCGAAGGTCGGGTGGTTCGGGTCCCACCGAGGGCAGGTTTGTCTTTTCGTCCACTTTAATTCCTTTCTACTTTCTCCACAATTACAATACGACAAGTAACTTCCCCTATGTTTTCCTAGGCTTCACTGTCTGTTTGCTCATTAAGTTGTTTCTAACAAATAAAGAACGAGCCCTTGACCCCTTCCCTTTCGTTATGTCATAGCTTGGGCCTCGTTGCGGCAGACTTGGTGCCTTAGGTAGCATGCGAGGGCTTATTGGGCAGCAGCCATCTCGTCTAAGTTCACGTTCTACGTGACGCCTCCTGGCAAGAAAGTGTGTTCTACACACGCCGCCTTGGCCTCGAGTGGCGCTGCCTAACACTCCCAGGATAATACCTACATAAATACACAATAAAGTGGACGGGGGGGACGACCGCCCTTGTAGCTCAGTTGGTAGAGCATCGGACGCGACATCCGAAGGTCGTGGGTTCGGGTCCCACCGAGGGCAGGTTTGTCTTTTCGTCCACTTTAATTCCTTTCTACTTTCTCCACAATTACAATACGACAAGTAACTTCCCCTATGTTTTCCTAGGCTTCACTGTCTGTTTGCTCATTAAGTTGTTTCTAACAAATAAAGAACGAGCCCTTGACCCCTTCCCTTTCGTTATGACAAGACAGCAGAGGCACGCGCCGGGAGAGAGAGAGGCACGCGCCGGGAAGCACGCGCCGAGGGCGAGTGCGTGCCTCCCGACACGCGGGTGGTTACTACATACATACATACAGGGTACGACCGACCCACGCCTTAAGGAGCTTCGCCCCTAAAAAGAAAGAGAAAAGAATGAAAGGGAAGGAAAAGCGCTTTGCAGCTGCTAAATACTACTCACTCAGATGTGGTTCGTAGTTGTCATGTGTGATTTACCACATTGTTCCTGTTAAGGTTGTATTTGCCATAAGTAACGCATAACTAAGGAACCAATGAAGCACGGCAAGTTAACTAAATACTGACGCGTGTCTCGATTTGAGTCTCTCGCCTTGCATCTACTCTTGTTTATTATTATTATTATTATTATTATTAGGATAGCCACAGTAGGAATAGCAGTGGTGATTATAAACGGAGTGAGAGAACGGTAAAGGAAATAAAATGTGTCTGATCCCTTTGTCATAGGAATCGGTATAAGACGAAAGTGAAACGTGTCTTCGCACATAAGCGGCAGTCGGGCGAATCGATGGGAGGCAAATTATAAAATATGCAAATTATAAGGCGCTCTAGTAAAGATATAAGGCCATTTTTTTTTCCTTGGTACTGCTAGTCTCGATGGTGTGGTGGTAGCGCTTCCAACTCATACCGTCGCAGCCTGGCTTGTTGCGGGTTCGGACTCCAGCGAGCGGTACTTTATGCGTGTTTATTTTTCAGGGCTACTTCCGTTACGGAAGTACGTCGCAGATTTCTTGGTGAACCCCGGCATAAAGGACTTTCGTGTTAAAAATGAGCGTGTAAACAATTGGGTATCGAGACTTGTCATCCATGTAGTTGGGGTGGGGAAAGGTTTATGAACGAATGAAAAAAAGAAGGGTAGGCCGTAAAAAGACAGCAATATCATTACTCGTTCCTTTGCGAAGGGACGAGTAATTCCTATGGCAAAGTTGAACTAATGCACTAAGACATTATCAAATGCACAGTTAGAACACGTCCTTCATTGCTGGGTCGTAGGAAAGCGTATCACGTAGTGGCGACGGGAAAGCTGGTGAACGAACCAGCGCAAAAAAAAAAGAAGAGAAAGAAGCAGCGCAGGAGATTTACAGTAGACCACAGAGGAATGCATAACACAGAGCACGGAGCGGAGGTTCCCCAAGATTAATGAACTCTGGCATTTCATGCGTACGGTGGCGGTACGTGACAGCACACAAAGGGGAGAACAAAAAAAAAAAAATCTCGGAGGAGCGCAGTCACAAAAAGTTACATTGCCACAGTAGCGACGAGTACGTATGTTTTTTAATTATGTATGTAGCTTCCTAGTAGTCGGAATTTATACTCAAAAACAAAGAATGCAATATCACTAAGGAAAAAGAAAGAAACGTTGGCATCCTAGAATGTGACTGAGGAAATGTGAGTGCCTAAACCTTGCATAACTTTTCAAGAACTGCTTTCGTGGCAACTTCAAGAGAATCTCCGCAAACGGCGAAAAGAATGCAAAGCGAAAGATAGAAAGCAGATGAGATGCAGTTGGAAACAAAATAGCCCAGAGGCGTCGAGATTTATAGAGCTTGTGGGATGCAAAATGTATCCCTACTTTTGTTGGCGTCCCTGGGGAGGAGACTCCCCCGCCCCCGACCTCGCAAAATCTCCCCGCGTGGGGTAGGCGTCATAAATCGCGTGACCGAGAGAAAAAAAAATTCAAGGCATTTCCACGTCGTGGAAACTGTCGGAACAGCGAAGCTACTCTTTAATCGTTAGTTGTGACGTCGCTGTCAAGGGGGCCAAGTTATTGACTTCATGCCGTACCAGTTATGTTAGTCGTAACACCTTTCATCACTGTATACGGACCATTCGTGGTCCCTCATCACGCATTCATGCACTTTCTTTCTTTCTTTCTTTCTTTCTTTCTTTCTTTCTTTCTTTCTTTCTTTCTTTCTTTCTTTCTTTCTTTCTTTCTTTCTTTCTTTCTTTCTTTCTTTCTTTCTTTCTTTCTTTCTTTCTTTCTTTCTTTCTAACCCGGCAACCGCGGCTGCCGGGTTCGAACCCCCAGAGTTCGAGCTAATCCTTTCCTAGATTTCATGACACGTTGGCTTTCGCATAAGCACTATCACATAGCACTGGGCTGACCGAACGACTGTTAATAACAACAAAGGCCAAGAACGAGACTAAACAAAAGAAGGGCTAAAGAAGCACAAAAACAACGATCGAACTGATAACCGCAGGCCGGCGAGAGGGCCTTTGTGTATGTGACACACCAACAAGAACGGGCCTGTCACTTTTTTTGCCCGACTCGTCGATTTGTGCAATCTATAACAAAATGCGGGGCTTCCGGATAGACCTGTATACATAACATTGGTTTTTTCTCCTATTTCCTCTTCTTTACTTTGACCAACTTAGGGGTGACAGGCACACGATAAGTTTCAGAGCGTTTTCTTTGTTGGGGAACATTTGTAGTGGGAAAACTATAAAGTGAACATTGTGAACAACTTTTAATACAAAGTTTCTTCAATGGAAAACAAAATATAATTCAAGTACTACATCTGCGCGCCGCGCTAGTTGAAACACAAACGCATAAACGAATTCTCGCGCTTCACTCGTGTTTGTAGCTGTTTCTCCTTTTTGTCCCTATTTAACATTATCTCCTTTTTTTTAGCTCTTGTAAACGGTATCCCGACGCTTCGAAAAAGGCCGCGCTTCAATCGAGCTCAAATCGCATGACTCGCTGGTTCCGTCTCCAAGATGGCCTTAGGCATCAGCAACAGTGCCAGTTCTTATGCCTTCTTCCGTACTTTCGGTTTTTTAAAACATGGATGACGTTTATGAGGAAAATGAAAGATGCCTACGCGAACACACACAAAAAGGGGGCTGACTCAGCGCGAGTTAAAAAGGAAAATTGTTTTCCATGTTCGCGAGTGGCCGTTTGAAGCCGCCAGCGTCTCTCGAATTCGTTCCCTTGTGTTGTTTTTATCGGTGGTTGTTTATGCGAAAGAAAAAAGAACATACATGCCGACTGTGCTGAGCATTCACTTTGAAGCATTTTTGGGTACACCCTTCGCAAATGGCTGTCGCGTACGTCAGGAAACGTTAGTTCGCTGTTTCTTTCCTTGTTTTTCTCTTGAATTTCAGCCAGTTTTATTTGCTGGGGCTCTATTTAAGCGCCCTCCAGGTTTGTGTACGTTTCAAATATGGCGCGCCTATATTTCGCCTGCTCTACGGTTCGGTGTTGATTGAATTTCACGGCCTGCGCATTTGGCGTAGGTCTCGCTCTCGTGTTGTCTGCTGTCTTCTTCTTCTTCTTCTTCTTCTTCTTCTTCTTCTTCTTCTTCTTCTTCTTCTCTCTCCTCTCTCTTTCTTCAAAAGGCAGTCTGTATTCTAGCGAGTGATTTATTTAAATTTCTTCCAGTGGGGATATATGCGTTAGAAATATGCCACTCTGTTGTCGCCGTGTTTAGTGAATTTCACGCTACCATTGTCTGGAGGTTCGTAACCCTTCGTTGTTCTCATCCGCTTGGTTTGGCCGTCGTCTGCTATTTTCGATTGTCTGCTTCCAAAATGGACGGAGGGGGGGGGGGGGGGTGCAAATTTATGACACATGGAGTTGCCGTCCGTCGCAATTTTGAGAAACGTTGGTGCGTGTGTTGTGTTGCCGGGGATATGACAGCGCTTGGATCCAAGCTTTGTGCACCTATGGAACTTCAGTTTTGCGTTTGCCAAATGTGAGAGAAGAAAACAAATGTATCGCGGGCAAAAAAAAAAAAATACGAAGAAGAAACCGAGAAGCGTGTTATAGCAGCCCTATATAATCTTTATTCCTTCGCGCAGGCTTACGATTTCCACTGAGACGTAGTTCTAAAGGTGACACAGTGAAATGAAACAGTGTATTATCGAACGTCAAGCCGCAGTGCAGCCTTTTATTTCTTGTCTTGACTGTTCCGTGTTTTTAGAAGTGTATAGAACAGAGTTAAAATGGGTCTACGGTTGATTGATTTCTGGGGTTTTACGTCCCAGGAACCACGATTTGATGCGGAATAGGTTGACGTAAAACTGTACGGAGCGGCTTTCGCAGCCAACTGTGGAGCTGTCTCACAGAGGGGAAAAGGGCACCCTTTCTTGCCCTTCACGCTCTACCCACACTGCTACGTGATGATTATACGAAGGATAACTTAGGAAGGAATAAATAAATAAATAAATAAATAAATAAATAAATAAATAAATAAATAAATAAAGGAAGGAAGGAAGGAAGGTAGAAAGGAAGGGAAATAAAAAATAAAGAGGAGGAAAGGCTCGGGTGCGCAGAAGCAAAAAAAAAAAAATAGAAAACGGACCTACGCTTGCCTTCTAAGCACTACCAACACCCTTACCTTAAGTCCACTGCTACATGACAGCAGTAGTGATAGTGACAGTGCTACGCGGCAATGATGCCCCGCCATGGTGGTTCATGGTCGCCGTGGTCGCCATGAATGACTTTGACATGTATTGAGCAAGCACAGCCACATATGGACGATTGCGATATATAGCCAAATATACGTATATGGCCAGATATGCATATCCGGCCATATACGGCACTTGTCCATATATATTATGGCCGTATTTGCCCGATACACGTCACAGTAATTCATGGCATTATTCGAGTAGGTCTTTTATTGCCACATATGTGTCTGTCACGATTACGGCCACATACGGACAGGAGCCATATACAGCAAGGTATGCCCAATTCTTGATATCGCCATGTATGACATCTTTGTAAGGAGAGTACCGTAACTTATGTGCCACCTCGACGGGATGACCTTATAAAAGTTGAGATGTGATTCTTCTTTTATGGATATAATGGGTTACCGTTCAAGGAGTAATCCTATCTGCGCGCCGCTCGAATCTCCGGTGACCCCCCGTGGCGAATTTCGGGATGTGCGGCTCGATATAAGACAGGCCCATCTATGCGATGCGGCGTGAAGTGCGTTCCGCAAGACTGGAGAGCAAATGGAGTTTAGCCAAAGCTCATTACGTCGGAGCGGTTCTTAAAAGAAGAACGCGACATGGCGCTAGCGATTTGCTTGGGACTAACTGGTCGGTGCCGCGTTTAACACTTCACTTCGTTTAAAACTCCGAGATTTACCGTTTATTTCGTTTAATTACCAGTCGCCATGTTTTTTGCCTGAGTAGTGAGAAAGCGCGTCGCGTTTTGCGACCTTAATGAACGAACGCTTTGCACGTCTACTCGATATTAGACGCTATGAATTAAATGTGTAAAATGAAGTTCGATGTACTTGAAATGGAACAAAACACGTGCGCATGGATTATGCTTGGGCATACGCCATGAAATTCTCGGCGATCGATATTAATCCGATATAAATCCTAACAATCATACCATATCGCGTATTTCGCGATGTGATATGATTGAAATTTTTGAATGCCGAGAAAGTACGCCTCCCCTTGTGATACGAATATCTAAGGAATATCACATTCCGTGCTTCTGTATTTTTGAGATTTTGCAGTTCTTTATCGGTTTACCACTGAATGGTTGGCTAGCCAAAGCTCATTACGTCGGCGCGGTTCTTAAAAGAAGAACGCGACATGGCGCTAGCGATTTGCGTGGGAGTAACTGGTCGTCGCCGCGTTTAACACTTCACTTCGTTTAACATTTATTTATAGCTTATTTATTGAACATGAATTCAACCTACTTAGTTTTAGCACGATTTCATGTGACTGAGTTTTTTTATATATATATATCTGGCATGGGTTTTTCTTATTCATTTTTTTTTCGAGTAGACGGTGCCGGTGGCATTTTATATAAGCATGCATTAAACTTAATGAAATAAAGTGAGGTGCTGAAGGCATTTGAAGGCGTAACCTTGTTTCGATCGACTCAGCGCCCACTGCCCACCACGTGACATTTGTTTTAAAATGCGTGAAGTGAAACGTGGAACAGTGTAAAGTATAGAACAAGACACACACGGTTAACTCGGCCTTCCGATTGGATTAAAACGAGCGTGAATTATAGCATTGTGCCTTCGCATTTGGATGTGAAAAAAAGTAACATTATAACACGCGTCGTGGAGGCCGATTACCCCTCCACCTTTTACGAAAACGACTTTTATGTAGTCGTTCTTGTCGACGAAAGCTCCGTTATGTTCAGCGATTATGTTGGACACTTTTTGTACCCTTCCTTGCGTAACTTGATTATAAAAGGTGCAAATGTATTTGATCAAGGAGTACGTGCTGAAGAATTCTTCTTAAAGGGGTTTAGCCGTTGGACATAGCACAGTTATTACGGCGTCCAAGGCTTGTGCTCTCGCGAGTGTTGAGTTTAGTGCCTATACTTGCGAGCCCAGGCGTAAAATAATATGTCGCAATTCGTTTCGAATAAGTTCATTACGTTGGGACAGTTAAAAGAAAAAGTAGTGCGGACCGGTGTTCTTTAAGTGAACCGCTTGTGACATTTTGCACTTTATATTGGAGAGCTGTGGTTCGTCTTTGATTGTACAGGCGAGGTCCGATATAACGAAAGCGTATCGCGCGAACTATTTTCTGTAGCCTTGCCTAGTTAACCTATACACGCGTAAAATAAACTCCGCTTGGGCCTTGTAAGCTACATCGAAATAATTAAGCAAATAAATAGACGTCCCGTATCCCTTCAACTGCTCAATCCTCTTAATTTTCTTTATTTGCATAAGCGCAGAGCGACGGCTCCTAATTTCCGACGAGGCCACGTACCTATTATTCACTGCTGCATTTTGAACCCCCGAGTTTGCAGTATGCCTGGTATCAGGGATCTTATAAACGAAACTCGGCTCGTGTGTTTGTTCAAAGCTATCTGCCTTGTACTACTCATTTTCCCAACTGTGTGGACCCTCCAAAGGCCGGACGTAAAGCGCCCGTACAAGCCTGCACGCAAGACGACGATTTCGAGGATGTCGTTTTGCGAGCACACGAATGGGATCGCGATTGAACGCTTGTCTCGCAGCGCAAATATTAGTCAGCCGTCGCGTTCCTCTTACGGGGCGCCGCCTTTTTTGGGAAGGAGGGCGCTGGGCCGTATCATCAAATTGAATAATCAGGACTGTGAAGCAGTTTATGGAAAGTGAAGTAGAGATCGAGACGCCTTGTGTGTACCCAGTGAAGAAAACATTCCGGGTAAACGTCAGGAAAGGAGCCTTTATTTATGTAAACTCGGACACTGCAATTTTCGCATAAAACAGTTAAAAATGCACCAACCGTACATAGATATTATTACTGGAAGTATTATTGAGTGGTAGATAGCTAGCTAGCAGTTGTCTAATGTCATGAGCGATGAAAACGACAAAGACGTTGATGTAGGGCCGGGTCTGAAGGTGCCTTGATTTTATTCTGAAGATCTGGCCCATACCCACGGGTGGGGCCAATCCCCTTCGTGGGTATGTGCCGATTACAGAGACAACAACAACAACAACAACAACAACAACAACAACAACAACAACAACAACAACAATTACGTAGTTTGTGTAAAGCCTACCTTTTTTTCTCGCACAAAACTCGCACTGGCGAAAACTTGGACGGCGTTTGTCAGCATTGGCTACTGTTAGACGCTGTTGGTTGGCATCGGCTCTGCGCTCCTTCAGCAGTTTACCAAGTCGGTAAGCTTGTTACCACTCACTGTGTCGCTGCTTCGTCCACGTACGACAATTACGCCTAGGTAAATTCGCGTAAATTCTTTCTTTTTGTTCTTCTCCCGGGGGCTCAGTGATGTCCGCCTCTCCGTCAGACAAAGTGCGGCCTTGACGAAGGAACATAGCCGACGCAGCGCCGGGGGAGATCGGCGCCATTAGCGGCGCGTTACGTGGACGCGCTCATAAAACTGCGTGCCTTCGACGCCACGCATGTCCGCTCGTTGTACGCCGCGAGCTTAACGATGCGTGCGAGGCGACGCACGCATGCCGCCCGCGCGCCACGGAAAAAAGTGTATTCTGATTTCCTTCGTTTTTTTTTCTACCTCAACCCCTCCCTCCTCTCTCATTTCCTCGCCATTTCTTTTTTCTTATGTACGCCTAAGCGATGGCACACAGTTATTATTTTTTATTCGTTTCTCGTTCACCCTTCGAAGCTTCAATTAGTGGCCCAGAAGAATGTCAGAGCGGTGCGTAAAAGCACTTGCCGACAGACTGTGCGTCCGAGGCAACGCACTGGGCGCGAGTGGAATGCGCGGCCCGAACACTGCCAGCCTGCACACCCTTAACGATACGTGATAAGATAAAAAAGAAAGATAAGGTAAAGGAAGTACGCTGTCTGGAGTGAGTGAACGAACGTGACGCTAGCCGCTGACGGTCGTTAGGAAGTTTGGTTTGCAAAGTTTCCCCAGGGTGAGTGTAGCTCGCGGGATCATTTTCTTTTTTGTATTGTCGCGGTTTTTCTTTCCAGGGGAGCTTGAATATGCGCTGCCCGTTGTCCTCGAGGTCGCGCAGCTTGTTACACTACTAGTCTGGCCTAGTTACGTAGCAAAGTGGTATCTAACTAGAGCGTGTTGACCAGGAGTCCACTTGTCGTGAGTTTGATGTTCCTTTTCTTTTTCTTCTGTGGTATTGTTTCGTTCCGTTTCGTAATCGCTTCCCTTCCATACCTGAGTACTGACTCCTTGTAGTCATAGGCTGGTGCCGTGTAAACGCGAAATTAACAGGTCCTGGAGTGCAAGTATCCTTTCCCTCAAAGTCCCTTTCTGTAGTGTCTCCAACGGCATTTGCTTTGAATTTTTCTGTTTTTTTTTTTTGCACCTATGTCTGCGGGCCTTTCTTCTACGATGAATATCTTTCAAAAGCTTAAGTTACTGCCGTTCTACGTTTCCGACACCCATTTTCATCTTCTGTTTGTCTAATTTCAGGGGGAAAAAAACTCTGTGTTGATAATTTTACTCAGATAGTGAGCTCAGTGCTCTGCGTCGCTTTCATAGTTTTTTATTTAGTTACACTAGTTGTCTTATTGAGGTATAAAGGAATTTGTTAGTTATTGCCAGTTTTACTGGCAACGGCTGCTCCTTTTTGCTTGGCTAATAGTATAGGTAGAAAAAGAAAAGTAGATATTTGCACCTAAGCTCTATCATAGACAAGCTTACTTTCGAGCAAGGGTCAGCTCGAGCTACAGAAAAAGAATTAGCTTTGTTATTTCTCTTGTTTAATGCCGTTTTTTTTTCGAATAATTACTTGTGCTGTCTTTATCATAATAGTTTAGCTCAAATGCTATTGCTTGGTTAGTGGTTTGCTGCCTGTAAAGCGTGCTTTGCCACGCACACTATGTTGCTGCGGCGGAGCCCTTTTGGTTTTGGCTGTAACAGTACGGCAATACTGCCGGTTGAAAGTCACTGTACCGTTAATACCTTTACCCACACCTCGCGTTACTGATTACGCTGGTGTGTCTCTTTCTTTCTATGTACTTATAGCACTGGACATCGGCATTGATCGCCCCCTCACCACGACGCCATTTTTGACGCTGTATCGGAGACGCGAGCGGCAACCTGTCCTCCAGCCCTGGAGTCACCTGATGAACGTTCTGGATGACTCCTACCACGGCGTATCCGAAGTACGTTTCGCAATTGCCCAGAGCTCCAGAAAAAAAGTCTACGCGCTCTTTATATCGTTAGTTTGTCTTGCTGATACATGCAGCTCAAATGCAGTAGTCGCTACTTCTAAATAACTGTGTCTTTGTACTAGAGCCTTGTAGTTTACCTGTTCGCTCTTGCTATTTTTATGCTCATTTGGCTACACATTATCGTAGTCTAGCGCTGTACACGAGTCGTTGTTATCATTCTTCTTCTCAGATATATCGAGTAAAAATGCATTCTTTTCTTTGTAATTTTGTTTCCAGGATAATTTTGTGGTTTCACTATTTCTGTCACGCACTGCAGTTTAAAGAAAGGACAGCTCCCGCGCACGCCTGAGCGTTGTACCAATTTCACTTTCTATTGTATATATTTTCTTTTGTCCTCTTTCTCTGCTACTATTCCTTTGGGTTAATTTCTTAATTAAATTGGTTTTATTGGCCGAACAGTGGCCTAAGCGTCGCGCAGCAAACACACGGTGTTTGTCAATGATCAAAACGTTAAAACGACTACTGCTCTTCTTACCTCTAACTAGTCCCCCTCCTCTGTACTACTACTACTACTACTACTACTACTACTACTACTACTACTACTACTACTACTACTACTACTACTACTACTGCAACCACCACCACCCTCCTAGCTGTAGTGTCGTCGTACTTGTGACAACGGACACTGCTCTCTCTCTCTCTCACCTCTTGCAGCGGCTTCTGGCGCGCGTGGACAAGTGGGCGTTCAACACCTTTGCCCTGGACGCATGTTCGGGTGGCCGCTCCATGCCACTCCTGTGTGTGCACCTGTTCCACGAGTACGGCTTCCTCAGCACCTTCAACCTAGACGCCGTGCGCGTTTGGCACTGCTTCAGTGAGTACTGTCCGCTTCGCTTCACCGCGCTAATGCGAACCGAGGCCTTTAAAGGCCAACTACGGTGACTTTTTTTAACCATGTGGAGGTAATGGAGATTCCATGTTCTCGAGACGCTCATGTCACGCGCCTGATAGTATAAGTGCGCAGCAAATGTGAAAGAAGTTTTAGTGAGCGAGAAATCGCAAATTAGAAACAGAAATCCAACCCAGTACCGATGTCGAATGAGTCAATGCACCTTTTTGTACGGTGCGGCAGCGCATCCGTTCTCCTCGCGGCAATGTCGCGAAGCGGTTCCATGGCCTCCGAGCGTTGGGGCGGCGCGCACCAATCTCTGATGCCATTGTATGGTACACTGTGCGCTGTCGTCACTGCCGTCGCTTTATCTACGATGACGTCGACATGCAATGTGGCCAGTAATTGTGGGAATCCAGCCAGGTGATGAGTAAAAAATGTGCACCAAGGAGCGTGTCAGGTAATACAGGTCAGACATGTGGTAAACAATAGAAAAACATATTGGAAACACAAAATAGAACAACAAGAAATCAGTAAGCATATTCTAAGAGCACGGATTACAAGAATGAATCATTGAATCTTTTTATATGCAGTTTTCTTTTACCTCAGAGTTGAAACTCTGGTTGAATAATTTCTGTAGTGAGGGAACTCTGCTTTTCTTCGCATAATTCATCCATAATTCAGAAAATTCAGAAGTTATTGAACTGTCTCGACAGGAGAGCTGGCAATTTTCATATATTCATTGTCTACATGATTTAGGATAATTTTCTCCTCGATTAAATTCTGAATGAAAAAGAACACCTTATAATTGAGAAAAAGCATGTGCACTCGATACATGGATGAACGCATTTTATGTATGCGCCAAATTTCGAACACCTACATGACCTAATTGAAAAGGCCGCTAACATTTCCGATTTCATAATTTAAGAAATACGGAATTACAGTGCTATAGGAACACGTCTACGCGAAAACAAATATGTCTGTGCGAATTCAACTTTTTCCGCGTACCGCATCCACCAGTCTTAGATTCAGTTGGCGAAAGGAGCCTCGGTTTTCTTGATTTCGCTTTTCACTAAATTCGGAGCTTTAAAAGTTTTCGAGCATCGTAACGGGAAGATCCAGGTGATTAGAAATTCGCGAACTACACATCGTCCTCGCGGAAGTGGAGCATCTTTTGTGAACTGACTGCTGACTGAATTCCGAATGCAGAGGCTTCCGAACTCACCCTGCAAAGGAAGCGACCGATCTCAATTTGCCCTTGCTCTCAGTTCGAAATGCACATGCTCTGGAGCCTGACACGCGAAGTAGCAACAACTTTCCGATTTCATTCATAAACTAAATCGAGAAGTCGCAACGCTCTCCCAACTGGCTAACCTAAAGGTCTTGCTCCTAAACTTAGTTTGGGCTGTGCCTTCGTCTCTGTCTTATTCGGCACTTTCAAAGACACCCGACACGAAGTGTAAGGAAACAAGCAAATGTATAGAAGCTAGTAAGGAAGCAAGTAAGCAAGTAACCTAGTAGGGAAGCCAAGAGCAAGTGTAAGGAAGGAAGTAAGGAAACACGATTGGCATTGTTCCTTGCCCCTTTGTCTGTTTCTGATGTCTCCGAAACTTTTGCAAGGTCTTCTCGTGTAGATGACAACAAAATTTTTGGCCGAGACAGCCGGCTTTTTTTGGGGAACGTCTCAAGACGGACGTGTTTGATGTGTCTAGTGGCAAGAGCGTAAGGACACTAGCATTGTTCGAAACTCTGTCAAATAAAAAAAATATGAAGGGATGCAAAAATGAAGGGATGCACTTTAGCTTTAGCTCTTCTTCCTCCAAGTGTCTCACTGCCCGTGTGGGCGTTCATATCTCCATGCTCGCGAGTTTTCACAATGTGAACGCTGAAACTTTTACGAAGTTATGCCCAAGCTTCCCTTTTTATTGTTTTTTTTTTCTGTGTGTACGTGTTGTGACGTTCCGCTTTGACTTTATCTCGAAGCCGGCAAGATGAAATTCTTCATCTCGAGAAAAGTTCGTCCGTGTGTTTCTTTCATTCTTTTTATTTTGCCCCTTTCCGATGCGGCGCAGGCCTGATTGACGCCGGTTACCATAGCAACAACCCGTATCACAACTCCGTGCACGCAGCTGACGTCACCCAAGCCATGCACTGTTTCCTCTTAGAAGACAAGGCAAGTGTTCATTCTCTTTCGAATTTTTATTTTGTTTGTCCTTGCTTTTTTTCCTGTGAAGTATAGCCGTGTTCTGATGCAAAAGCCACTGCTTTTGCCTCGACTACACAGTCGTGCCGGTGCGTAATATTTGATGTGAAATAAGTAAGTGGTCGCGGATGTGTAAGTCTGGCAACCACAAAAAAAAACTGCGAATTCTCTGTCCTGTTTGCGTAATATCTTCCTCTAATCTTATATCGCTTATTTTTTCCATGAGTATTGAAGGTGAGCATCCTTACTCGCATTGTGTCGAAACTGTTCGTTCAAAGTGGCTGACCGTTCCTAGTTATTAATTTGCTCTAAAGCTAACAGCGCGAAACAGAGGCTTTAGTCAGGTCCTTGACAAACGGCTGGCTATAACCAGGAAACTGTATCAAGGGTGTATAACATCCTGGTTATATCTAGCAACTCACGCAGGACATGATTAGAACACGGGCACGACAATGAAGAGTGAGAGTCGGCTCAAGACCGTCCTGGCCTTTTGTTCGTCGTCGCGCTTGCACTAACGTGTTATGTTTAGTAGCACTTGTTCAAAATGGTTACGCTTCCATATGCATGTGTACGTGCATATTTGTACATATGTGCACGTGTGTGTGTTGCAACACCATCGCGAATATAAAGTAGTAACATCAGAAAATATCAAGAAAATTCACCTGAATTGCGATGCATGGCACTGATATGTGGGAATAGGTATATCGGAGCGTCAGATTTATTCTTACTCTTGTAAGTAACGAATTTCAGTTAGTGTTTCTTTACAGTCTCGACATATGTACGTATATTTCTTTTCGCCGGAAACACGTTTCATTGAAAAGGGAAAGCCAGAGAGGATGAGCTTTCGTGTCTTTAGTTGCATTTCAAGTCGAGTATGAATTCCTTTAAACTCGTTCAAATTTCGGTGCTGTTAGCAAGCATTATAGTACACAAGGGCTCGCGTTATAAGCGAGTTTATTATTAAATACGAAAGGACTTGTCATTCTGATGTCATAGTCACCAATGGAGAACCCCTCGTCGTAAGAATGAGAAATTAAAGAAAAAGAAAGGTACAAGGCCTGACTTCTTCAATGCATAGCTTCTTCCTCATTTCCTTTTGTAGCCAACCCTTCTTAAAGAAAAAAAAAAGCTTTCAAAGTGACCTTTTTTTCCTTGTGCTACGCCATCCCCGCCCACAATTTACGTCGCTGAATCGCACGCCAGGCGCTCACTCCATTCGCAACCCCATTACGTTTCGCGTGAATATAAAGAAAAAAAAACTGTCTGCCGTACCTCTCCTATCCGTCATCCCACTCAAATGCATCGTCGCTTTCCGCGACAATGCGACCGGTAGGGAAACTAGTGAAGCGAAGCTGATGGAGCGTTCGACGTTGAGAACTGCCAGCGTTTCAGCGCTCGTAACTTCTTTTTCGAGCCTCAGAAGGACATTTTTCTGCGCATTCTTTCGAAATCGCAGACACTGCCAGTTCGGAATGGCCGGTCGTACGTCAGCATGCGTCACTAAGCACACTACAGAACATACGCCGTTGAGGGTCATTGATGTAGACGTTGGTAGCTGCTTTTTCCTTTTTCTAATTCGAATCTTTGTGGTTTGAGGTTGAGTTTTGGGTTCACATAAGGAAAACTATCGTTAAGGTTCAGATTTAGTGAGACATAAAACCGAAGCAAGGTAGGGCCTAACAAATAGCACATGCAACTTTCACTAACACGGAATGTGAAGTAGAAGATTAGAAGATTTGGAGCCCTGCCCCTACCAGGAAACTGAGGGAAAGTGAGGTGTGGCACGTGTCTTCTTTCTTTCTTTTGTTTCTTTGCCCCGCCTCAGTTGTCTAGTGCCTATGGCACTCGGCGGCTGATCCGAAGGCCGCGGGATGAAATCCTGGCCGCGGCGGCGTGCATTTCGACGGAGGCGAAATCTTGGGGCCCACGTGCTGTGCGACGCCAATGCACGTGAAAGAACCATGGGTGATAGGAATTTCCAGAGCCCGGCACCACGGCGGCTGGCTGGTTTTGGGACCAGAAAACAATTTCTTTCTTTCTTTCTTTCTTTCTTTCTTTCTTTCTTTCTTTCTTTCTTTCTTTCTTTCTTTCTTTCTTTCTTTCTTTCTTTCTTTCTTTTTTTTTTCTTTCTTTCTTTCTTTCTTTCTTTTGTCAAAGTCTGCCTCTATGTGTTCCTCTAATTCGTCTTCCTTTTCTCTCCTTTTCGTCTTTCTTTCTCTCGTTCCTGCTTCCCTTGCGTCCTACTTTCCCTTTTTTTCCCATTTGGTCAAATGTTTCTTTTTCCCTTCCTTCTCTGGGAGAATATCCAAGGAATTCATATGACTCTGTTATGCTCATATTTTCTTCGCTTGCCGAGTGTGCTCAGAAGACTGCGCGCGCCTTGTGCTTGAATGCTCAAATAAGTGCGTGCGCTCACTGCCTTCACGATGATGATATTTTTTTGGCTTACGACGGCTACGATGCCGAAATATGTGGCCAACGCAAATTTCGCTAGGTGTCCCTCATGTGTTTGTCTAAGAAACGTGTCACATATATTGAAGATGGTTTTGCAAATATGGTTTCGAACCCAAGATCACTTATGGCACGTACGTGAATGAAATGGTGAATGTAAAAAGGTTAATGGAGTAAGGCTTAGGAAATCGTTAGTTCACACCGTGAGCACTCTGACAATCATTGATTGTGTCTTTTTGATGCTACGGTATGGGGCGCTGATGGGCTTCCTTAAGTTGCGTGACATTCTTTACGTCATCCGTGGAAACGCTGGGTTTGTGAAAAGGTCATTGTCAACTCTTCTGTTGATAGCCTTCTGTTGGCTACTGCTACACCCACGTTGCATGAACAGTCAATGCTTCGCCCACTGATGCGCCTCCCTTCGCGATCTTCTCAGCAATATTGATTTGTTCTCCCATTTTTACAGACCGAACTCGCCGCAGCCGTTTCAAAATGGCGGTAGTACGTAACACAGCACGCCTACATAACGCGTGCGCTGTGAAACGTACAGCCTCAGGTGGCAGCCATTAGGATTCCGGCAGCTGTCTCTGCTTTTGTTTTTTTCTTGCGTCGAAAGAGCGCGCCATTTATAGAAACAACCCACACGCAATTTGTACTTCGAGGCAGCTTTAGACTAGTCCTGCCGAAATAAGCAGCGAGGCACCAAAAGAGCGTGAGACTGAGGTGTTCAATTTGATGTTCAGTTTGACCTACTTCGACAACAAGCGCCAGTTAGTCAGTGGGCGGTGCCACGTGGGATTGCGGCAGTTCCATTACACTTCGACGACTGGAACACAGTCTCTATTCTCTTGCTCTATCGTTGTATCTGGGTAGCGCGTGGGTATTGCATTTCGTCGTTGAGAGTGTCGTGTTAAAAAGAAGGAAGAGCTCTTCAAGTAGCTTTGTCGGTAACAAGAAACTTCACTCTCTTTTATTTATCGATTCGTGTTCACGCTTTGACGTCACGTCTATAAATGTCTTGGCGCTCCCACTTGTGAACGCCATTGCTTTTTTTTTCGACCCCGACCCTATAGGCTTTGTGTTACGGAGTTTGCGTTGATGAAGAATTCCTTTTTTGGGGGGCTCGGTCTGCGGCAGGCCATCTGCGTGGCATTTTACGATGGAATTGGCGTAAGACTGCTCTGGATTGCCCCAAATCGAAAAATTGAGAAATCATCGGTGCTACTGGTGGCGCGGCTACCGCTAATCAACGCTACGACAAGCCTGGTGTCGTTTAAGTTACTCTGATTTCTCATAATTTAAAACTGATTTGGTGCGTGGGCTAGCCTAGAGACTTTTGTAACGGACTTTCCATTTTTTCCTATTCTCTGTATTCTATATGCCGCAGTGAAGATTGAATGCGGATAGCTTTCAAAAATATAAATGAGCCTCTCACTGATCAATATTTCTTAAATGTCGTTTTTTATTTGAATCGACCAGCTTTAACGTTCCCGCTGGATCACATGCCAATGTACGCCAGCAATTTGTAAACGTGAACCCCTTTCAACATGTGTACGTTTTCTTATAGTGTTTTTGCTAAAATGATAAGATAACCTAAACACACGACATCTGGCCTGAGAAAACGGTCTGCTGAATGAAGGGGTCTCGACAGAACGCAGGTACGCGGCACGCGTCTTAATAAACCTCGTCCCGCGCGTGCTTGCCGCAAGACTTGGTGATTTTTAATTAGCGACAGCTGCGAAGGAGACGCGACGGGTCTATGCTCAAGCTTTTATGCACCGTGCACCGCACCATGGAGAACACTCTTTCGGGGCTTGCTGGTTGTTTTCTCATCTCTCCCCGAGAATCTCCCCGAGAAAACTTTCGCTGTATTCCTGACATTCTCATTTCGACTGCCTTTATGTAACGTTATATTGTCAAAGTCGTGGCATTTCTTCCAACGAACTCTGATTTTTCGTTCCTCCAAAAGTAAAGAGATAGAAACAGACGGGAGGATTGACGGATGAACAATGGTGACCTTGCGCTACCTTTCGTACGTATGCTGCATTTGAAACTAGCAACTTGGGTTACTCCTGTAAAGCGTGCTTTCCAACATATAGATTGCTAGGGAGGCAGAGCCCACTTGGGTGGGCGATCAAACGTTCGTTCGTTAAATTGATCGCCCGACCGATCGATCGATTGATTGATTGATATAATTTAGGTATATTTTCTGTTCTGCGAGGAAGTGTGTTGGGAAATGACCTTGAGCTACGTCTTCATGTATGCTGCATTTGAAACCAGGAACTTGGGTTGGTCCTGTAAAGCGTGTTTTACGACACATGCGAGGCTTGGAAGGCAGAGCCTACTTGCCTGGGCGAGAAAACTTTGTTCAGCTGATCGATTGATCGATCGATCGATTGATTGATTGATTGATTGATTGATTGATATAATAGAGGTATATTTTCTATTACCTCAGGAAATGTAGTGGAAGATGCCGACCTTGCGCTGTGTATGCTACATTTGACACTGTCTTATGTTATTCCTGTAAAGCGTGCTTTACAACATGTAGAATGCTAGGAAGGCAGAGCCCGCTTGCCTGGTCAATAAAACGTTCATTCATTCGTTCGTTCGACTTATTTATTTATTTATTAAAACTACTATTTCGAGCTAGTTGGTTTATGATGCAAAGTGAATTATTGACTCTTGTCGCTTCTTTGATGTCCTTGTTAAGCTTAATGACATTCCTAAGCCTTCTTGGTTCTTCACTTGTGGAGGTGCACATTTTGCATACTTCCTGGGTGCATATTAAAACCTATGACAGTGCCGTCCTGCATTGCAGGTAAAATTACATTTCAGACCTTATATTTC
Source organism: Hyalomma asiaticum (assembly GCA_013339685.2). Classification (NCBI taxonomy): domain Eukaryota; kingdom Metazoa; phylum Arthropoda; class Arachnida; order Ixodida; family Ixodidae; genus Hyalomma; species Hyalomma asiaticum. The sequence goes on from CM023489.1 coordinate 24,739,525, forward strand.
TTTCGTGGATGTGTGTAGTGGCTAGCCGTACGCCTGAGGTTTTTTTTTTCTTTTCTGATTTTCCCTTGGTGCACTTTGCACGTGCCGTCGCATCGATGTTTATCCAACCCGGTCGCTTTCTAGCTGCCGTTAGTCGACTAATGTTCTATTGCGTGGCTCATTCATTACGACCAATTTATCTTTCTCGTGGTGCGAGTTTCCTTGTAAAGGTCATCTGAGCGTGGGTGTCGAACGACGTCTCTCAATATAAAAAATTCACAGCATATCCACGGAGTGAATGAATGACTCCGCATTGCCTATTAGGTGTGTTATTTTACGCTTTCTTGTCTGATAATTCCAAACGGCATTTCGGGCTTCCTTTGTTGCTTTTGTTTTCGTATATTTTTAATGGGTTGGGGCCAGGCAGTTGAGACCCTACATCCACATGTATAAGTACAGTTTGTGTATTTATAAATACTACGGGCCACAGCTTGAGCCTGAGCAGGACAAATACATCAGCTACAGAAGAACAGGCTCGTCTAATATGCTAACCGGGCATTATCCGTACATCTTTACTAAAAAGAGCTTTAGTCCGCAGTGAGCAAACGTCACATATAGATTTTCTGGAGAGAGAGAGAGAATACTTTATTGATTACTGCGGAGATAACACATTTAGATAACAATACACTGGAAACCTACGACTGCGACACAGTCAGTGAGAAACCCCATCGCAACAAACAAACGGCGACACAGAACTAATACCAAAGATAAGCATTTCACAATAGGCATGTCCTGTACGAAATCGGGAGCTCTATCGAATAATTTATCTGTGGGTTACAACCTCGTGGTATTCTGGTTAAACTCGCGTAGTGGGTCGCGTACTGTTTCTGCGAAACGCACGCATGCTGTTTTAAATATCGAAGCCGTTATTGAGAGAACTACATCCTTTTTTTTTTTTTTTTTTTTTTGCGGCTGTCTCCAAATTGTACGACCTGATTTAGAGTTGAGATTCCGCATCGTTTTCAAGTTGAGCGCATCAGTTAAAGCCTGCGATTGTCAGAGGGCATTGGACCATGAATCTGCTCTGAAAGAGACTTCCTCCTCCGCCTCCCCACTTAAAATTCTCACAGCCTGCCGGCTTCGTAGAATTCAGTTCCACATCGACGATTTTTCCCGTGAAGATGCACACATCGCCGGAGGACTCACCGACGAAGTTCTTTTTTCCCCATCCTATCATGCCTCGATGTCCCCTATCACTTAGTTCCGTGCATTGGGGGGAAAAACTACAGCTCGTGTCAGCCTGTGCGAAACGAGGAAAGGGCTGAGGGTCCCAGAATTCTTTTCGCAAAAATGCGTACCAGAGTGCAAATTCGCGTGATTTTTTCCCTTTGTCACGCTCTCGCGGCGATTTGGCTACACTGATGCTTGCACCTTCATATATATATATATATATATATATATATATATATATATATATATATATATATATATATATATATATATATATATATATAATTATTCACGTAGACCCACCTTTTTACTAAGTTTTGGAAATTGTCCGTCAAGTTTATTTTTTCCGTTTTACTTACTTTTTAATGTTTATTTGCGAAAATCCCCGGGAATTTCTTCTTACTTGGCTCCATTTTCTATCGCCTTATCTCTCAGTAGCACTCTCGTAACTTACTTTCACTGACATTCGTAGAAGGGTTCGCGTCTTGGTCGCCCCGCCGCGGTGGTCTAGTGGCTGTGGCATTCGGCTGCCGATTCGAAGGTCGCGGGATCGAATCCCGGCCGCGGCGACTGCATTTCGATGGAGGCGAAACGTTGAGGCCCGTGTGCTGTGCGACGTCGATGCACGGCAGGTGGTCAAAATTTCTGTAGCCCTACGCTACGGCGTCTCTCATAATCAGATGCTGGTTTTGAGACGTTAAACACCGGAAATCAAATCAGTCGTGTCTTGGTCAATCCCCAGTGGTTAGCTCGACAGAGAGACAGTAGGAGCAGGAGGAACAAGAACTGGAACTAATATGAAGTAGTTGATGTCGGTATTCACAGCTATCAAGAATGCGGTGTTTGGGATGTAGACATGTTTAAGGTTATCAATTAAGCAAACGTCTTTGCGGGACAGGATAAAGAATTTGTAGTATTTGTAGTAAGACACGTAGTATTTGCTTCGAGATCTCGTGGCGCAGGAAGCTCATTCTACTACAAAAGAAGGAAAAAAAAATTAGGATTAGGTTGGCTCACCTGTTAAGTCACGATCGCAGGATTACACACAAGTGAATACAAGAAAGCGGACGATCGCTGTTCTTTTTTTTTTTTTTGTCCACATTCCGTTATGTGTTTATTTCAGAATTACTACACTCAGCAATGAGCAGGAAAAAAGATCGACTATACAGATACAATTAATATCTCGATTTATTCCGTCGGCTTATTCATTATCTACAGGCGCCTGTGGTAGCCCTTCTCAGCCCTTCCCTCCCCCCCCCCCCGTTCACTTAGAAAAGAAAAGAAAGGGCTAACTCTAATCATTCGTTCACCAATGTTGTGTGGGCGTACCTTCTTCTAAAGCTAACCTATTCTGCTCCAACCTACTGTTTATGCTATGTAGCCTTCATCCTTCAACCGGTGTCACGTCGAAATTGGTCAAAAGTGAGCGTGGTGCGTGAAATCTATCGTTAATTCCGGTTATCTAACCAAGTTGCGACGCCGCGACCCTTTCAGCATTGCCCCCAACACTGCGCGCAATTAGTTGGGCGAGAGCGCGAACGTTTACAGCTCGCAATTCTCGCGCGAAGCGAACGAAACAAACGCGCGCAATCTCTCTCTCTTCCACACACACACACAAAAAAAAAACTGAAATCTCGAACACCGCTGTCCCCTCTCTCGGGGCCCTTAATTCGGCGGAAATCGAAATTCAATCTGAGCTCCAGACAATGTAACGACCAGAATTTAATCAGTTGGCGACATAATTTCGTTCTTTCTCTCTCTCACCTTCTCCGCGTTGGATTCATCACCAATGCACTTTCGTCTCCCATGGTTGTAGAGACGAGGGAGGATTTTGGGTCTGGAGGGCGATGGAGAGGCGCGTGCAGTATTAGAATTCAAAAAGACGGCTACGGGTTCGTCACGTAAGGACTCTATAGGGGAGCGTATCGTGTTTCTGTGCGAGTTTTTATTTCCTCGCGCAAACCCGTGGAACGGAATCCGACCAAGCAAGGGCTTGCTTGATTGGAAAGCGGCGGGTAATTGTTCATGCGGAATTCCATCGCACGCTGCGTGCCTGTCACCGCTCTGTTTGTTTATTTTTGTTTTTCGAGATTCTCGCCGAATCTCCCGCTTAATTAAGAACTTTGGAAACAGCGTGACGGGGGAACATAACAGCTTTGCCAGCGCGCGTTGCTCGATCTTTCGTGGGAGAAAAAAAAATAGTTGAGGCGTGTTGTGACAGGGTACGAGGTGGAGAGGGTGGAATAGACCGAAAGACGGTGCGTATGATAAACTTGCCGGATTAGTAGAGAGATTGAGGGGGTGAGGGGTGCTGTCGCGGGCGAAGAGCGTTCGGTGACGGCATTTAACGAAGAAACGCGGCAATCTGACACCAACTCCGGGACGTCTCGTGAGCGGCGCGATAATTCGGACAGTTCTGTCGGGGGGGAAAACTGTTTGGGAAGAGGTTCGCAAAAGTTGACAGCGCTGCGCAGATTAGGACAGTAGAAGCGAGCGGCCGCTTTGGTAGGTTTTGTTTTGTTTGTGTATGTGCGTGTGTGTCAGCTTGGCACCCCTGTAGTAATAGGCGTGTTACTTTTTTCGCAGCTAGCTGAACAGCAAGGTCTGCTGTCACATGATGCGCTACTGCGACGCTGCGACGTTTTCGCGGTTTGGGTTTCAGAACGTTTATGGTCCGTAGCAGAGATTTGGAGTAATTACTGTTTTGCTGTAAGCTGTTTCAGACACGTGTGTGTGTGTGTGTGTGTGTGTGTGTGTGTGTGTGTGTGTGTGTGTGTGTGTGTGTGTGTGTGTGTGTGTGTGTGTGTGTGTGTGTGTGTGTGTGTGTGTGTGTGTGTGTGTGTGTGTGTGTGTGTGTGTGTGTGTGTGCGCGCGCGCGCGTGTGTGCTCGCGCTCCCGTGAACAGTTAGGTGAGCAGGTGAGCGACGGTTTACGTACAGCCACTTGACTTTGACAGAGACAGTTGCTTTTGCACACTGAATCGACTGCTATTGTCAAATGTATTCTACAGTTGTATGCAGCAGATTGTGCACGCTTGCGATCATGCGATCACCTTAAAGAAGAACGAGCCAAAAAAAAAAAAGGAAAATGAAAATCAGAACAAGATCGGCTTCTGTGAACCCTTGTTTTCCTTCAATTAAGCTTAGCGAAGTACGACGCTGCAAGTGTGTTCGAAGAAATGACAGCCTGCTAACGACGTGTTCGCTAATTAATTAAGCGTTGGCCCGTTTTGACGCCTGCAGATCCGCGAGCACATGACCCCCGTGGAGGCGATGGCGTCGCTTATCGCGGCCGTCACTCACGACCTGGATCACCCGGGGGTCAACCAACCGTTCCTTATCGCTACCTCCAACCACCTGGCTGCACTATACAATGTAAGTGTGACGCTTGCTGGAACTCTCACCCCGAAAGTTTTCCGGGATACTTGCTGGTGTGCTCTATGGGACACCTGCCGTGACGCTTATCTTGTTTTTCACTGACAGTTGCACTGATACTTACAGCGACGTTTTACCGTGACACTTGGCATTTGCCGTGACGCTTGTTGCCATCATTGCCGTGACGCTTTCGGTGGTGCTTACTGCGATCTGTGATTTCACGCTTACTGTAACGTTCATTCTTTTGCGCTTACCGCGTGACGCTTTCCGTGACAGTGTTCCGCGATGTTTACCGTTACGCTTATCATTAAACGGAGACCCTGGTCTACCGCGACGCTTTCTGTGGCGCTTATCGGGACGTTTAACTTCAAGCTTTGAAAGACACTCACAGCAACACTTGCTGAGACTTTTTCGATTACTATGCTCACCGTCTGTAATATTCTTTTTTTTTTTGCCAACTGTTTTTTTTTTGTAAGTCAATTATGGCGTAGACGTGCGTCCGCGTCGTTCATTTGCAATTATATGACAGGCTAGTGTTTTTCGTGGAACTTAAAAGCAACAAAATGGTATGTTTAGAGAGTTAATATTAGTAAATCACTAAATAGCTTCATTCAATCCTTTAGGGACGCTGTTCGATTTCAGAAACTGAAGCTGCGTGTTTATGCACATTAGCCGAAAGTCCTAAGCTAGCGTCACTTTTGAGATATCCATCGTTAGAATTTGCCGCGGCATATGTTGGTGTCTCATTTTGCGCACTTGTAGAAACCTCTTTTTCAAAGATTGGGAGGAATTTATCTGGAAATTGCGGTGTACGTATCTCTAAGGGGTTTTAGGAATAAATTAGTAGAGAATGGGTTAAATCTCAGAATTTCCTTTAAGCCGACCTTACTTCTAAGCCGACCTTACTTCAGTGCTGTTGACTTTTGATTTCGGTATGGCAGCACTTGAACATAAAGGAAGAAATAAAGCATTATTTAGGGAATATTTGAGTACCTCGCGATCTGTCACGAATTCTTGTCGGAACGAAAGGTGGTGGTTTTCACTCGATATTTAAACCAGATGCTCGAACTGCAATTAAACTTGCGGTAGAATGCTTCTTTTTAAAAGTCGGGTTAATTTTAATTTCACACTAGGCAAGTTTAATACCCAAGTACAGCATTACCTGAACAAGCAATGAATGCTTTTCTTTTTATTGTTGCATGCCTTTTGTTTTCTCTCTTTTTTTGTCTTTTTTTCGTCAACCTGCATGACACTTTTATTATTATTTCATTATATCCTTCACGAAATTGTGCTTCACGTGTTTTTCTTCCACGGTTTCCGCTTTCTGAGGTATTGCTCACGATGTATGTTGATATGTGCTTTATTGTGCAGGTTTGTCTGCTTTTTATTTTTTTTGGAATGCCCGCACTTATTGATATTTCATGAATTTTGTGAAAACCACTATCTGTACATTTCTGTAGGGCATCACGTCCTCTCCAGCTGTATGTTACATATTTTTCCCATGGGTACCCTTATCTGTGTGGTTTAAACTATAGTAAAATTTTGTTTATAAATAAATATGCATTTTTAATATGCATTGGTGTTTTCCTAAAGACACCATGGCCCGTCGCTTACTTCCCGTTCGCCTCTTTTTTATTTATTTATTTTTTGGGCGTAGAATTTCTCGGTGCTAGAGAACCACCACTGGCGTTCTGCCGTGTCCTGCCTGCGTCAGTCTGGGATATTCGATCACCTGGCCACTTCAGTATGGTAAGCGCACTGCTCACGTGACTTACCGCGGTTTAAAAGGACAGAAGGCTGAGCGTCTTGGTAAACGATGTTCGTGTTGCCGACTCCTCCTACGTTGTGCCCGAATAATGCACTCCTTTTCTTTAAGTAATTATCGCGGCTGTTTGCAAGTGAAGCAGAGTACAGTTGAGGCTCATTTTTATGCGCCTCTATAATCTCAGAAACAATCCACGTTACAGTCGTGCTTAGGAAACAACATATAAATCGCGCTTGCGCACAACCTATGTTGATCAACAATTAAGTCATTTAATTCTAGACGCCTTAAACCGCTAACCCTGCAAACTCAGTTAAACTAGGCGATCTCATGTAAGAAAATTCAAATGGGGCGGAAGAGAGCACCTTCTCACGGAAGTTCGTTATGTTCTGTGGTTGCGGCACGCAGTTTTCTTGTTGCCCATGTAAAATATGGAAATTTTGCTCAGTAGCGTAAGGTGTTTCGTTATGGCATTTCGTGCAGAAAAAGAGCTCTTATATAAACCCCCATAAGGGGCTGCGGGGTACGTTCAGCTTTCGGCCCCATGCTTGTCTTCAAGCTAGTCAGATTTTTTATCGGTCAGCTGGTCGTCTTGCTGATCGCAGTGCGGATATTGTCGAATGTCTTCAAGCTTTCAGGCTTTCTGATCCACGGGGCTGCTACAGCTTCAGTATACACGCTTGGCTCAATAGGTTCACGTGAAAGACTTGTAGATGCTATCCAGATCAATACCGTTCCTCTTGAAAGGGACTCGTGTAGTTTGCGATATTAGAGCTACGAACTTTTCTTTTTTCTTTTTGGAAATCGCGATGTCCTTGTTTTATCACGCTTCTACTATTATTTCGTATTTATCTTCGCGTATATATATTTTCTTTTATTCTGCGAACTGTTGCAGTTCGTTCCATAGTTAGCAAACGTGAGCTACGTTCCGCCTCCACCAAGCGCACAATTGTGTAGCGCTTGTGCGTGTAGCGTCCCGATATGTAGTGATCCACAATAAATAAATAAATAAATAAATAAATAAATAAATAAATAAATAAATAAATAAATAGAACATGTCGTTTAAATGGAATGTTTGTTGTCTTGTGATAGTAGCACGCACTTAGTTAAATTTTCCGGTCCCTAAAAGGTTCCAAAATTTGCAGTGTGCCAGCATGATTGTACTCTTCACTCTGTTAAACTTGATCTCTGTAAATTAAATCTGTCCCTATAATGATGTGAGAAAATTCCATCGTGACGTGTTTCCACTCAGGGATGAAATTGAAGAACAAATTCGAAGCCTCATCCTGGCAACGGACATCACTCGGCAGCAGGAGTTCCTGTCCAGGTTCAAGGTGAACACTCTTACGCATTGTTCATTACCATCATAATGCGTGATGATTCTCAACGACAATAGATCATGTCTGAAAAATGTCATTGCACAGGTCGCAGCCACTTTGGCGAAAATCACGCTTTCTTACGCAGTCGCTTTAAAGTAGTCAAGTGAGAGATAACAAGGAAAAAGTAATTGGTTGTCCATTTTCGGGATACAGCACCATGACAGGCGAATACTTGGGTGTCTGCAAAACTAAAGCGAGACAAGGAAGAAGTGGACTGTAAAAAACTAATAATCTAAGCCTAAATGAGTATAAGAATTGTTCATAAGAACAGTGATTGGCAAGGTTGAGGCACGTGTTCATCATTTAAATGAGGGAACCCTTTGGGCTATTTGCATGCTTTTAGAAATGTCATTAATGGCTTTTGCTTGACTTTGTTCCCCTTTTTTTTTCGAATTCTTTAAATTCTCCAGCGATACTTGGAGAACAACGTGCTCGACATGGCAGACAAGGAATACCGTCACTTCATTCTCCAGGTATGTTTACTACACCTAAAGGTATCTTTAGACCTAAGAAAATGTTGGACTGTTGCTTTCCGTGGCATTATTATTTCTTGTATTTTTTAAATTGAAACCGAACCTGCGTAAAATAAAACTCACCCTTCAGAGACATTAATGAATTGTCGTGAAGAGTTTTTAACTGTCATATGCCTTTCGCTGAGCATGTTCTTCTTTCCTTTTATTTGTTTATTTATTTTATCTATGTCTTTATCTATTTTTCGCTTGGAGAATGAAGATATCGCTTAACAGGTGGTCGGCTGTTACATGAATGCTTACTGGAATAAGTTATGGGATCTTCTAGAACTTCTTTTTCTTTAAAGATTTTTGTCATTCCGAGAAATGTGAAAATAGTGCTTTCATTTTTTTTTATATGAGGAGGGAAGCTACTCCGTAAAGGCCCTTATCGTGTGGGTTCGTTATTTATTTCAATATGACGGGACCTTTCTTTTGTCCGTGCCGTTGTCGTGCATAGATTGCTCTGAAGTGCGCCGACTTGGGAAACCCCTGCCGTCCCTGGGATATCAGCCACCGGTGGAGCCTGCAAGTCTGCAAAGAGTTCTACAGGCAAGGTAAGGCGATACTCCCCTAGCTTGTGACGAAAATCGCTTGCTAGCACACGACCTACGTTGCATCTATATCGCCGTAATACGTGGGATTATCTTTTAGTGGAAACGTTCTTTGTATGAACAGGCCATTGGGACACGCCAGCAGAATTTATCGTAGAGGCGGCGATATTTAGCGTGAGTGGTAGTTCCATGGTGTCATAATAAAAGGGGGATGGTGCCAGTAAGTTGTAGTTGTTTACGTATTGGAAAGGTTGATGCCCTTACACAGAAGACGACAGTAATCAACTCCAATTGATTTAGTAAATAAAACGGCGTACTTAATATGAATTCGAAGAATTCCGTGCTCATAATCTGAGGCAAAGTGCGCTGTCGGGATGCAGTGCTGAGTATTGTTAAGCAGTACATTAAATTTTGGCGCATTCGTTGATGATGTACCAACAAAGGTACTTAGAAAAATTATTTCTACTTTTATCCAGGCAGCAAAGCGTAGGGGCTGCCTGACTATGTGTATTACTTTGTACGCTCTCTCCAAAGCTTTCACAACCAATGTATGCAACTGTGACTATGTAGTGTTACTTTTTTGGTACGTGTCTACCCAATAACCTGTGTGATTGGCGTATTCCATTAGACTTATATGGTAGTTAGTGCTGTTTCTAATGGAAAGATTAACGCAATAGCCCTGAGGAACTCGTGGCACAGAAATGCCAGCGCCGGTGTCGGTGTGTTGCGAAGACGCCGGTGTCTGTGATGGAAAAAGAAATTCCAAACCACTCCGACTACGCCGTTCCTCCGCCATGGCACAGACGCGTTAGTGAACCCCAAAACTAAATTTCTCAACATAAAATTGGTCAGGAAAATTGCCAACTATGACTCAACTACAACCTATGCACATGATAGCTTGGGTTGCAATTTGAATGTACGAACATACATAATTCTGTTACGACGAAACTCAAACACAAAACGCTTCTCCGGCATTTCTACGATACCAACAGCGGCGCGCCCTGGTAGTACCGCCTGTGCAAAAGAGTCGTTGGCCTGGGTAGGTTACTTGCGTAAAGATAATCCAGATGGCGCTCAATATCTCGGCAGCGCCGCATGGAGATATAATAGAGTACTGTAGAGAAGGCGCTGGTTTTAGTGAACGTTTCCTGTGAGTTTCAACGCTATAGTCATTGCAAGCGAATGAGAAGGTGATGCAAAGGGGGCCCGACAACGCTATCGCGTTCCACTCTTAAAGGTGAAGCTTGAGCGTCCTCATCTTTTTTTTTTAATCCATGGTGTGGTTCGAGGATCACTGATCACTTGGCGCTTCTTTTTTATTAGGTGACTTTGAGAAACGGCTGAACATCCCAGTCACACCAATCTGTGATAGAGAAAGGACTACGGTAGCCAAGATACAAGCTGGTGAGTTTTGCCTATTACACATCTGAGTGAAATGTGCACGTTGCTCTGTCAAGTCTCCCCTCTTATCATGTGACTGCTTCTGGCTAAAGGCAATGTGCCACCTCTTTTATGTTCGAGCAATGTTGTCCTCTTAGGATATGAAGGGCTAGCAGCCCAGAACACTCGCGGTGGTGTCATTATCTCTCCAATGTCTTCAGTGCTGTTTACTGGTTTAGGATAACCGCTACTTTTGGTCATGTAATAGTTACCTACGAGATTCCATTACGATCTGGCTCAGGGCACAGTTGCAATAACACTATCGCATCGAATTCGTTCTCCTGAGCCGGCGCGATGAATAGACCAGCAATATCTCATAACCGACAGGACTTGTTATGTCTTTGGCCTCGTGTTGGGGACCACGACTTGGCTTTGCAATATGGCGGACGCATGGAGTCACATCAGCAATACCGGCTTGTTCGTATGTCTCCTGCGACTACCATTACAGCGCAACCAAAACGAAGTCGCAAACGAAATGCGTAAATACACGTAGTCAAGCACACTGTGCATGCAAATTTAGGTTGCGCTAAGCTACAAAAGACAGTAAGGACTGCCGCAGCGGCTTTGCATGGTCCGTGACCTTAGTGCCTCTTAGCACCGCGCATTGCTCTCTCTCTGACGTCCGGCGGGTCACCGTGGTTTTCCAGACTTCTTCAAGTACGTGGTGAGCCCGCTGTTCGAGATCTGGGACCAGTTCCTGGACACGCCGCTGTCGCGCGAGCTCCTGCGCAACCTGTGGCTCAACCACGTGCAGTGGGAGAAGAAGGTGGCCGCGGCCGACGACTCGGCCAGGTCGGCGTCCTTCGAGACGGACCTCAACGCTCCGCTTGCTTCGGAGGAGGACGAGGGCGACCTGCTCGACTTCGACGACGACGACGAAGACGACGAAGAGCTGCCGCCGCTGCTGCGGCGCCGCAGTGCCACGGTGGCCCGCTACTCCTGGATGGAAGAGACGTTGGGGTCGAGCGCTTGGGGACGACGACACAGCATGCCGCTCAGCGTGCCCAAGCTGCCGTCGCGGACCGTCATCCGGCGCCGAAGGCAGTCGCTGCCCCTCGCGGTGGCCAAGGGTGTCGGTGCCGCCGCGGCAGCAACGGGAAGCCTACAGCCGCCGGAGGTCAGTCAGGAGGACGCGATTCTCGCTCGGACTCTCTCGAGTTTGTTATTACACCTTCTCATTCAGGCTCAGAATCACCGAAATTATGGTTCAGACGTTCTCTGTACCACTCAAATTCACCAACATTCAGCTTGGCGAGGCGCACTGGTACTCGGTACTTGTGGCCATCCTGGTCAACAGGGCTCAATCAGACTCAGACTCGCCCAGCTTTACTCAGCGAGCATCCGTCGTATAGAAACTCGCTAGTAACTTTGCTGGGGTAACTCGGATCGAAATTTATGAAGCGTTTGCTTAGCCCGACTTGCTCAGACTCAGAGGTCGAGTCTAAGTATGTCTTAGTCGACTCATGAGTGCCGACCTATCCTCCGGGAGTCAAGGGTAAAGCTCAATTCCCAAGCTCTCACGTGTGTTGCCCGATTGGGATGCAAATGTTGGTAATATAACGATGATAATAATGCCACCTCCCTTCGAATGGGGTGGTATCAAGTAGTTCGTAAGTCAAGAACAGCAGAAGGTGAACCACAGAGACCACGACGAGATGATAGCTTTTCTCTCGCTGTGCGTTTGGTCTTGTGCGCGGTTTTGCCCACGGAACTAAACCCATTAGGCCAGATTTCCGCCCAAGGCAGGTAATCCGGTGTCACGTGGTCTGTAGCCCATGCTTTGCTTGGTAGAGTTTATACAACTACCTTTTAACAACTTTTTCATACACTGAGAGTATAATGTTCAGGACATCACCCCTAAGATGAGAGGGTAACTGTCTCCATCAGAGCTGGGGCCTAATTTTGTATCTCGCATGTTTTGTATGCTAGCCTTGGTGAAGACACTTTTACACTGACGGCATGTCTAAGCGATGGATCAGTAGAAGACTGCTCGTATAGGCTTGTGCGTTGAGCATGCCACTTCGTTGTCGTCAACGAGGCCTAATTCCTGTCCTTGTTCACCTGAACATTTCGCTGCACGTCTTGTTTCCATCCTTGCGGTAGTATTCCAAAGAACGCTTGTTCATTATTTTTGTGCCGTCTCGCAGGAGAGGCCCTCGTCGCCGGCGCTGTCGGCCGAGAACCTGCAGCCGACGACGAGCCTTCTGTCGCTGTCCAGCACCCACGAGGGGGCGCCCATCAGCACGGTGCTCCAAAGGGTGTCCCGCGAGAGCGAGCGCCGCTCCCTTGTGCACCAGCCGGTCTCGTACCCGCCGTACCGACGGACCTCGGAGCCGTTCGTGTCGACTCCTTCGAAGCGGGCCTTCCCGCGACGCTCCGAGTCCGTGTTCGCCTTCTCGTCCTCCATGGAGGTCGAGCTGGGCGACGGCGAAGACAAGGAAGCCGGCAGCGGTGACGAGGCCAAGGAGGAAAAGACGACGGCGAAGACAAAGGACCAGACGGCAGAACAGACGACAGTGGAAGGACACGGCAGCGATGAGAAGACCAAGCCCGAGGAAGACAAGCAGGGAGACCAGGGAAGTGTCGCTGAAGAGGAGCACGCTCAACAGGGTGACTCACCGGACCGGGGAGGAGGCTCCTTGTGCTCAAAGACTTGCGAGAACGGCTGCGGGACGCCCTCGCCGCCGCCGTCCGGCGTGACGTCGCCTGCCGGAAGTGACGTGACGCGAGCGAACGCTGGCGGTGCTCGCGATGGTGGTTCGCGGTCTTCTTCGGCCCTGGTTCGGGAACGTGGTGATGGCGATTTGACGTCGGGCAGTTCGCGGGCGAAGCCGCCTGCTCAAACGAAGCGAGCTCGCCCGCAGCGCACACCGGCGCAACTCGCCAACCGGCCACGTGGTGAGTGTCTTCGCGTGGTGCCACAGTTGTTTTAGATGCGAAGCAGCTTATGACGGGGGCTTTGTCCGTCCCTTCCTCCGCCGTGTGGTGTCCACACCCGCACTGTGCATCCTCCTCCCCGTCCTCTCCTTGTCTCATCTGCTCTCCTCTCGGCATTCCTCCTCTCCTCTCCGAACGGCGCATGTTTACTATGGAAATGTTCTTTCTTCGATGAACGCTTTACCAGCTCGCAAGGAACGAGAACGCGCCCTCGCCCGCGAGAGACAACAGTGACGCAGGCAGCGTCTGCTAGCATCAAACCGACTGCAAACCCAGTGTGCTCCCCCCCCCCCCCCCCCCCTTGTGCTGCTTTGCATCGCCTCATGGTCCCCTTTAGCGGGAGATGGAGTAATTGTTTTAAGGCGGTCCATATAGACTTGGTATGACATCAAGTATGTGCGGGCTCTTCTCTTGTTTGTTATTAGGGGTGGAGCGCTGCCATTCTGAGCATTCATCGGTGCACTGGGAATGTACAGGGCGTTTTTTAGGCCCAGTGTTGCTTTGCTCTATACTAGCTTGCCATCTCTCTTGTATTTGTACTCGTCGCTTGCGCACTCTAGCACTACTACTGAGGCCGTGGCGGAGCGGCTGCCCTGGGAGGCGCAGCTATCGCTAGCATGCACCCCGCAGCTAAGCAAGTTGAGGAGGAATAGTAGAACGCATCTTTTGGGCGACTTGGTTCATACTTGAAACGAAAAAAAAAAAAACCGGAGCGCTAAGAAACGATGGACACAGAATCAGGAGGGACACAGGACAGGTGTTCTTTCATCTGACGTTTATTGAAGCAATGGGACATTTATTCACACAACAGACATAGGTAATCTCAGTCATCTGAAAGTTGAGCGCATATCCCTGTGTCCTTTCTGCTTCTGTGTCCATCGTGTTTCAGTGCTCCGTTTCTTTCCATTGAAGAGGAACATCATCACTGCTTGGCTGAGTTATGTTCTTATGTTATGTCCTTCTCTGTTATGTCCTCTCTGTTTAAGTTTTGTTAGGAGGTCCCGCTGACAGTTCTCACTTCGGGACCTCCGATTGTTCACTTGTCACGCAATACTGTTTTATAATGCATTGTATTGAAAAATATATATATTAATAAGGAAGAAGGAGACCAAAGTTGCACATAGCTGCAAAGTGTCCCGCTTAATTGATGTTGCGAATGGTTCGATAATCACGTAGCCCTATCAGTGACACAGTGTCAAGGCGCCGTTTCAGGAACCCTTTTAAGAATGGCGTGTGAACATACGTCACACTGAATTAAAATATCTTCATTGCCCACAGCGCCGCCAACCGTAGCACCCACCACGTCGTCACCGAAGGCGACCTTCACCATCGAGCCTCCGTCGAAGGAGGCCACTCCCCTGGGCCGCAAGTCCAAGGCTTTGGAGGCGACCACGTCACTGGACGACAACGAAGAGGTTCCGTCGTGGTCGCATCGATTCAGCCTGACCAACGAGCGGGAGGCACACCAGATCGAGTTTGACCACCCACCTGAGGCCTCTTGGAAAAACTGCGCCAGGTGCGGAGCGCTACCTTTATTCTCTATGAAAAAGACTGTAGTGTGTGCAGCCTTTGGAATAGCACATTCTCCGACGCTCTCTCTCGCATATTCAATCCTGCGGAGTCTCCTCAGGTCAAAGAAGGCTTAGATTAAGTCACATTAAAGCGACAATTGGTCTTAGATGCCTTTATTCTGAAAGTAGTAACTCAACGTAACATTGACTGATTTCTTCGGTTTTACGTTCGAAACCCACGATGTGATCATGAGGGACGCCTTATTAGTGGAGGGCTTCAGAAATTTCGAACACCTGGGGTTCTTTAACGTGCACTGACATCGCGCAGTACATGGGCCTCAACGTTTCGCCTCAATCGAAATGCGGCCGCTGTGGCCGGGACTCGATCCGGTGACCCTCGGATCAGCAGCCGAATACCATGGCCACTACGCAACCGTGACGGGGCAACTCAACGTAACACCCCCGCCGCGGTGGTCTAGTGGCTATGGCACTCGGCTGCTGATCCGAAGGTCGCGGGATCGAATCCCGGCCGGATTTCGGTGGAGGCGAAACGTTGAGGCCCGTGTTACTGAGCGATGTCAGTGCACGTTAAAGAACCCCAGGTGGTGGAAATTTCCAGGTCCTTCCGCCACGGCGTCTCTCATAACCAAAGCATAGTTTTGGGACGTAAAACGCCAGAAATGAATTATAAACTCGACGTAACAGTTGATTTATGTGGTACAGTGGTTTTCAGGGTTCGCCTACAGGCCTGAAACGGGCGGCTTCGGTCCCGGCCGCGGTGGTCCCGTTTCGATGGAGGCAAATCGCTAGAAGTCCGTGTGCTGTGCGATGTCGATGCACGCCAATAAAGCCTCTGCGGTCGAAATTTCCGGAGCCGTGAACTGCGGTGTGCCTCATAATTATGCCGTGGTTTGAGCACGTAGAATCCCAGCCATTATCTAAAAAAGATTTGACTGCCTCTCGATGCCTATAAGCTAGTGTGCCAAAGTCAAGGCACTCAAACATGGCAGGGTTTCCACATTGAGTATAATAAAAAAAAGAGAGGGTTCAGTTTTAAAAATAATGTTAATATCTAGCATTGTGATTCACCATTTCCTTCGCCTTTAACACTGAGTAATCTTTCATACCATGCTGTGGAGCTTTGTGAACGTAACTGGTCTTCGCTTCATTATTTCACTCAATGTGTCGCGCGCTCTTCGCTTAATTTCACCAGGAACAACCGGAGGAGTTCGGCACCTACGTCACTGGGCCTGGAGCGACAGGTGTCCTTCCTCGAGGACCCCGTGGCCGGAAGCGTGTCCGAAACCGGAAGCGCGCTTCCGGCTTGCGGCCTGGTCGGCGCCCTGCGGCGCCGCTCTTCCATGCCGTCCGAGCAGCAGCTCATTCATGGTACAGTTCTTCGTGAAGCATCTCCTTCATGAGCATATGCTAACTCATGGCGCAAAGGCACGCTGCACTGCAGGCTGTAGCAGTTTTCTGAGAATCGTTGAAGCAGCTGCGTGGCTTGAAAATGGTCGAAGTTTAATGCAGAACACCGTGCACCTTTCTTTTTGGCGCGAGTCACGCTTTGAGAGAGGAGGTAAAAGCTCACGTCCGCAAACGTACGTCGTGAGCACTAGACGTTACGTCCGCGATCGGCCGTTGGAGTTGCGCAGGCGTGGGTGCGCAAGACCGGCCGTGACATGTCGCTGGCTATGCCACGTGGTTCATCCGGTACGGACCTTGCAACAACCACCCAAATGCGTCGAGACGCGAAGTAGAAAGAGTTGAAAGAAATGGACTTTCTCTCCATGCAAATGTGCACCTTTAATTTCTGCCATCATTCCTACCGTTACTGCACATTAG
The DNA here is from genome assembly GCA_013339685.2 of Hyalomma asiaticum. Classification (NCBI taxonomy): domain Eukaryota; kingdom Metazoa; phylum Arthropoda; class Arachnida; order Ixodida; family Ixodidae; genus Hyalomma; species Hyalomma asiaticum. The sequence goes on from CM023489.1 coordinate 24,756,045, forward strand.
TTCGGACGTTGTCCATACTACTGCACAGCACTGTGGAGCAGCACTCTGTAATACCTTCCGTACTACCCCTGACTGCCCGTATGCAGTTGTACACCGTAGGACTGCTTCATTACTGTGCAGTAGTACAGACTTCGTTTGTCCATACTACTGCACACTACTGCACGATGGGTCCTTCATTCATGCTGCGCACCTATACTGGTGGATAGTGAAGTAGCATGGATACTGTGCAGTAGTATGTACTCTGTCTGCACTACTATATGTACTCTACTTCAGTGTCTATACTTCAAGCCTCTATAAACGAATTCGGTAAAATCGTTAATTTTATGCGTTATATTGAAACTTCGTTAAATCGGAATTCGTGCTTTTATGCAAAATATAGCCACCAAAGGATTTTTACACGGATATGCCACAAGAAGGTTCGGATAATATAGCAGTACGAGGGAAATCTATGTTCAGTAACGTTTGCAGAAAGTATTACGTTGAACCAGACATACGGAGGCGACGCAGCGCGCTGTTGCAGCCCTCGTCACTGCGGCTGTATGCCACGCGCAAAGACAGGAGACGCAGCCGCAACACACTGTGATAAGTGATAAGCAAAGCTATCGCATCCATTATGCCACGAAGGCTTGCTATTAAAAATAAGGGTGTTTCGTAAATCAAGAGGGCGACGCCGATGTTATCGTTCGCCGAACCACTAGTTATCACTTAGTGCGATCACTTAGTTATCACTTAGTGATCACTTAGTTCGTGGTGGCTGCATTTTCTGTGTTGCATCATAGCGCGCGTATGTATGAAGAATTTATCAAGACCTGGAGCGGCATCGCGAATTTTGGTTGCCACTGTGCATTGGCTCAGCAGTTATCGTAAGTTGCCATCATCACAGAACACCTGCATAATTTTGTTGAGTTGGTAGCTGTGCGGCATGTAACCGCGAGCACCTAAGAAATACAATTCGCGGTAAATGTGCCTATTAGGCCTGATCGCATTTGCTGGGAATATGTTCTGTTCTTCAGAAAGCCTATAAAGTAGCTTCTTTTTTGTTATTAATCGTGAATTATGACTGGCGCTCCATGGCTAAGCCTGGCCTTTGCGCCGTTGAAGCTCACTAATCATCAATCGGAAAAAATTAGCTGTGCAGATGCCCAGATATAAGCAGCCATGCCTTTTTTTCCCTTGCCGATTGTGATCAGTCCTAAGTTACAAGCCTCCTGGGCAGCGCCCGTACGATTGCAATCTCATGTAAGATAATAAGCGAGAGCACGTGGCAGTTACCCTTACAAAAATTTCTAGTAACATTAACTTGGCTGTCTACAGACAAATGTTACTAGAACCTACCAAGAACAAGTAGAATGTCTACCAACGGCCTGTGTACTTCTTTAACAACTTCTTGTTAACATTCTGGAAACAATTGGCTGCCAACATTAAATAGACACGTGTTCATAGGCTGTCTGCTTACTTTGTGCCAGCAAATTCTAGTAACATTAACTTGAATGCCTACAGACAGTTGTTACTAGAACCTACCAACAACAAATAGAATGTTTATGAACGGTCTGCGTACTTCATTACCGAATTTCCGAAAATATTTGGCCAACAACTTTCATTTGATGTGCATTCATAGGCTGTCTGCTTACATTGTATCAGTGCCCTATGAACATTTTTGTTTTGACACCCTAGTAACGTGCTGCAAAAAGGAAGTATGTTTGTTGGCTTTCTGTGGACCATCTTCTAACGTTTGTCTTACCGTACGCTTTTAACAATTGGTTAATATTTCTAGTGAGGCGTGTTCATGCACACACCGTTCACATTCTCAGAGCGGTCTGCCAACATGTGTTACCCCATGACACCTGTGTCAATATGCGTGAACGAGTTGTACAATCAAGCATACAGAAAATATGTACGAAGATATAGCAAAATGAATAATTTATTATCCTTAATGGGAACACATCAGTAAGAACAATATACAAGTGCATTTGGTAGTAAACGTTAAAATAGGCAACGTAAAGCCACCTATAGTATTTTGTTCTCGCAGCTTGCCTAAACTAAACTACACTCTGGCTCTTCGAAAAGCGCGCATGATAATAAACGCGCGCACACACAATCTGTGTACTCACCGGGGAGGAAGAAATCATCGCGATTGAAGTGCCTGGACCAAACTAGCATAGTTCCCGTCACCTTCTTGCCGATGCGCAAGTTCCTAATCCATGTTGCCCTGTCGCGAAGCGTCGTCTGCTTCTTTGGGGAACCGATGAAACGACGTGTTGCTGTCTTTGCATCGCGATGACACGCGCTGAGGCACGAAACAAAAGTCTTTTGATGAGGATTCTTTCTTTTTTGGGCTGCTTCAAGGCGGCATGGCGCCGATTAAGGAACTATACAGCTGTTTTACAGCCCGCGGTAATGCGATACCATGCCGCGTTTCGAGGTCGACCTTGGATCGGCTGGTTCCAGGAGCGTCCGCTAGGTGGCGAGCATTTAGATGGAGTCGCGAATACATGAAGGTGAAAGTCTGGAAAGACGTTAGAAGTGCCTACTAGAACAGTGCTTGCGGGCTCTCTCAACCATGCTTGTTAGTTTGACAAATGCAAGTTTGATTACAATATGCATGCTATTTTTCAGTGCAAAAGCAACTTATACTTCAAGTTAACTCAGGTGCACTTGTAGGTGACACATATTTTGTGTCCACGCAACATGCAGCCACGGTCATCAAGGACACGTCCTACGGGAACGATCAAGGAATCGCTCAGTGTGGAGGTTAAACATTCTACTTCTCGCATTTACATAGAAAAAGTCCGAAGGAAGTAATTTGATGGTGTGTTTAAAATATTTACACAGAAGTAAGAATGAAGCCATTTGACGGTGCATTTAAACTAGTCTTTATATAGAAGTAAGAACAAAGCCATTTGACGGTGTGCTTAAAACGTTCTTTATACAGAATTAAGATGGAAGTCTTTAGACGTTGTGGCTAAAAAATTCTTTATACAGAACAAGGAAGTCTTTAGACAGCGTAGTTAAAACATTCCTTATGCAGAAGTAAGACATGTATTTAGACATTGTAGCTAAAGAATTCTTTATGCAGAAGTAAGAAGGAAGTCTATAGACGGTGCATAACAAATGTTACTAGAATGTAAATGTTTGTAGAATGTCAGTAAGATCAATAGAAAGTTGATAGGTGGTTTGCCTAGCGTTAATAGGCATGCAGTAGTCCGGAAGTCGTGTTGCACTACAGCACAGATGACCACCTGTTCTTTCTAAGCGCTGGAGCGGAACTGATAAGTCGTGTGTTCTAGTGACTATAGCTATGCCGGGTACTCAAGCCACGCGGTCCTACCTGCGCAAGTTCGCACCGCACCAGCTACGCCGATGGCAGTTGTTCGCAGTGCCTCTCGCCTGTTGTTATTAAAGTCATTCATCATCCGCCTTGACAAGTGCACCGCTGACTTGAATCTTAGCTCTCTGCCAAATTTTATTGTCGGGCTCCGTACAACCGCATAGCGATCTTTCGAAGTAAGGGTCACGCGTGAAAAGGAGCTCCTCATGCCAGTGTGAAAGCACTCTTCCTCGACTCTGCGAGTTCGTATAGCTTTTGCGAACGCTGGCTGAGGCAGATAGAGAGAGAGAGCACGTCCACTTTGACAGCGAAGCTCATTTCGCAGAGGCACTGTTAACGATCAGTTCGGTTCCGTCTAGCATACCTGATAACGAACCTCTTTGGGAATTACTTCGGTAAAGCGCTCACACGACAGCATTCAAGTGATTATAAGAGTATTGTAAAGGTATTGAAATTAAGACATTTGCGAGGACTTATGATTGAATTAATAAGATGAAGGCTGAAATTCATGTCGATTAGCGTCACTGCTTTCTTTTGATGCATGTTTTAATAATCCCTAGCACGGTGAAATGCGGGTTTAGGCTATTTGTTGTCAGTGGTACTTGTCATTGCATTTTATGCCTAAGTGGATAAATTGAGCGGGAAAAAGAAGTCACACTTTCGCCAGAAGGGCGGAGCAATGAATGTCGATAGCAAGAAGTGGTAATGTTATTCCATTCGTGTTGAGAGCGCAGCACGAAGAAATGTTTACGAGCCGCCCGCTGATCAGTGCCGAGATAGCGGCAGTGATCCACTGTTGCTGCTCGAGTCCCCCCCCCTCCTCGCGTCTTTTCATGCTCGTTAAAGACGGCAGAGCATTTCCTCTCTGCTTCGGCGGCAGGCGTCTCGATCGGGGTGATGTTATCGCATGCGGCCTCCGAGCGACGGAGGGCCGGGCTCGTTTGATCTCGGCTTCAGCCGTGTTCGTCGCCCCCACTCGCGTGCTTTTACCCGCGGGTAGAAGGTACGATGCTCGTGTGGTTGTTATCAGTTTGCACCTTATACGCGACATGACGGAGACAACAAAACACCGTCTAGACTTTCCATATAATTGCTATCGCAATAAAAATTGAGAAATGCGTTTGTGCGCGCATCGTGTTGTTGAATTTCTCTGCTATATTTGTGCACAATAAAGGAACTTGTGGATCAGTCATTAGGAGCTTTGCGTGCTCAATAGTTCCTATTCTACGCACTGTACGAGCTCATACGGCCCTTGTGTCAACAACAAATGCCCAAGTCTTGCTTGCGCGTTACACTACTGCATTTTTTGTGGGGATCGAAATTCTGTTGCCACAACGAGTTGTTTATATATACTTTGTTTTCCCTAAAATGTGCGTCTCTTTTGTTCTTGCCGCTTTTATAAAGGTGACGATAGCATACGCAATGAACCCCATATGGCGAAAGCCGCTGAAAAAAGAAAACACTGCCGAAATTAGATTACCACCGTACAGCCAGCAGAGATGTAGAAAGTCCGCATTCTTTATCTGCGAAGAGTGCGTGAAATAAGCGGCGTTTCTGCATATTATCTCGTTGAGCAATAGCAACAACAAAAAGCTTGTCAAATTTTAAGTTTGCTTATCTCTGAACTGCTTGGAGGCCTGCCCACTCATTACCAAATTATATTACAGCTCAGAAAATTCGAGCGCTGTAACTGGTTATACTTCTTGTGTCGCGGGAATGGGAATATTGTATTACCACGCTTTCTTTGCGTACCTCCTATCGGTAGCTTTACAAAATATGAAATAGAATCTTGTGCCGATGGATGTTACAACATCAAAGCGGTCTGGTGCGATACCACACCACATTATTACGCTTAAAGTGTCCGAACCAGGAACCTTTGGAAGCAGAACTTGACGTGGATGTAATTTGGCATAGGCTATAAAGCTAAATATACATGCAGTCATTCAAGCCCGGTTCATACACGGAGTGTTGTTTTTGCTCGCATATACGATGAATTCAGCCCCGCCACAGTGGTCTATAGTGGCCACGGCACTCGGCTGCTGATCCAAAGGTCGAGGGATCGAAATCCCAGCCGCGGAGGCTGCATTTCGATGGAAGCGCAATGTTGAGGTCCGTGTACTGTGCGATGTCAGTGCGCGTTAAAGATCCCCAGGCGGTCGAAATTTCCCGAGCCCTCCACTACGGCGTCTCCCATAATGATGCCGTGGCTTTGGGACGTCACCTGAAATGATTACGACGAATTTGCCCTAGCTATGTATCCATAAAGGGAAAATTAGCATGCACCCGTTTGTAGCACAAAGCTGCAAGGAAATCCATACGGATTTCTTTGTAGCCTAGTGGTAAAAATGGATGGATGCTAATTTTCTTCTTTCATAAACGTTGCTCTACCTTGCGGGTTTCTGGCAGAACTCATTTGCAGCCATATATTCTAAAGAATGAATAGATCCGTGCATGTTGTGTATATTAGGTAGTGGTCAAAGTACTGCATAAACTACCCAAGACTTCACACAATCCGGCGTTGTGACAGAAAAAGAACTCTGGCCTCCCATCGCAGAGCTGAGTCGCTCGGAGCTGGTGCGGCTCGCCGCGGCGTCGGCACCGGCCGCGGCGCTGGCTCGGCGGCCCGTGCAGCGCGAGCTCATCCGGCGCCACAGCATCGGATTCCTGGAGCCCGTCGCGCCGTCGTCGGAGTCCGAGGACGGCGGTGGGTCGTGCGCCACCTCCACGGCGTGCAGCACGCGCCGCGGAAGCTGCGCACCCCCGCCCCACCATCACCAACACCACCCGCGCAGGCACTCCAGCATCAGCTCAAGGGACGAGGACGAAACGCGCGACCTGTTTCTGCCTTTCGTCCCGGCGCCGGCTGCCGCGTCACCCGGGTCGCTCAGGTAAATTTTTAGTGCGACTCGGTAGGAATGAACGAAGCAGAATCGCGAGGTCGACCTGCTTGTTGGATGGACGGCAGGAATACACTTTATTGGACCAGCCAGCGAGTCACGTGATCTCGCTTTGTACAATAACGTGCCTAGCGGCAGTTCATCTCGTGGTCCCTGTAAAAGTAATGCACGCTTGCGAGATACTGGATGGCAGTGTAACTAAATCCATCTTCACCTGTATGGCCAGCTTCACGAAGCAGATGGGCTAGTGATTCAATAACTCTATTGTGCTAAAATTTATCCCATGTTGAGTGGATGAGCGCACTGTATTTCATCATAGCTTAGCAGCTGTGACGCAGCACTGCTAAGCATGAAGGTGAATTTTCAATTCCCGTCCGTTTGTGAGGGCAAAGTGAAAAAAACAAAAAGAAAGAAAGCCCGTGCACTTGGATTTAGGCTGTACAATAAAGAACCCGGAGTAGCGAAATTGAATTTTATGCACCCTACTCACTTTGCTGTTTTCCATGCAATACTTGAAGAGAAAAGTGCGCTTTCCTCTCGGCAATACGTTTCTGTGAAGCATGCTTCCTTGCATGCAAAGTGTTAGGGTGGCAAAGCAACCTTGCGGGAGCAGGTGTCATGCACGCTTGTGCTGTATGTACTGGGAGACCGTCGAACGCGGTCGACAAACAGATGACTCTTTGCTTCGCCATTGAAGGTAAAACGTGAACGCGAACTGAGATGAGAATGCTTGACTTCTTGCTTCTATATATTTGTACATGGTATATGTATACATTGCTTGTATGACCACCAACCAATGCTTGTATATGGTGGTCATACAATGCTTGTAAGCGCAAGGTACTGCCCATAGTTGATCCTCTGCACTCGGCTGCTGATCTAAAGGTCATGGGATTGAATCACAGCCGTGCCAGATTTCGATGGAATGAAATGTTGAGGCCCATGTCCTGTGCGATGTCAGTGCACGTTAAAGAATCCCAGTTGCTTCAAAATTCTGGAGCCTTCCACTATGGTGCCTCACAGTCATAGCGCGGTTTTGGAATGTCAAACCCCAGAAATCTTCAGTTGATCTTCCGGAAAGCAGCACGGCGCACCAAGTAGTCCAAGATGTTTTCATTGTTAACCAATCGCATTCTTTCTGTTTCCTTACAGGCGACGTCGAGGGTCGCTGCCAGCTGACGTGCCTCTGCCGCTCATGGTGTGCACTGCAGAGAAACCGCAGCAGCAGGGCAGTCGAAGGGTCGTCTCGAGAACGGGCGGAGCCAGCGATGCATTGGACACTACGAGGAGGCGTGGCTCCACGGGCGAGATACTGAGTGCCCTCATCGGCCCTTACGGTGCACTGCATGCATTGCAGGTGAGCAAAACAGCCTCTGCCATTTCGTGTACACCCGTGAACAGAGGAAACGCGAACAAGATATTACAGAGGAGAACAGTTTGTCACAAGCAGCGATTCTCTGCCCTTATCTCGTGCGCATAGTTTTGTGTCTTCTATGTTGTTGTTTAAGCCTCTCGGCAAGAGTGCAGGGAATGGTTAACAATGTATGCAAGTACACACGTAGATTGTTTGCTGAAATACCTATACCAGTACTTACATAATACTTATTCCTTCTTGTGTTGTTTCTTTGCCTTCTGTTTTACTATGGCACGACGCTGTTGCGTATGTACTTATAGGTGTCCTTTGTCAGATAAAGTCACTTGACAGTGCTACATGGTATTAGTGCTACGGGGTACTACGTGGTGTCGTTCGTGTTCTTTTGTCCCTGTTATCAGCGCTGTTTCCTGTTTCACAATGGGACGACGACGTGTGTCTTGAAACCTCCTTCCTTGTGCAGAACCTTCCTCGGCGTGGCTCGGGCGGCGGTCTGGAACTGTTGAGTGGCCTGTGGCGTTCACGCACCTTGCTAGGCTCGGATTGGTCGCCCAGCGGCGCGCCGCCACAGCCGGTGTCGGTGGCCGGTCGCTTCAAGCTCCAGCGGCAGGCCTGCTCCCTCGAGTCTACCAGCGTCCAGTCGACGTGCTCGTCGGCCGCTGGCAGCGTGTTCAGCAGCCAACGCAGGGGCTCCTTCCCACAGGAGTTCTCCCTCTTCTCCTTCAGCTCGGGTGGGTTTGCAGGTGACTCTGCGCATGCTTGCCTTTCTGTATGATTCAATTCGAAGCTAGAACAGAAGCTCAGGAAAAGCTTGGAGGCTTGAATTGATGGAACAGACCGTTGAAAACGACGAAGAACAGGGAATGTTAGAGCCAGCGTTTCTACAAGTGGATTTGTCTTGGTCAGGGTGACAACCGCCTCTCCTAGCGTCTCCTGACTGCCTGGGGAAGGCAGTCGTCCTGGTGAAGGCAAGTCCACTTGTCGGAATGTTGGCTAGCGACATTTCCTGTTCTTCATGATTTCCAAGTAGCTGTTGATCAGTGTATGGCTCAAGGTATCACGTGATACACTCGAGCCTGGTTAAAACAAATTCATTAAGACGTGCTAGTAGTTTTGTTATATTCAGTAATTCCTTATAAGTATATATCCTTAATCATTTTAATGACAATACTACCTTTATCTTAATTCGTTATAAACGATAGTTTTCTATATATGCGATTGTTAAGGAATGTCCATTATATTCTGTAATTCGCTGTATATGCATTCATTATAGCGATTTGCTGCTATACACATAAAAACGCTGCGGGATTTCTGGTGTAATAAAAGCTCACCAGGCAGCTGGGCATCGCACAACTCGAACCACGGCTGAGGAAACAGTTCAGCAAGGCACACCTTTGTCATTTTGAAACGCTGAAGGCGCTTTTTATATATTACTGCGGCTGAGTAGATTTGCTGTAGCAAATTTCAGCCTCCTCTGCCAACTCTACCTGTGGCATATGTGCAATGTACCAGTTTTTGTTCATGAAACATAGCTACTAGCATGTAGTATTGGCAAGCTTGCACCAGATATGTCTAGGTACTGTGATTCTTGTTGGTGCTCTCAGGTTTGAAACTTCCAAGACTGCTCAAATGCAATTCGAGGGTAACATTGCAGCATTATAGCACTGCACGCTATGAAAGTTTGTTGCAATTTAGCCTCGTGCCACCGTGGAACTTCCACCACTATCAGCCACGATATGCCTTGCAAGAGTTTTTCCTGCGTTCTCGAAAAACAAAGGTGTGGATTTCTTTTGGTCCAGCTTCACAGCAATATGAAGCACATTGCCTTGAAGCTTTTCACTGAAGGATTGTGTGGCTTCACAGCATTACAGTCAGGTTTTCCATGAAGGCGTGACATATTTTAACTGCAGACAGTCTGAATAGGAATTGTAGGGAGCACTGTGTCCCGTAGCGCCCGGCTTCCTGCTGTTGTTTGCTTTGGTTTCCTTCGGACTCCTTGCCTACTGTGAACTTCACTGCTATTTGTATGTGTTAACATGCTATTGTTTTTAAAGCCCCTTTGCTGTAGATGGTTAACCTATTATTGCGCATAGTGTGCGGGTCTCACACTCCACGCCAAAATACACAAAGCTGTTAACTTATACAACCCTAATTCGTTCAGTATTGGAGTGTGCATCCATTGTATGGAACCCCCATCTTAAAAATGGCATAAAATTATTAGAGTCAGTGCAAAAGAAAAGCTGTTCGGTTTGTTTGTAGTCCTTATTACAGATATTTCTCACCCTCTTCGAACCTCTCAAGCCTTAATCTAATACCACTCCAGAAACATCGACGTCTCGATTGCCTGAAATATCTGCACAATAATCTAAATCCGCCTCGTTGCTCATTACAGGACTACGTTTCATTTTCAACGCTTCATCGAATACTCGGCAATATCATGCCTTAAATATTGTTCCTTATTTTTCTCGTTCAGACTTGTTTTTGTGAAGCTTTTTTCCCTTATACGATTCTGTGTTGGAATGCTTTACCCAGGAATGTACGCGAGTGCCTCTTAGATGAATTTCTTAGTGTCATTGAACTGTCGTAATGTACATAGTATATGTACAGAAAAAAGAACATTTTTCTTTTTCCACTCCTGCTATAGCCAAATGTTTGGCTGTAGTATGTGTAAGTAAATAAATAAATACATAAATAAATAAGTGCTATTTGCTTTCAGGCTTCTTTCCAAGAGGCCAGTGGCATCTTTTTCTCTGCATAGAGTAGCAAACCAGACAGGTCGCCATTTCACACCTTGGCATGCCACGCATCCATGCTAACATTTGGGCTCACACACAGTGATATTTCATCAACATTTAATCTGTAGATTGAAATCTCATTGATATTATACTACTTAATATGTTTATGGGATAATACGTTTATTTTGTTTTACGAGCCAGCACCTGCAAAAACAGAGTAAACGTATCATTGGACATGCATTTTCAGTACGTATCACATAATATGTTTAAGCTGCAATCTGTTTTGGTACTGTTAATATTTTCATCTGAGTTTGGGTAATACGGCTACAAACCTGTATTTCTGCCTCTGTCGAGGTGACTTTAAACATAAAGGAAGCCTTGAAGCAAGTTTCTCGTGCCGTGGGGTCGCGCTGTCATGGCAAAACTGGTGTTTACTGTTGTTCACGTGATCTTGAGTGACGCTGCTTTGTATAACACATGTGTTATGTACAGCAGTATCTCATACCATCATAAGTTGATTGCCTAGTGATTTTGTCGCAGTGTAAGCATGTTTTCTTTCTTCTGGAGGTTTCGTTGGATGATATGCTTTTCGGTCGGTAATTTCCATGTTATGGTTCTCTTGATGATAGTATCAACTAGACTTCACAGTATATCCTTGATGATTGTAAAAGCCTATGCCCTATCTTTTAACAGGAGAGCTCTACTGCTGTGACGATGGCGGCGGGGGTGACTAAAGACATGCCGCTCCAGTCCTTGCAGGAGGAAGGAACGAGAACGCCAAGCTCTTCACGTGGCAAAACATCCTCATGCCCGCACCTTTACAAATGAGTCATCCGCATCACGTAGGAACACGAAACAAAAGAAAAACAATATACATGTTATATATATATTATACACATGAGCAGCAACACACTGCCGAACAATGAAACACATCCGAGCAGCGCCACATCCCTGGGCGCGCTGTCACGTGGGCAGTACAAAAACTATGCAAGCGCGGGAATGACGCGCCTCGCCGCCACTGCCGCCGCCAAGCCAAGTGACTAGCCAGTCTTGTCTTCTCCGAAGATGCGTTCTTGCCACGTCGAGGGGATTTCACAACAACCAATCAACCAAGCCCAGTTATTGTTCTACTACTACTACTAGTACTACTAGTTTGTGATGCTCGGATCGCCATCGGTGGTAAAGCGCCGGACTTGGAACAGTGCGCGGAATAGCTGCTGCTGTTGTGGGCGTTTGAGCTGTTTCAGGTCGTCAGCTGCATCCGAAGTTGTGGGGCGCTACGGTCCGACTGAGACTGTACGTCTTAACCTGTGGCGCCAACTTCTAACCGTTGGGGCGTGTAGTGGTCGTTTGTGCTGTCATTTATTTTGTGTTTGTTTTGTGACGTCATATCAGATAAGAGACTGGAGTTCGAGTGTTGTACTGTCCCAGCTGTTTTTTAAAAATTTCCTTTTATCCTTCGTGAAAGTTCGCATCCCCTTAACATGTGTTTCTTTTTTCCAGTGTGTTTTCATGTGTTCCTTCCTCTTCTATCCGGTGTACGTGATGAGTGTGATATCCGGTTTTAATGCGTGTCTTGGTGTGTTTGAACTGTGACCTTGAGCATGTGGTGTCGTGTGACCTGACTGAGATTTGTTTTTTTTCCTTAAGATCAACAGGGTTTGTCCATGTTCTAGATTTGGGTAATCGTTCCCTCGCAAACTACTGCAAAATTTTTTCCCTGGTTCTTTAATGAGACAGTCGCCCGCTAGAGAGAAAATACTGCCGACGTGTATTCGTATGCGGCGAGTGATTCTGCGTGTCAGGCATTGCCGTCTGGTGTTTTCACAATGCACACTGTAATTATCCAAGCGTGGGGTCATGCAATTCTAGGAACACAAGAGGCACTTTTGCACATTTCTTTTACTTCGGCGGAATAAGCACATCTCACCTTACTTATCGATCATCAGTGGATATGTTTGTTTTCGTTCCCATCGTTGGTGATTTGTGCAGAGATGAGTACCTGAGCTTCAGCCATCAAATTTGAATGTCCTGCTTCTTCACCGTCATGATGGAAACCCTGTGCTGTGAATTGTTTAGTGGGCTGATCAAATTGAGTGCTCAACTGCACTATTTCAAACAAAAAAAAATGCACAGAGGAAACACAAGAGCAAATTTGCAGGGTGTTCTACTATGCGTCATCTGTGACTTTGCGTCATCCGTAACATCTGTGGGTTTTTGTTCTACGTGCAACAGAGGAGCAAGCTACGAAGTGTAAAGCAAACTGCTGTTCTGCGTTGATGATTGAGTTATTAGGCAAAGTAGTCTGCGGTTGCAATATTTAGTGTGCTGAAGCAGTGGCAAAATTTCACAGCCATATTCCTGAGCATCGCATCTCCTCTGATTCAAATATATTGCATCGAATTTTTCCCATTGCTCAATGTTTAACACCCACGAATGCTGAAAAGCTCTGCAAAATGGTCCTTGATCCTGTGTGTTCCACAAGTGTTATTCAAGCTATTCTTTTTTTGTGTTTAGGTGTGTGTTTTGAGTTTGTTTTTTGATTTTGTGGTTTAATTATTACCTTTATTTCACCACAGTTTTCACATTGTGTTCACTTGTGTTGATGCATTCTTACATTTTGAGTTTTTTTTAGTGTTTACTTGGATGCCCGAAGCAGCTGCTCTGTAGAAGGTATGGGCTAACGGGTCATGAAGTCGTTTCTCTGCAAGTTTTCCTGCAATATTGCCAACTTCATTTTTGACATCTTTGACGCTGTTGAGGTTCCTAAAAACTTTAGTGTCATTTCAGGTGAAGGAAATGAGTTATCTTGAAGGTCACTTTCATAAGTTACATATATAGCCTGTTGCATCAGGTGGAAAAGCCAATCATGTGTCAAATGGCCAACCATGTTCAGGCCGTTCATGTGTAAACTGTACCAATATGTACCACTACATTACATACCCTGATTTTGGCTTTTGGGCTCACATGAACAATGCTTTCACTACTAGCTGACCAATGGCCATCATTCGCATGAAATCTGGAGCACACACTTTCTTGAAAAGTGGGGTTGTAGGTATCAAGCGCTAGGCATAGCGAAAAAGTTCAATGAGCTGGGTTTACTAGGTGCCATAGGTACTGTATTGAAAAATGCAAGTCACTAGGAGTAATCTCTTGCCGGATTGCTTGTGCACGAAGCTTTCCTCATGACCTGTCAATGTTTCGAGACTTCATTAAATGCAAAACCTACCTCTCTAGAGAACAATGCGTCTCTGTTTTGTCTTCCTCATTAGCATATTTTCATTGATTACATGCACAGACATATTGCTTCGAAGAGCAGAACAAATGGTAGGTCTGTGGGAGAATGGCTGTTACTAGATGTTGCACCAAATAAACAGGGTACTCTTGCGTCACGCATTGCCATTTCTGTTTTAGCTATGCTGCAAAGATGACGATTGTCTTGGCCACAATATATATGTAAAATACAGAGGCACTGAAAATTATAACGGGCAGGGCGTGTTACGTTGTCTTCACAAGAGGCAGGATCAAAGTGCTACCATGTTTTAATGTGCATAATTTGCACCTAAGATACTATGAGCTCTAATGTGAGGTTGATATGCAACTTTACCATCAGCAAAGCTTGCCTTTAGTGGACATGTCTTGGAGAAAAAAGAAGATGAAGCAGTATAATATTTTTCGAAGTGGACTTCGATATTGGTGAAGTCAAGCTCCATGATATAATATTTGATGAACGCATAGAAATGCACTAGATTCTATATATAGTCAATTCTGTGCAGTAGATTTCAGCTGGTTTACTAGGGTGCTGCCCAAACCTGCATGGGCTTAATGGTGCACATATTAGTCTTGAATGTTCATTTGCCGGGCGTGATCTAAAACGAGGATAATTCATATGCTGCTATGCATAAACCAGGTACATTTCCAACTTGTATTATGTTTTCTTAGCTAATTAAGCAAGGCTTAACTTACTAGGTTCATTTCTTTCTCGCTTTTTGAATGCATTGCTGTGATGCCTTTGCTGTATTTGTCTGGAGCTGCAATTTCAAAGAATTATTCCACTCGAGAATCACTCATTTTACTCTGTCGCAGTCATCCTCTCACATTCAGTAGTCTCAAAATAAACCTGTTTATCTCTTGAAAGACACGAGTGCATGATTGCAAAAATATGCATGTAAAATGCAGCGGCTATAAAAACCAAACATAACTTGTATCACTATTCTGCACTGGTTTGGGCATTAACGAAAACGAAAGAGCTTCTGTTAGAATTGTTGTAATACTTCGAGTCTTCGCAGTAGGGTTCTCCGATTAAGTATTTAACTGAGCACAGTGGTGTCGTGATTAACACCGTGAATGCTGCAAAGTTGTTGGCACTTCTAATACGCTCCAAAGTGCAAGTTAGGCTGTTGAAATCAAATGTCACTTTTCTACCCAAGGCTTGGTTCTCAGCTGCATTAGCCAAATTTTCAAGAGCGCCGGGATGCAGGAGCTCTTTTGCTGCTGCACAATGGTGGCCCGAAGTGGCCAAATTACCGCTGATTTGCCCCATTTCACTATCTCTGATAACATCACTCTCATCATGGTATGTTCATCTTGAGAAGTTACAACAGAGCCTAACAGAAGTCTGATGGCCAACATGCTGTGTACTAGAATCAGCAGTTTATCTTTATCTAGCACAGTGTCATAGCTGATGGCTGCACAATGTTTGTTGCTGCAGTTGCTGCTTATTGGGCCTCTTCTCTTTACGCATGCCAAGATCAAAGTTTGCTTTAGAGTTTTCTGTTCCATTTTGTTCCTTTTGCATATTTTTTGCTATTTCTTTTGTTTATGTATATTTTGTTAAGGAACTTGGGTCACTAAGGCTGAAGCAGAGCCATTCATGTTTGCTGCATGTACCGAAATTATGGGTCAACATTGAAATACGTGTTTATTAAAAATGCGTGTAGTAATGTAGCGTAGAAGAAATGCAAAAAAATTTAAGGTCAGTTGACCATGTGAGAAGTTAACACGGTATTGCACTTGCTGCATCATTAAAACAATCTCATATAAGGTGGCAGAATATGTTAATTACTGTCAAGAACGATAATGAGATAAGACGTGCACAGATTAATTAGGAAACATGATGTTGCAAAATGAAGGCAACAGCTAACTCTTGTCAACTGCACGGTTTGTAGCATTCCATTTGGTTGTCTAAATTTACTGTGGTTTGTGTCTTCTATATACATGTAAACTAAGCATTGGTGCTGACCAGTGCACTTGTATGTGTCACTTGTGCAAGTGATACATCAAATAATAGTTATCGATTGCGACAGTGATGCCGTAGTCTTCACTTTAAGAATGCATGAAATGGATTTGAGTTTACCTAAATGAACAGACTGCATGCTGGATATAGCATACCAATCAAAATATCATTGTCCAAAGTCTTAAGCTCAGGAAAAAATTGTGATGGAACCTTTAAAATTCCTTGAAAAGTTTTGCTGCAGCACTATCGGTTTTAAATGCATGTTTCCTGTTGCTCTGCATACAAATGGCTGAAACACAAAGAAAGCAAGGCCATAGCGCTAATATCGTCGACACCTTGCTTGAGACGATACCTTCGAGAAAAATGATTTAGCCTTTCATTTCTTTTCGATGCCAAACGTCCTTCTTATATCAAAGGTATTAGAAGAGAGCTCAAAATAATGGTCCATCAGTGAAATGTTTTCTTATTTGCTTGAGTGCTTTTATATATATAAGGTGTGATAAGACAAAATAGCAGACACTCAGTGTTTCTGTATGTGCTCTGAAGCTAATCATGCTTGTTTTGCAGTTCGAGAGCTCTATTCACAGCTGTGTGACTGTTGAGTCATATTACATGGGCTTCTTGTAGCATCGCATGATGATATCCTGAAATTTAAATTTGCGACTATCTGGTTTCACGTGGTACGTAGGCCACACTACACTGAATGACAAGAGACGAAGCATAGTGTGTGACATGTATGCACTATTTTTGCATTCGTTTTCCGTCTCTTGCACTAGCTGCCCTTCATTTACTTGCTCCAGTTGCTCATTTACACCAATGTCTTCACACGCTCTGCACACACCGCGTCTGCATGTCTTGCTTTTCGTCACACTTTTTTGAGCAGTGCAGTTTGATTTTGTCTTTTACCTCTTGGAGGTGTGCACCCCTGCTATATTTTCAAAAAGCACCATTACATAATATTTCCTTCCTGATGAATTGGCTGAAGATCATCAGGCCCAATTTGGCTGCAACAGCTGATCCTGCTAGCACCACTTTATTATGCATCTTACCTTTCCATGTATCAATACGTACGTGAGCGATAGTATAACCACCATTTGTCTCACAAATTATCATGGTTATTTTGAAGTCTGACTAGGCTCTCTACATAATAGCTGCTTACTGCAAAGCAAACTGCAGTTAGTTAGGTACTTACAAATTAACTACCGTATTTACTCGCATAATGATCGCACTCGCGTAATGATCGCACCCCTAAATTTTGTTGTCAAAATTTGATTTTTTTTCCCCCGCGTAATGATCGCACCCCGAACTTGCCGCAGCGATATGTCATGTGCCAAGTCTAGCTGACGATCGTCATGTTTACCATCTGTCGAACGTTACGTAAATAACTCTTCAAGACTCACCAAGTGAACTGCACGCACCAAGCAGATGCCTAAATTTTGCCCACCCTTGGCGGAAACGTGCCGTATTAGGATAGCAGTAGAGACAAATGCCATAGTTTTCACTACGGCAACAGCTTCAAGAATACAGGAATATCTAACGCGCTCGACAGAACGGAGGATAACCTTCTGTGGGACTTCGATGACACTCCCGGTTCCGACAGGGAATTGAGCAGCGATGACACTGACGCCAGTGACACTTGAGACTCTGAATGAAAGTTAGGGGGTCAGTGAATGAAAAAAATTAAAAAGTAATATGCAATGCATGTAGTTCCTGCGTAATGTGTGCGTTTATTACAAAGGCAAGCCTTACTCTACTTTTATTTTTAGTTATGTTCATGATAGCTATCGTACTAATTCTGATACGCGACTTGTTTGCGTTGTCGTTGCTCAAAATATTATTTCCTGGAAAACTTACCCCGCGTAATGATCGCACCCCGAAATTTGCGTCAATTTTTGGAAAAAAAAAGTGCGATCATTATGCGAGTAAATACGGTAAAGTAACCTTATAATTTGTGCATCAACAGGTAGAACTATCAATGTGCAATGCATGATGTTAGCCAGTGGCTGTCATTGAAGCTTAAGGCAGGAGCTCCTAACAAGATAACAATGTGTGACCTCATGATAAGATCATCTGCGCATGTACGGGCGACTTGGCCCAATTATCTTCCTGTTGTGAATCACAAGTAAGTAGTCTCAAAACGTTCAGATCGACACCTGCTTAACGGTCGGAAAATGAGCGTTCATCTGAATTACCGAGTGAGTCCAGAGTGAATTACTGAGTGCAATCATTCATTTATTGCAACTTCTATGTAATGACTGAGAACGTCAAGGGAGTGCAGGTATTCCCTGTAGTTTGCAGGGACAGATTTCGCAAGGATTCTAAACATTAATTTGCTATTCCATGTGCTTTAACAAAGCTTGTTCTTTTCTTTTCTTTTTGATGGTATTCATTCGGCCCATGTGCGAGTGCATGTGTTGTAAGGTTGTTGAAACTAGATGTCGAAACACTGCAACGCCACAGGAAGAAATTCACGTATGTTCAGTGCAAGCCACACATAAAATGATGCTGCTTTCAGAATTTAAAAAAAATTTGTGTTCGTACAAGGAATGGAAACATGATGGAGCCTGTGAATGCGAGTGCAACTGATAAGCCTCTGTGTGATACCTGGATGGATGACGTGTATGATATGTGTTTGAGTAGACTTAGAAAAATGTCTCAAGGGACCCTGAAATATACTCGATGACACTTTGCTCGATGAAAACATCATGTGACAGAGCACCTCTTCGTTAACGACAGAGCTAAATGGCTTGAAGATCCGATGCACACATGTACATAAGACAAGACTCGCATTGAACTGGAGAGAGGAAATGTGTGATGATGACTAATTTCCTCCAGTGTCACCTTGTCTTTTCGTAACATGGATGAATGTACATCCCCGAAGGAAATGTTGGGGTATTTCAGGAACTTCTACACATGAATGTTATAATGAGTGATGGGCACTGTATGACTAATTTTTTCCGCTAGCATTTGGACGGCTTCAGCAGCGTTATCTTCTCATTGAGTACTGTTTCGTAAGTAACAAATGATGTGCCTATTGCGCCTGTCACTTTGACGATACCTTCTGGCCTGATCATTTAAGCATGGTCTCCTGAAATTATGATATGTTCGATGGTAGATACAAGTTCTAATAATTTTACTCAGTGTCAACTCGCACAATATGTCATTTGTTCTAAAGTAACGGATATTCCAATGAAGTTGCAGTTTGATTGTTTAAACAGCAGTTGAGCTGTTCCTCACGTTCGGTCATGTCTAATACGTTTTGATCGTCCTGATGAAGACAAGTCCACTTGTCGAAACGTTGGCTCCTATGACATTGCGTGTTCTCAGTCGTTTTTAGCGATCTGTTCACCGGTTCAAGCGTCCATCTTCCCCTGAGCTTCTCTTCTAGTTTACGGTTTAATTTTGTCACTTAAACTTTCCACTCATGCTAGGACAGTGGTAACCATAAGAGTATTCATTGACTGATCCAAATTTGAATGCTTTTACTCAGTATGGCTTCTTGCCATACGTCTTTGTTTTAAATTTATGACAGATACCATTGCACTGAACTTACAGTTTAGTTGTACAAACAGCAGTTGAGAAAACAGCATAAATGACATCAAAAAAGTTGCTTAACGAAACTATAGATGCAGCCTTTGATGGTAGCGTGGTATATACATTCTCACTACATGTGTACTGTATCGGAATCTTATAACAAGCTTTCCAGCCACGTGATTGTTTGCAAGACTCATTAGTTCTCTCCCCCCCCTCCCCCTTTCCTTTGTGAAGTATACAACTTGCACGATAAACAGAAGAACGAAAGAACCCGAGAAACGTCGCTACGACTATCGTCATAATTACGTACTGGTACTTGAGCTTAACTCCAGAATCTACTAGCGTAACAGGTAATACATATTCTGACCATAAGCTCCAGTGGTCACGACAAGGTGCTCTCGTCACGGACAATTTTATCACCGTTCATCTCCACTGACTTGCTGCAGAAACATCACTTTCTAAACTGCATTGTGAGTATAGTGTTCGTCGATCGTACGTGTGTGTTTAGTGTTTCTTACCCTTGTACGTACAGCTATAACGCTTTCTAAACACGCAGGTAGTTCAGTGGAGCTACTGCTAGAAAAAAAAAATGACATCTCGAACACTTAGACGATAACACGTCACAAGTTTCGTTTCCACACGAACCACTCAGCGTGTCGGTTGCGGCGTGCGTTTGGTCTCGTTGTGGCCGGACGTCAAACTGAGACTACAGTCGAAGCTTTAAAAAAAACGTGCTTGAAACGTTCTTATCAATCGTGTTTCCACTGTGACGATAGAAACCCTCGATATCGCGTCGTTTGTGCAAAGTCTGTGGGCACTTCGTTTTATCTACGGTGAAACCTCGTTGATACGATCTTCGCGGGAACCGGGAGTTGAAGCGTTCGTCCGAAAAAGTTCCGTTAACCGTGTGGAAATACGTGGCACTCGTGGGGTACTGGACCGGAGAGAGGAACGTATTATCCCGAAAAAAAAAAAACGTAATAGAGTGATCGTATCAACGAGGTTTCAGTGCATGCGCCGTTATCTCCCCACCTTGGATGTTTTTTGAGAACCGCGTGACTAGTGGCGCAGTGAGGAGAAAGGTTAGAACGACAGGAAGTCGAGATAGGTGATAGGTGTGCATCGTGAAATGAGATAAGGCGTGCAGACACCGACAAAAGAGATAACACTGGCGTTTGGTTGTCTTATCGTGTGCGTGCATTCACACATTACCTTTTTTTTTAAATGATGAGCACATATGTTCGCGTGTGAGTTAGCTATGTTTGCAAGGTGTCGAAATGCTTTCCTTTCTTTAATTTCTCTGAATTCTGTAAGTGAAGGGGACAAAAATGAAAACAGATTCTTACTGAAGAGGACGATTTTCCAAAAGAATTATTTTGCATGCCTATAAGCTCCTTTCTGAAGCGTCTATAATGTTTCATAAAATTAGCAAAATACGGGTGCTAGCTTGAGAATGACGTGTCAGATCGAACCGTATTTAGTACTTTAGCATTATGTAATCTTGGAAAGTCATGTGTACCGATGTGATGTAATGTCCTGAGGTGAGAGATTGTAGTGGCACCTCCTCACGAGCCTCCTAACATGAAAAAAAAATTGACAAACAGGAACAGAGCGCTAATAAATAAATGTCACTATCAAAGCGAAGGAAAGAACAGTAATAGGACAAATATGCCAACTGACCGAAAAAGCGAAGTACCAAAAGCAGACTGCTGAATGGAGTTCAATGACCCCTTTTATTAGCGCGAAATTGTATCCACTGTCTTGAGCGTTTTCGGTTTCTTGTGGCATCCATCGCAAGTAATTTGTGCCAGACTATTGTTTAATAACAAGTGATGCGGCGCTTTGAATGAGCCGAAGGAATTGTACAATCCCGTGTTGTGGAGCGTATTTCCGTTGCGTCACACAATATACTGAATGAATCCAAACCCAGTGATTCACTCCGCAGATTAGTAATGGCGGTGTGCAGTTAAGATCATTATTGGGCACGACGACAACTCGGTAAACGATACTCTTTCGTTCACTGATTGATTGACTGATTGATTGAATGATTCCCACCTCGCAATCTTCCTGTGGCAGTGCGCAGTTGAGGTCACCTTTCGGCGGGATGAAAAGTAAAGTAGGAAAATGATACCAATTGATTGATTGATTGGCGTCTTAAACAGCCTTAAGATTATAACCACCTGCAATCGTACGTCGTCGTTTTCGACACGAATCTGCTGTTCGCTTCTAATATAGTTACTTTAAAGCTTAATATCGTAAGCATGACGATCATGCAATGAGTTAGGTGGCTGGAGTGAGAACTCTGCACTTCCGAGAATAACTGTCACATTGGTGTGCGTTGTCGGTTCATCCATCGCCCTAATTTCTCTACTGAAAAATGTCATGTACGTGACACGTGCCACATATTCAATAATATCGTTATGAACACTACGAATCGCATATGTTTCTCGTGTGGTTATACGAGTTGCTGGATGTGTGCGAGATGTTTTGACGGGGTTTCCGTCAAAAAAGAAGGAAATATTACTCTGTAGACGCTAAGGGAAGTTCGAAGACACTGTTTTAGCTGTCATTTATCCTTTGTCGATAAACCTCCATGCATGACTTAGCACCAGCAGCGGTAGCAGCATGTCCGGACCGCTAACAGAGTTGCGGAGATGAAGTGCACAAGCCTCCGACCTCCCAAACTGCCTAAACCAAAATGATTCAGGACAGGGTCGACATACAACCGACACATTTTTTTCTCTCTCTCTCTCTTCTGCTTTAACCTGTTGCCACACCTTGATTCTCGTAGATGTATGCGTTCCTCTGGCATAACTTCGCTCTAGGTGTAACCTCGGCCTGTTGTACACGCCAAAGTCATTTACATGCAGGATGTCAGAATGCGTCGCTTAGCGTTAATACTTCCATTTTTCGCCGTTATTTTTAGAGAAGATTCAGAGTCGCTTCAGCCATATTTGCCAGTTAATGTTTTTTAACTCTGTGATAACACTTGAGATAAAGCTCAAAATCCGATCCCTGCTCCATGCTCAGGAGAGGTGTTTACCTTCTGATTTATTTGTTTATTATTATTTGCTTTAGGTGGGCCTGAGCGCTCATATGTCTTCTTTTTTTTTTCTTTGCTGTAGTCTTTCCCAATGAGACTGAGACTTGTCATGCCTCAACAATGTACTGTACTTATTATTCACTTAAGTAGTTTATTTACTTATTATTCTGCAGCTGGAAGCGTGTAGTTTGTAGCGGTTCAGTTGATTATACTTCAGGGGAGAAAAAGAAAGGGGGGGAGGGGGGTGGAAGCGTCTGTGTCTTTCAATATTCTACATTGGCGTGTCAAATTTTCGGTTATGTCTAGCACGAATATAGTCTTAGGATTATAATCGATGTCTATAGAAAATTTTCAAACTGTCAGCTATTTTCTTAGCGGAAAAGGATCTGTGGACACATGCAATGTGAAACTAGCAGACTCATTGGAGGAGGATACATTGGTATCCAGCATAGTGCCAATGTTTTAGATGGCGACTTTTTTTCACTCATTACTGTTTGCCTTGCGCGTGTACTCGCAGCTTATAGTTTATTATTTTCTCATAACGCACTAACATTCACATTTGCACAGTTATTTTGTCGATGTTTTTAAGATGTCTGTTCAGGACTGTATGAGGTCGACTATCCTTGACGGCTGCGTTTATTCTGGGCTACGTAACTCTTTTTTCGAATAGTACAATAAATCTGCAAGTGATAGCACATTCGACAAATAATCGCTATGCGCAAAGTGATGCTATGGATATTAGGTTGTAAAGTCAAGCGGGCATGTGAATTAATGCTGACTTAACGTTTCGCCTGACTGACTGAATTTTGCGAGCTATTACGCCGGAGGAAAGTGACAAAGCAGTTATATGTGTATCGCTGTGTTATTGCAAGTGGTCGGCAAAATTTCTTAGATTTGGGTCCAGGAACTTAACGTACTTAAACGCTGAACTCTTGCAAAAGCGTGAGGCTACTCTCACATTTCAGCTCGAAACAGGCAGAATTGGGCTGCGAGGCCAAGACTGAACCGCTACAACCTACTTGCTCCCTGAAGAACCTGCTGTAGCTTCGCCACTGGCTGTCTTCCACGTTTTACTTCGTTCGCTTTACTGGTACTGCCACTCTGGTGCAGACAGCCGCATACTTATCAAGCACACAACGAATTTGCATTACTGTTTCGTGCTCTAATCAAACATATTAATAACCGGAAAGGGAGTGCTCTTTAATCTTCGCTCGTTCCTTTCCGATTGCTCATTTTTTCACAGTATGCTATCGTGCGTAGGTAGGCCACAAGCTTGTTTGTGTTTGCTCGGCTAATCCATGCCAGCTACAAGATGTTCACTTATTACGCCGTGCTTCGAGTCATTTTGGCTTGTTTTCGCCGCGTCTACTGTTTGATTATTGACACTCACAGTATCATTTTCCTCTCGTGACTTTTGTGAGTCCAGCTGTACGTCGCCTTAGTATAGATTTGGTTTGATGTTATCATGTACTATCGTTCACTTAATCTGTACAGGCAAACTAAAAAGTTTAGCGCACCTAGATGCTAGTTGCCGAAATAAACTGTCGGAGGAATTTAAGGCTTGTGCTTGCCGGAACTGGATTTATAAATTACGAGCGACCGGTTTGGGGTGACTCATCCCAAACCGCATTCAAAGTTTTCCTTGGTTAAGAATGTTTCGAAAAGATAGCTGTAAGACGTCATGATCTTCCTCTGGGGCATTAAAATGAAAACGCAGGTTCCTTGATTTTCTTTTTTTTTCCCCTCTTGGCGTGTGCACCTAATAGAACAAACATACTGGTTAGTAAAGTAGACCATGAGGTTACAGCAAACAACCGCAAGCTGTACACGAACTTTTTTTTTTTCAATAATGAGTCTATATCGAAAGGGAGCTAGTTTCCTTTCATGCACTTATTCGTGCAGACGTTGAAAAGAAAATCTCACGACTTCCAATTATTGGCTTTTACTAATTTTTCTACTATTACTGTACGAACTCTTTCTTACGTGTTGTTTCATGCCACAGCTATCTATGCTCAGGAGGGACGATACTGCGAATGAAAATAGAGCAAGAAAGTTTGTCCGTGCTCACTGACTGCGCGGCCACTGATATGGGATGCGACCTAGGAGTGGGCAGTTGGGGTGTCGCGCACCTGAACGGTTGAACACACGAGGGCTTGCCGGAACTGGAGGCAAACTCCGTGGCTTCTATGTTGTCTAAGGTGGTGTAAGGTACCTGAATGGTCTTCCCTCTCCAGCCAAGGTGAGGAAAACCACTCATGCACCCTAAGGTTGTGTAGGGAGCCTACATGACCGCTTTGTAGGCTCCCTAAGGTTGTGTGTCTTGTGGCGACACATGGCGGCAGATAGCGAAAGCTTGGGCCCTACGCTAGCTAGGCCTGGCAACCAACGCAGTTTCTTCGTGTTTTTTTTTTTTCTTTTTTGTCAGTTAAGGCCACAGTCTCGGCGTGTTGTCACGGTCTGTCACACGTTGTGGCCGTGAAGTTTTTTCTGGACTGTTGGATGCTCGGCCCACAAGTCTAAAATAGGCTGTTCCCCTTCTTCACCCCACGTGGTTCTTCCTATGTATTATTTTTTTTCGCGTTCACACTGTCTTGTACAGTTCTCTCACGCGTGTTCGGTTGTGTGGTGTTCGTTCTTGTAAGTGTTTGACTGCCGATGTTTCACGTCGTTTGCGAACACTGTTTACGTGGTTGTACGCGTACAAGCGTTTCGATCATTTAGTCGTGTGTATGAAGTCACTTTTTGTGATGAGTGTGAGGGTTCGTTCACCTGAAGGAAAGAAAAAAAAAAAAAAATGGACATAAATCAGAAGCCGTTCATGCTGCTAGTATGTTTTGTGGCTCAAATTGACTTTTTTTTTTGTTTCCTCCTCATGGCGTGATCGATCGCTGTGTGTGTGGTGTAGTCGTTTTACTGTGTGTACCAGTGTACAGGGAAGTGCGCTACATTGCTCAATTTTGAACGTGGTGCCGGACACCCGACGTGGGAATATGCACAAAATGTACCGCGCGGTGACGTAAGGGGTCAGGTGACAGCCGCGGATCACGTGCGTCACTTAATTGCCTGAAGGTGGCGCGGCAAATCGTCGCCGCTGGCTTCCGGTTCGAGCAGGACACGCGACGTCATCAAGATTTGTGTGTCACGTCACTGCGACGTCATTGACCATATTTTCTGAATCTTCTTCGGTATTGAGATCAGTTGTTAATCGATGGGACCTTGTCGTTAAATTATTCGTTTTGATTTCGTTTTCCTATTTTTTGTCACGTGAAGGTTTACAGTCCAAGGACTTCCAAAATGGCTATTGTGCATTACGTCACACTGTTACGGTATTGCACTTTTGTTATATTTTCGAGGTAAAAGTGGCTCACTTTTTATCCATGCTCTAACGCACACATTCACGTACTGTGTACGAATACATGCATTCACGTACACACACATATGAAAGTGCAGTATGTACTTAATGAAATTCACTTGCGGTAAGTGACAACCGCCGAGGCTAGGTGACCATGGAATTAGTCTGCGCCATGCACTCACACCTGCCTTGCTAATGTGCTGTAGCGTCTTAATTAACGTAAATGTCAACTGTGACGTCCTTAATGTAGGCCACTTTACACAAGCAACAGAGCAAGACATCGCGGCTCTCAAACCGGAAGTCGACGGTCACGTGCTTCACTTCCGCGTCTCCCACTCCCGGCATAAGTAGCGGTCACTTTTGTGCTGTTCGTTCAGGATGGTGCGAGAAAGCATCACCATTAACGCTGCTGCCGTGTCTTGTTGTATAATTCTTCTTTTTTTTTTTTTTTCAAAGCAATCTGTTCTAAAGCCTCGCGCTTATTGCGTACATTTCGTTAAGTCAAATGTGTCTGATGTCAACCTTTAAGAAAACCTTCTTCCTGCTCATATTTTCGCCGTTCCGTTACAGGTTTCTCTTACTGAAGCCGCATTACCTGAAAAAAAGAGTTGCGCGCCATATAAACCTCTGTGCATATGGTGCGAACCCTGCGTTAAAGAAAGAAAAAAGAAAGAACGTCTGGGCATTGAATATATGGCATGAATAAACGCTATCCATCATCGTAACAAACAAAAAGATGCGTCCACGGATGCAGTGATAATGAAAGTGTGTGCCCTTTGCTTTCATTGTAGACAATCCCAATATATTTGAAATGTTCGCTTCTGTTGCATATGCGTAGCGGCGTGTTAATTTCAATGACGCTTTCGTTTTCTTCTTAATTTGTTTGTGAAAAGCTACGGCTCGGCGTAAAGCAATAAATAAAGGACGTCGAATCAACGGGCGCCGTTTGACATCGCTTCTAGGGATAACGTGCGGCATTTTAGTTCATGTTAACGCGAAAGAACTCGAAATCATTCCTAGAACGTGTGTCCGAAGCTAAAGCAAAAAGCGATAACACGAACATTGGGAATAGAACATTGCAATGTCGTGGACTTTCAAAGGAAAATTCGCGTTCTGTTTCGCTTAGGCGTCTGATTTTTCCCCGCATAGAACAAGATACCATCAACGCTGTTTCGCCGGTGTTGGATGGTGTAAGTTACCGTATATGGCTTACGACGGAGCCCCGAAATCGGCCGACCTGGAAGATTTTATGTACATATCTAACCCTTTTATGTTACGCGGCTTGTTAGAGCGCGTAATCGTAAGAACAAACGAGTCCAAGTATGTGGTCGTCAATTGCGTGATTAGATGTACAAAATAGCTAGCCTGCGCTGCATATCTAATCAAGGCGTTTTATACAATGAGTAAAATGACCTCGTGCTCCCATTTGATGATAATTACAAGCAATTATTTCAGGTACATTATCACCATTAAGTACATGAGAAGCTTGCTATGGGAAGGAAAACCATGGGAAGAGCATGAACAGGACCTCTTAATCGCTTTCATCGCGTATAAATAAACTGAAGCTAAGCTTTTCTATTATCACAAGCCTCGTTAAGTTGTGGCTGACGCAGCCACGTTTCAAGGTGGGCAAGTCTTGTCCACTCCGCAGCTCTTACTATTATAGTATGTTCCGTTTTCTTCAATCGATTGTTTGTTCTAGGCACGTGTTCCAACTTTGAGAATGGTGTAGCGATGGTGGTGCATTTTATTACTGGACGATGCAAAAAAAAAAAAAAAAAAAAACTTGAGATGTCAATAAAATGAGTGCCGTGTAGAACACGTGTCTGCCTTGGCGTCGTTTCTTGTTTTTTGCTCCGTGTGGATGAAGAAGGATAGTATTTATGGGGAAAAAAAGTGCAGCTTATCCATTGTATCCTGTTGGAATCTGCGTAAAGCGGAGCTATTTTACGTTTTAATCTTTCACAGAACGCTCACGATGTGACGTGCCTTTCTGGGCCTCTTCGAACCACTTACTGTTAACGAATGTAACGGTCAGTAATGACTGCAGCAGCCTGATAAGAATGCTGCTTTCGGTGACGGTCGATCTTTAATTTGAATAGAACTTATCTCAGAGTCCCAGCTATAGACTGCATATAACCTCAAGTGGGTCGTAGAACGGAAAGTACAAACCAGAAGGGATCGTGAGACAAGAAGTGCGTGAACGGAAGTTACTTCGCTGAATTTTGAGCGACCTAATGGAAGTTAGGTAGGTGCTACATAAGAGGTCTATGGTCTGTAACATGTGTAACAGCCCGTTACGAATGTTGCTTTCGGTTGTGGGTGATCGTAATTTCTTATAGAACTCAAGAGTCCCAGCTATACACTGTATATAACCTCAAGTGGGGCGTAGAGCGGACAGTCTGGTCCGATGGCAGGGCGACGTAATCGTTAATAGAACAGCAGAAACCATATGAAAGAACGATGTGGTTGATCCCGCTGTCATAGGAATCGGTATTACACGAAAGTGAATCCTGTCTTCAAGTAGTTGAATGTTATCTTATCTGCATAAACGGCAAGCTCAGCGATTCGGGGGGCTCGGCGATAAAATCGAAGGGTGGTGGATGGGTTGGGCACTCTGAGAATGTGAAGCTGTCGCAAGCAGACATTAGGGGCACCTTGACAATGCGCAGGGATTCGCGACAAATGGCAGAGAAGCGAAACTGGTGGAACGATCTCGCGGCTTGGGTCACTTCTCCGGAGACGGTGAGTTTAGGGTTCTTTTCAAACTTGCTGTTGTGTCGACCGGTGATGTTAGCACAATCTCAAGGAGGTAGCCGCTCTTTCGCGCTATCTTTCAGCTTTGACGCGTATTGAATCCTTCAGTCCCACAGCTGCCCTTGGAAACGCAGTTCTGGCTTTTCGCTTTCACATTTTCTCACGTTACTAACTTCGTCTGAAAAACCACCCAATTTCTCAGTCCATCCCATATTGTGGGTATGCGTCATGTTTCCAAAGGGCACATCATCATTAGCATCATCGTCCGAGCACGAGCCGGCCCGCTTCCTGTTCGCTGGGGCCGCGCTTCTGGTAAGTGGGCGTCACCATCGCTGTCTCAAATACTCCGCTACGCGTAGTGATCTTCAGCAGTGTTTAAAGCAGAACATGACTATTGCTAATTAAGGCTCTGTGTAGTAGAAGACCAGGTTTACGCGTCACTCAAACGCCCATTTCCGTCACCACATCATGTGACTGCGCCTTGCTACAACAACGCGCTCTCACTTCAGTTCGGTTGGCCAAGACCTCCGGCTAGTAACACACTTCTTTACTACTGACGCAGCAGCGGCGGCTGTCCCAGTTCCGTGGCTGCAAGCGGAGCGCCTGGCTGGAGAAGCATGTGTCCCAGCTAGAAGAGCAGTTCCGTTTCCCGAAAGCAGGAGCACAGCGAGGGTTTCTAGATTCACAGGGACAACGTGCGACTGGTGGTTCCGTTCCTTTGTACAATTCGTTTTCTTGCTACCTTAAAGGTTGTAATCCTGGTTTTTCTCGGATAACGCCAGCCAAGCCGCAAAAATGTGGCCTCATCATGTTTCTGTCACGCGCTTCGAGATTTCAAGCAATGCATGGGTAGAATAATAAACGTACTTTTTCAACGTTGCGCTAGGGTTACTGGTTTACTCTAGTCAAGAGATATAAGGATATAATCACGATGCCAACATGAGGGAGGGGGTGCCATACGAAAGAGACACCTTGTGTTGTTTCATTTTATTGCAATAGCAGTTATATGGGCTGTCGAAGAGCACTTTCGGCGTCTACGTCGCCGTCATGTTGCATATATAAATGAGTGAAGGAATGAATAAATGATTATGCAAGAAGTCGCAAAGAAAAAGAGCCCTACACAAAAACTTACCGTTAGACGCCCAGTCAGTGAATCGAACCGTCGGCCACATGCCCAGCAGCCTGACGCCTTTCACTGACTTTTATTATTTTTGTTTTGTTTCAGACACGTTTTGAGAACTTAGAAAGGCTTCTCTTCGTCGCCCTTGATCTTCCCATTTCAATGCGGTGCTGCGATCTCTCTTCCGTCCCGTCCTCTAGTCCTTTCACCAGAGCTGAAAGAACTGTTTGACCACTGGGTCGTAGAGTGCATCAACTCACCAGAACAGGTACCTCACTGCGTAAGGAGGTCTTTCTCTGTTCTTTTTAGCCATTCCTCTTTGTGGTCGGGCGCCCGACAAGTGCAAGTGTTTGCTTTTGCCACTATCGACCACTTGTGACTAGTGTCACGAAAAATAATCGTTTCATTGCGACGCCGCAGAAGCCATGCTTGCAGGAATATTTTGTTCTTTACCTTAAAATTTGCGCTTTATGATTGACGGTAGCGACGCCAGGAGTTCACCTTACCACATGTATTGGCCGTTTCCTGTGACATGTTGATAAGCATAATACAGAAAGAGCACATGGCGTGGGCATCCCGTCCTGTGCTCATTTTAATTTGCACTAAAATGGCTTTACCATGATCAAAATTGATTCATTCTTTACACAAAGAACCCAGGACGCTATCGAGAGACAAGATCTCACATCTGTCCCAGGCACAGCCTAGACCCAGGCCTTTGATTCGCCGGATTCCTAATGACGTCCTCCCACTCACTCTTACAACGAATAACTCTTACAATGACTCGTTCATCTGATTTCTTCGTGTCCGCTGACAGAAAACACCTAGCGCTCTCTGTAGAGCAGTGGAAGTACTAAAGCGTAAAAAAATGCGGAAATAGATTAGAATCCGCGTCGTGCGAACCTTTCGTAGTTTGTTACCGATTTTGAAAGGCCCGATCATACGTGTGATGACGCTTTGGCTCGTGTCCTATTGCATGCAGCCGTCGACTCCTCCGAGACATGGCCAAGAAGACCTCGACGAGCTCCTTAGACCGGTCTGACCTCGTCGACTTTGTCGTCGACAACCGGACGACCGAGGAGACCAGAGCAATCTACAACAGCTGGGCGGCCAACTATGAGGAGGTGAGAGACGACCATGCCGCGTCATTCTTACTGTATAACAGACATCAGCCGAGCACCTATTCACATTAGGGACGGATATGTATATTCAGTGTACGCTTGCCCTCGGCCTACTCAGTTTACATTAACCCCTTTCAGGCGCGAATTAATGATTCATTTCTGGGTCTTTACGTCCCAAGCCGCGATATGATTGGGAGAGACGCCGTAATGGAGGGCTGTGGAAATTTCGACTACCTGGGGTTCTTTAATGTGCACTGACATCGCGCAGCACCCCAGTTGCTATGACGCTCGGCTGCTGATCCGAGGGTCGTGGGATCGAATCCCTACCGTGGCGGCTGCATTTTGATGGAGGCGAAATGTTGAGGCCCGTGTGCTGTCAGTGCACGTTAAAGAACACCAGGTGGTCGAAATTTCCGGAGCCCCCACGCCGTCTCTCATAATCATAATCATCGCTGACAGCAAGTGAATGAATTTTAGCCATGGAAGGTGTAGTTCAGAAAGGTCGCTAACTAAACGTAGTAAATGGTTGTTTATTTACCAGAGTTATGCAAAACAACAGCATAAGGCTACAATGGAGCTGAAGATGCCAAGAAGGCAAGGCAGTATTTGTGTGTCTGTTGTAAGTTCGTTTTGCGCTAGGCTGTGTATAATGCGTGGGTTCCGATCAGCGATATGGTAATACTCAAGCTCAGTTTTAACACCTACAATTTGGAACTAAAGCGATGTTCTATACAAAATTTTGCGTTCCACGTGCGACGGTATGCAGACTCTGCCACGAAGGAATCGAACGTGTCGCTTCCTCCTTTCTTTCAATGCATTTATAGCCATCTAGACATCTTGGTCCGCCGCGGTGGTGTAGTGGTTACGGTACTCGGCTGCCACCCAAAATACGCGGGTTCGATCCCGGCCTGCGGCGATCGCATTTTCGATGGAGGCGAAAATGCCAGAGGCCCGTGTACTGTGCGTTGTCAGTGCACGTTAAAGAACCCCAGGTGGTCTAAATTTCCGGAGCCCTCCGCTACGGCCTTTCTCTCCTCTCTATCTCTTTCACTCCCTTTCCCCCACCCCCACGGACGCTTAGCCGTGCTCCCTACACGGGCTGCAGAAATTAGCGTCCTTTCCTAACCGAACCACAATCAATCAATCAATCAATCAAGTTCAGGCACGCATTTGTAAGCATATAGACTCCTCACAAAGGCAAAAAGATGGTCTCAACGTCTACAGCTGGCACATCTTTACTCGACCATTCTTTTTTCTGTCCAGGACATGACACTGCAGAAGTACAAGGCTCCCAGCATCATGGCTCAGTTCATTAGCCAAGAACTGCAGATGAAGAAAGACGCCATCATTCTGGATGTCGGAAGCGGAACGGGATTGCTCGGGGTGCAGGTACAAACTATTTTCATATTCTGAAAGAAGCAGTACCCAATGCGAACACTGGACTGCTTTTAAATGGGCGCTTTTTTTCACATTCTAACAGGACGTTCTGCCAGGAAAGCTTACTGATACCAAACGCGACAGTGCTTACGTACGTGCAAACATTGCTGTATATTATTTATTGCCCTTACACCTGTTAGTTGCCTGTAGATTGAGAGGACTATGACAAAGAAGTTATGCGAGAGATCTGTATCAAGTAAGGCTAACTTGTTTTTCAACCATGGGCAATTCGAAGTTTGAAGCAGTGGCTCCAAAACCTAAGCGCGCAAAGATAGCGGTGCACACAGTCTGTGCGGGACTGAACCATATCGCCAGGTGCCGTGATCTCGGAAGTGTATTCTAAGACCTTCTACTCCTCTATAGAGAAGTGATGGTACTTATGCGAAATATATATAAACTCTGTTACTTTAAATGAAGAACGGTGATTCCCGTGTTTAACCGTTGTACAGTGTCTTCAACTCGTAATAATTGTAAAACGCACTGCTTTGTTTGGATGCACAGCCGTAACATTGTGTGTTTTATATGTGTTTCATCAGCTGAGGAACCTCGGGTACAGTTACATGGACGCGCTGGACTACAGCGAGGAAATGATGGGCGAAGCCAAGAAGAAGAGCCTCTACAAGCGCCACTTTCTCGAGAAGGTCTACAAGAACAACAAACTCACTCTCAGGGATGGTGAGTGTATCGCGAAACAAGCGGCATGCTGACACTGTTTCCCGTTGGAATCACTCTAGGAGGAAATGTCGCTACGTTAGCTTAGTAATCACGGCGATGGCGGATATGAATTTACATTAATGTCGCATTCTGTTCACATGTGTGACGATAGTGTAGTAATAACTAAGGACACACTTAAGTGGCCATTGCAATTCGTAAGACCAACGTTTAGGCGCAATGAAAAGCGGTGTAGCGGCTATGGCGGAAGGTCGCGGGACCGAATCCCGGCCGCGGCGGCTGCATTTCGATGGAGACGAAATGTTGAGGCCCGTGTACTGTGCGATGTCGGAGCACGTTAAAGAACCCCAGGTGTTTGGAATTTCCGAAGGCGTCCACAACGGCGTCTCTCGATATCATATTGTGATTTTGGAACGTAAAACTTCAGAAATCAGTCATTAAAGGCAATGAAAAAAGAAATACAAACATGTGTTGATATATGTTAATACTGGGAACATGTTGGTGGTGGTATTGGTCGCACATTATCTTGCCTTAAGTATATTGCAGGGCATGATAGCTAGGACATCTGTACAGGCCCAGCCATGGGCGTAGTGAGGTTTCATTCAGAAACAGACGCGTGCGTTTCCCTCAAGAGACACCGTTGGCTGTTTGAAAGTTTTTATATCTAGACTACATTTGATCTACGTCATGACGTAATCTTTAACGGGTAGCGCTAACGAGCTCGTATCGGAGAAAGTTCGGCATCGACGCCTCTGGTCGTGAGCGAAAAATCTTGATGGACGCAAGGAATAAAACACGTGAAAGAACCCGCAGATTACCGCCGTAGGTATCATGCGTCCTCCCGAAAACAAACACATTGAGGGAAGTTTAGTACAGTTGGGTCGGAATTGAAATCGAAGCCAGACCATCCGCTTGTGAGACACACGAGCCTTTCAATTCCTTAGGGCTACCTCGTGAGCGGGCGCACCCTTCTGCATTTTATGCCTAGCGCTGACGTAATCGCGGCCCCCAGCGGCCTCCATCGCACAGCCTTGCATTTTTAAGTGCGTTGCGGTGAGAAAGTGCTGCCACTCCATCACAATATCCAGGGGATGCGCTGAATGGTAATTCTACCGCGTTCCACTCTTAAAAGTGAAGTTTAAGCGTCGTCCAGCTTTCTTCTTCTCGGTCTTTCTTCCCCCCTCAATTATTGTATAGCTTGTACATATGTTCTACCTTTAAAAGGAGAAAAAAAGGAGAAATCCAAAATCGGCTTCAGAAAGCCCAGTCGTTGCTTCGTATGGTTTATCGTGGGCTGCAATACCACGGTGATCTAGGAAAAAGGCAAGACTGCACACCGTTCCTGAATGGTATGCTTGGCATGCCTGAAAAGCTTCGTTGAAAAACATCAATCCTGAATTGTAATTCATCATAGACGACTACTGGATATGCCGTGTTTATTGTCATTGTACGGGGCTTATTTAATATAATTTTGCTCATGCAAGAAAATTAGAAGTTACTAATCGTTGCTTTTATTGTTCTACCACTGGTATCTTGCTTAGCGCACAGCACCTGCAATGGACTGAAATGTTTATTTATTTATTTATTTATTTATTTATTTATTTATTTATTTATTTATTTATTTAATTCCATCATGTATCGCGCGCTGCAGCCGAGTACGACGTGGTGGCCTTGTGCGGTAGTCTCATGCCCGGTCACATCATGCCGGATGCTCTTCCTGAGGTGGCCAGGCTCCTGAAGCGTAAGATTTCGTTGATTGATGGAATGATTGATTGACTGAATAATTGCTTAATTGACTGACTAATTGATTGAGCGATTGTTTGATTGATTGATTGATTGATTGCCTAAAAGGATATAACACCAGCAACGTCGCTTTTGCTTTGCACGGTGACATATTTCTGTGTGGGAGAAATAAAAATGTAAGACGACTTGTACGCTTTCGCACAATGAGTAAAATGCCACTTTGAGGTGCCTCAAATTGCCAGAATTAAGCCGTCTAGTTCAATTTATAGCGTTTAACCCAGAAGCGAGTACGTAACGTAATCTGCCGCCACAAAAAGGTCAATGCACATGAGGTCCGAATAGAAGTGGTTTAATTGCAGCATTTCCATAGCATTTTTGCAAAACCGTAGGAAACTTGTTCTACGTCATTGCATCGTCAGCGATGGCGCCCGTAAAGCGCATTTTGAATACTACAGGCTGCAGAGTTTAAGGTGGAACTCCATCAGGCGGTCTAACACGTCATCTTACAAGCTTACCTGAATGTTTCAGCCAATCAAACGACTGTGACGACACGGAATCTGAGAGGACAGCTTCTTTCTCAACAAGCAGGAAATTCGTGACTTTAACTGTGACACTTGGACAATAATGGGTTTTTCATGCGCGTAACCATTCACCTAGTATTGAGAACTGACTTGAAGGGCAATTTGTCTGGAAGGTCTTTTGACCTGAGAGATGGCTTAGCAATGCGGTTCTGGGTGATTTACAGGACACACTTTTTAGTGTGTCCTGCACACACGACACAGATTTAACATGGTATCTATCTATCTATCTATCTATCTATCTATCTATCTATCTATCTATCTATCTATCTATCTATCTATCTATCTATCTATCTATCTGTCTGTCTGTCTGTCTGTCTGTCTGTCTGTCTGTCTGTCTGTCTGTCTGTCTGTCTGTCTGTCTGTCTTGCGGCACAGTAGACAGAACGATCGCGCGAACGACAAGCCTTTCAGAGCCGCGTTTAACCAACACGCAGCCAACGGCCGCCTGATGTGGATCCATCGGACGCTGGACTACTACGAGAGCAAGTCCGAGCAGTTCCTGGAGACGCGGTTCACGGGAACGCTGCAGTCGCTGTGTCGCCAGTTCCGCATGGAGATCGTCGTCCGCAAAAAGGTGCAAGATTACCGGGCCAAGTGCGACGGCCAGATCTTCGCGCTCAAGAAGAAATGAGGAAGACGACGTCGTTTCCGCAAGTCCTGCTCTCCCGCACGCACTGACCATGTTGGCAAGGAGCAAGAAGACTCCTTTTGCGCTCTTAGGTGAAGCTGGACTTGTGTGGAGGCCGGCTCCGTCGCTGCTGGTTTGAACGTTAAGCCCCTACTCCCTCTTCTGCCTCCTTTTTTTGTTTTTTGATGATGCCGTTAAAATTGGAACTGCCAAGATCTTCAGCGTTAAACAGTACATCCAGCGGTCTTCCACAACGCTTGATATGCCGGGCAAGGTGGCTTCCGACTTCTGGCTCGAACTTGATGCAAGCATTGTATGATGCACTGTTTGATTGAAGAACGCTTGGCAGTGCTTAACGGTCACTCATGAATTGTCCTTTTTATACTCTAAATCGTCGCATCAAAGCCAACCATGTTGTATCGGTCCCATACGAAACCTATGACGTAGGGGTTGTAAAATTGGGCCTAAGTGCCTATTCTTGAAAACTAAGAGATGCTTGTCTGTCGCGGTTTTGTGTGTAGTCTCCACACCCAACCGTGGCCGCCTACCTGTGCTCTTCGAAATTCGCATTTTCGATTATGGTATTTAGATTGTGAAATGCCGTGTGCTTGTTAAACTGGATAAGTTTGACGTTTGGGGTTCTTTCTTGCCATTTTATGACTTGTTATTGCCAATAAGCAAGGACGTGACGCTGCTGAAAGCAAAATTATTCAGTGAACTGAATGGCACAGCTCCCTTTAGTATCAAGTACACGGAAAATTATAGAAGTCCTTAATGTCGCCGCGGTAGGTAGTAACTATGGCGTTATGCTGCTGAAAACGAAGTTGCGTGCCCTGTTCACAGCAGACGCGGTAATGACAGTGGTGATGATGAGGACAATCATTATGATGATTGGCGCCTATCACTCGAGGTATTCCCGTTTGACTAAGAATCGGGTGCATGTAGAAAACGTTTAGTATCTATTGGAATGATTAGCTTTGTATAATACTGTTTCTTGCTCGACATATAACCAAGCTTTTGAATTAAAGAAACAAAAGATCGTGGCGGTGCATAAAAATGCTGGCGTAATTTTTTTGGTGTGCGTTAATCTGCGAGTCTCCACCTCGGTGTGCGTCTGAATGCTCTCGACGTTCTCCGTATTCTGTGAACATTCATTCGCAATGAAACTAAGACAAAAAAGCGTTCGCTATCGTAAGCAAGGAAGTGTTACTGCGTTGACGGACAACATTGTTCTAGGTACATGTTGAAACGATTAAAGTTGCGTCCTCTATGAAAACACCTCGTGTTAGATTCACAGAGAACCTTTCTTGGAATGGACACCTCAGCATGTGTGTTTAAAGGTACGAAATGTGGCCGGTATATTAAATCGAAATCTTAATGCATTATTATCTAAAGTTAAGTTTCTCATTTATCACGCGCTTTTCTATTATCACCTCAGTTTCATACCTCAGTTACTGCTCGCTGATATGAGGTAGCAGCGCCGCGCAAGATATTCAGATGCTGGAGATACTTCAAAAGAAGGCAATTCTAACAATGGCAAATGTATATTTTCCGAACACACGGAAGAACTTTTCCAGCGTAACATAACACTTAGCACCGGTGACATTTATAAATTGAATACACTGTAAGGCTATAGAAATGCTATTATATGAAATCTCGATTTATTTCTAAACCTGATGATTATGCAAGAAAGCACTAGCACATGCTCGTATCGTCGTAAGGCGCTATGGAAGATCCCTTCCTGGCGCATCAGTTACGGACATCAGTGCCTTTGTTGTACCTTGTCTTCTCTACTAACTACCTTGATAAAAAGAATATTGATTTGTTGCCACTAAAGAAAGTTAGAACGAACATTGGATATGTGGCTGTACCAGCTAGTTAACAAATTCGAAGTCTTGCAAAGTGCAGTTTTGTTGTGTTGATGCACTTTTGCTTCTTTACACCGCTTCACGCATAACGGGGGACGCTGCGGGCGCTGCACAAGAAGCCCGGCTACCTAGAACAGCGTAGTAACTCCGCGCGTTTGATGGCCGCCTTTCGTTGGCGCAAATAAAAATAAGCACGCAGCTTCCAGGTCACGCAAGGCCAGACCACAGTGAAGCTGGCCAATCATCATCATCATCTTTATCATCACCATCTTAATCATCACCTCCTCCTCCTCCTTTTTCTTCATCTGATCATTATCACCATCATGTACTATCTGCTTCACTTTATCACTGCCATCTTTCTAACTCCTCTCTCCCTTCTCCCCAGTGCAGGGTAGCAAACCGGAGACTACTATCTGATTAACTTCTGTCCCTCTCCTCTTCACCTCTCTCTCTATCTGCTTTAACTTCTTATTCCGGTAACGTGTCGTTGTGACTTCATATTACGCGATATAACATGATGTCGAGGCCCTACAAGGCTATGCCGGTAGATGTAGCTTCTCTTGGTTGCTAGGCAAGGTCATTTCAAGGTCATATTTCGTGGTAGGACGAACTTTGGCTAAAGGTGAACATTTGACAGAAACCTGTCCGGTTTGACAGGATAATGGTAGTTGAGATAACGTGGTTGGTTTCACTACAACCAACCACAAACTGGCTTCGAAACGTCAGAATTTTTACGTTTGTGGCTGGTGTAACCTTATCTCAACTATCAGACTTCGGCTAGCTAAGAAGCTTCGTTGCTAAAACAAACGAACGACGACAAGGAGACGATAAGGGATAGAGAACAATATACATTAACTGTCGTATAACGAAGTTGTCCATCTCTATGGCGCAAAAGGTTTCCTTTACTGATTAGCGTAAAACAGGAAAAATAACATGCTGGGTGCGAAACAGAAGTGAACTATTTTATGGTGCGAACACACAGTGCAAGACGTCTCGCTAGATTCCATAGTGTTGCACCTTGTGCATGAAACGGGGCATCGTAATTATGATCCTCGCCCACCATGCATTGTTTTGATACCAGCCTCAGCACTGCCTAAGATTTGTCAAGCCGAACATGTTTTTTTTTTAGCTCTTTGACTCTTTGACTATTTAGCTCTTTGAAGCAGCTCTTTGACTAGCCTGTGTAACGTTCTCCCTTTGCGCGTCCGTACGGCGAGGGCGAGGGCAACGCGCTGCAATCGCCGCAGGTGTTGGAGCGGTGCCAAGTAGGTCACGCCGCAGCTGCGCGTTGACGTGACGCTCCCCTCGCAGTGCGCGTTGACGTCACTCTCTCCCTCGCCTGCCGCGCGCTCGCCGCAGCGCCCGCAGCTGCCGCCTCGTCCGTTCGCCCGCAACACCTGCCGCTACCGCCCCTCGCTCCGCTACCGCGACCGCCGCTCGCTACACCGCCGACTCGTCGGTTCACGCGCAAAAAATTAACACCATCTTCCCAAAGGGAACCCTGATGGATGCGAAGCACCCGCGTTAGCGCCATTCAACCCGTGACGCCACCCGTGCGCAACGCTGCTGCTTCGCATCCCATCAGGGTTCCCTTTGGGAAGATGGTGTTAATTTTTTCCAGTTCAGCATTTTTTAACGTTTACTGTGAAGTGGTGAAAATAAACCACTTTGATCGAACATATGCTAAAATATTCAAGAAAGCACTAAAAAAATTGGCAGATCCCACGTGCAGTGGGAATCGAGGAAATGCGAAGCACGCATAAGGAACGTAAAATGGATTTGCAGTGTTTTCTCGCTATACCGAGTTTGGTACATATGAAGTTAACGAAACGGCCGCAAGAGCACCAAAACTGTGGCATGTAAACCATGCCGCTCATACACGCATGTCATGATTCTAACGTTATGACTTGTCATTTACGTTCGCCATGCAGTCGTGCTGTGCCATAGCAATTTTGGTATACATCCCATTAAGGAAACGAGTGGCATGCATGTCACGATTTTCATGTCATGACCTGTCATTTATGATCGTCATGCAGTCATGTTGCGCCAAACCAATTTTGGTATAGGCTTCGCGCAGTCGAGTTTTCCATGTGCGATATCAGCTCCAGAATGCACTGCCTGACGGAGAGAAGAAGCAAAATTGGCCAGACTGTGACAGGAAAATACGCGAACGCGATGCGCGTCTCCAACTCTATAGCAGCAGCGACCGCCCGTCCCACCTACTTTCGTTTTATTTCCTTTGAGACGCGCGCCCCAAACCTGCGGCAAACTGTCCCAAAGGGCGACGCCGCGAGCGTTCGTGTGGTTCGCAGCACGCCCGGAAAGCAGCGAAGAAACGCGCGCGTCGCTGTCGCCTCGGTTTCCACCGTGCGCGCGCGTCTCATACGTGCGACCCAAGCGGCCAATGTCAGCGATACTGAGCCGTCCGACGAGAGCTACGTAGCGCCCTCTGGTCAGTAGACGGAGCCCATACATCCCATTAACGAAACGGGAGTATAGCGCCAGGACCATGGCATGTAAAACATGCCGGTCATGACACGCATGTCATGATTATAATGTTACGACCTGTCATTTACGTCGTCATGCTGTAGTGTTGTGCCATAGCAATTTCGGTATACATCCCATTAACGAAACGCCTGGCATGTGAATCATGCCGCCCATGACATGCATGTTATGCCTTTCATGTTATGACCTGTCATTTATGTTCGTCATGCAGTCATATTGTTGCATACCAATTTTCCTGCACATCCCACTAACGAAACGGCCAAGAGAGCACCAAGACCGTGGCACGTAGATCATGCCGCTCATGACATGCACGTCATGATTTTCATGTTATGACCTGTCATTTACATTCGTGATGCAGTCATCTTGTGGCATGCCAATTTTCGTATACATCCCGTTAACGAAACACGTGGCATGTAAATCATGTCACTCATGACATGCATGTCATGATTTTCATGTTATGACCTGTCATTTATGTTCACCATGTAGTCATATTGTGCCATACCAATTTTTGTATACATCCCATTAACGAGACGACCAGGAGAGCACTATGACTGTGACATGTATATCATGCCGCTCATGACATGCATATCATGATTCTCATGTTATGACTAGCCATTTATGTTCGTCAGGCAGTCATGTTGTGCCATACCGATTTTCGCATACATCCCATTAGAGAAACGGCCAGGAGAGCACCAAGACCATGGCATGTAAATCATGCCGCTCATGACATGCATATCATGATTTTCATGTTATGACCTGTGATTTATGTTCGTCATGTAGTCATGATGTGGCATACCAACTTTCGTAAATATCCGATTAGCGAAACGGCCAGCAGAGCATAAAATCGTAGGCGGCTAGATAGATAGATAGATAGATAGATAGATAGATAGATAGATAGATAGATAGATAGATAGATAGATAGATAGATAGATAGATAGATAGATACGCTCAAACTCGCCGAAGTTCGCTAAGAAATGCTTCGCGTTTAAAACAACACGCGCCTTCAAGTAACGTCATTCATGCGAAACCCAAGGATCGGTTCGTGTTCGGGTATCGATCGTGAACTATGGTGAAGGCCACCTGTCCATCATTGTTTGTATTCACGCAGTGGGGCAAAGCCCGTCGCACGCGTTTGGAGAAGTGTGGTTTCGTAGCAGGTGCGTGGCGTTCATATTTTCCCTACTGGCGTCGTAAAGGGGATGGGAAAAAACCATGTGGACCGCCGTACTGTCTAGTTTATTTGTCGTGTACAAATTACGCAAGGATAGAGTGGACGCATGCTCACGAGACCAACTTGAGTTTTATCATAATTTCTTCGCAACGACACTTCGGACAAGCTGGAACAAAATTATCTGTAGTGGACTACGTAGTAAACAATCAGAAAAAGAACAACTCATGAACTGTGGTGGATGTGTTCCCGAACTCACGAACACATCCCGTATTCGACACTAATTGCCAGCACACCCCCGCCCTTCTCTTTTTCTTATTTTTAAGGGTTTCAATGAAACAAAAAGAAACGAAAAAAGAAAAGCATATAAAGTATAATGTACGTATTATACGAGAAATATATCAATAACACATTGAAAATGTAGGGTAGTCGGATGTGCGCCAACAGGATGAGCTGGCACTTTCATGGCAAAAGGAGAAAGATCGCCGACTTTTCCGCTTCGTGAGGATGGTCAAGCAGCGTAGCTGTGCTATTTACGCCGAGACGCTAATATAGCATAATCCAATGACATCCTATGGCTCCATGATCCTTTGTAACCCAGAGAAGATAAAGAAGACGGGATTCTCTGGTTTGCGGCTGTCGATCATTTTGGTTGACATTTTACACTAGATGATGATGATGTACCTTAGGTAGTGGCTCGTACCAACTCTGGGGGAATGGCCATGGATCGAGCTTATTATGGGTAACATCTAGGGCTACCTTGTACAATAGTCCCTCCTTTATTTTCTCCTCTAGGTGGTTTGTGCCATACCATATAGGATCATGCTAGCCAGAGTGGGTACGACCCACTACCGACTCTGATGCCGGCCTAGCAGCAATATCAACGAGAGCACAGAATGTTTAGGTAGACGGGCAAATTAGATATTGTTATCAAAATTTTGTCATTTGAGTATTGAAATTTCATAGCGTGATGAAAGAAATAGCAGCAAAGGTTTTTACTAACATTTCGAGCTGTTAGAAAGGTTGTCTCTGATTCGCAGCGGCAATCGCGGCCGTGCGAAAGAAGGCGAAGAAGCGAGTCCCCAGGTTTGCGAGCTCGCGGAAGGGCGTTTCGGGCCGTCGGTGGCAGCGCGTCTGCGGTAAGTGAGCTTCACAGCCACCGACCGATGTGTATCAAAACACAAGGCATTCGGTTACGTAATCTTCGTCACACCATGATAAAAGCGGAGGCACTTGTAGCTGATTGTGCAGCTGTCAGAGCAGCTGAACTGGTCGCTATCTCGAAATCCTCGATCGATAGATATAGGGGTGGCAAATTCACAGAACCTCTCCTTCGTAAGTGATTTTTGCCATTCACGATACTGCTTATCTAAGGACACACGTGCGGCGTCACGATTGGCTGAAATATTATCTTACGAACACTTCAAATGTTTTCGTGAATCATCCCTGAATTGTGTATGCTGTCCAAATCGAGAATACAGCTGCCGTATGGCAGTGTCAGTGCAGCCTCACTTGATGCAGCAAGCAGCTGCATAGTCGCTTCTACGCTGGGCATTTAACGCTTCGCTTCGCCCCGCCACGATGATCCCGTGGCTATGGTGCTCGGCTGCTGATCCTGGCCATGGTGGCTGCATTTAGATGGAGGCGAAATGTTGAGGCCCGTGTACTGCGCGTTGTCAGTGCACGTTAAGAGCCCCCAGCTGATCGAAATTTCAGGACCCCTCCACTACGGCGTCTCTCATAATCATGTCGTGGTTCTGGGACGTAAAACCCCATAAGTCAATCAAATAAATCAATGTAAGCTATATGGCTCCTCTAGAAAGTCCCCCTGAGTGTCATCGCTTCAGGGCCTCCTTCTGTAGCTTCTATGTTCTATGTCACGTATATTTATGAAAATAAACAACAATAATCTTTCACTAACGCCGTAAAGGGAGCTATAGCGAGCTGTTAGCCGAGGTCAGAGGCCAGTCTTTGAAAAACTCTTTCGTTACCACGCATGCAGCTGCGGCAGCTGTCCCGTTTCCGTGGCTGCAAGCGGGCGCGCCTGGCTGGGAGACCATGCGTCCCAGCTAGATGAACAGTTCCGGTTCCGGAAAGCAGGAACTCAGCGACGGTTTCCGGCCCCACAGCGACGAGGAGCCACTGGTGGTCCCGCTCTTTTAGACCATTTATCCTTATGTTACGTTACGCGCAATAGTGTTAGCCTATAGACCTTTTCACGGGAGCGAGGGAGCACCTCCTTTCTGGACTGTGGCACCGGAGTACAAATGCTGACGTCACTACCTCAGTAGTGCTTTCTGGGGGGAGGGGAGATGGGGTCGCACATATTTATCCCCTCCTAGAGGGGACTATGGCAGGTGCCACGGAGCCTTCTGTCAAAAGGTGTATAGACTACTATTTTCGCCGCTCGCAGGGGCAGCCATCTTTGCTGAGGCTGAAAGGTAGAACGAACGACCAGATGTAGCCTCTCCTTATCGCACGCCTTTGACAGTGTTTAAAGCTAGTCCCTTCTTTTGCCGTTGACGCATTTCTGTGACAAAGTATGGTACAGAGGAACCAACGAAAAACATTGCGACAGGTTAAAACACTCTATAGTTTTCGCTCGCCATCAGCTGCGACATAATGAAGAGCCGCAGCCCCTGTGCTGGCTGTGCCGACTACTAGGAACTGGAGCTGAGATGTGTCATAGGCCTACATCGCGGATGCATGAGTAAGATAATGTAGTCTATAGAATACTGTCATCGCTTGTGAAGGGCAGCTATCTTCGCGATGCGGGCCAGGTGTAAAAAACAAGCAACACAGTGAACAACCTGTCTTTATCACATGCTTGCCGCTAGCGTTCGCTCGCCATCAGCTACATGTCACAAAACCAGTAGGCTCAGTGCTGGTCCTATCTTGGTCCGCAGACTATATGCTGGTCATATTTATTTACACATTGTTTACACCTAATGACGTCACGACGTATAAAACTAGATATATATGTTGAAAAAGGGACTTTGGTTCGCCA
Organism: Hyalomma asiaticum; assembly: GCA_013339685.2. Classification (NCBI taxonomy): domain Eukaryota; kingdom Metazoa; phylum Arthropoda; class Arachnida; order Ixodida; family Ixodidae; genus Hyalomma; species Hyalomma asiaticum. Next base: position 24,800,143 of record CM023489.1, read on the forward strand.
AGAAATGCTTCGCGCTTATATCACTTCCCTACCACCAGCCCTGCGGACTTCTTTTTTTTATATAGCACGTTCCAAACTTGATGTTTTAATTATGCATATAAAACACTCCTGATTTACCAAAGTTAGTATAGTGGTTTATATACTGGCAGTGACATCCCATATTAGGTAGTGAAATACCCTGTACGAGAAGAAAAGTTCCCCATTTTAGGCACTTTTTTCCCCCGGAACGTTTTCCGGAAACCCCCGTAAGTTCCCTGCAAAGGACCATGCACAGGTATGTGGATATCTAAAAACGTTCGTCGAAGAACTTACTGAAGCTGGCAACGTTCTTCGGAGCAAAACTTCACAGATGACAGATAACACCTTTTATGCGTTATTCTTGGCCTCAGTGTATCGCTCTGTTCCGACGTTGCTTGGCACTCAAGAAGTCTCGAAACAATACTCCAAAGAAAAAGATCTTAAAGATCGTTCTTCTGCCGGCTACTTGTCGTAGAAGTGGCGTTGAGAGAAATAGATGCCTTACTTTGGATACCATCATCTCGGCCGGCAAGCCCCGACAATGATGTGTTGTCCATTGCTGGCACAGCATGTTTCACTGGCGTGTATTCATATTGGCTCCACAAGTGTAAAATTTCGTGCGAATCGGAAAAATTCCATCTTTCCCCTTCCCAATAAAGTTAGTCTGAAATTTTCCGGAAAAAAGAAAATCCCCCGCTTTGAAAATCACTGTAGACTTGTCGGTCGTAAAAAATTAATCCAAACCGAAATGTCATCGCATTTGCTCTTTAGGCTCATGCATTCCGCCTGTACATCAGAGGAATGGAAAAAAGTGGTAGAAACTCGCGGAGCCCAATCCCGAGCATGGCGATCACCTTTCGATGGAGGTGAAATGCCCGTGTACGTCAGTGCACGTTAAAGAATTGGTCGAAATATCCGGAACCCTCCACTACGTACGGCGTCTTCATAATCAAATAGAGGTTTTCGGATCTTGAACTTCCAGAACTTATTACTATTAGAACTGATAGAAACGTTCTTCCCAGACGCCTTTGCTTGAACCTACCGTGTTATTCTTTCTTTAATATATACAGACATCAGCAGGACGGCAGCAGTGGATCCAAGTCCGTGAGCACAGCCGCATCGCCAAAGGTAAATGCCTCCTCGCTCACGCACGCGCTCAGCATTATAGGGCGCCTGAATGCGCATCACTTTAAAAAAATTACACCATCTCCCGCTCAAGGGGACCATGTGTGGATGCGAAGCAGCGGGGAGGTGGTTAGCTTGAGCGGGAGATGGTGTAATTTTATTGAGAGGACGAATGAGAATGTATAAGAGAGAGAACGCGGTGGTTGCGTGATGGCCCGAGCGCTCATCGCGGCGCTGCACAGGAGAGAGAATGAGGCACGCGCTCTCCGTCATTTTCATACCGCGGAACTACCGTGGCGCCGCCAGTGGAGTATGAAGCTGCCGCACCACCTGTCATGCGCGCCGCTCCGTAGAGTAGAGGATTCCTAGAGGAGAGAAAGGGGGGAGCGTGGGAGAGCAGAGAGGGGGGACGGGATGCGCATGCGCTGTGGGGGTGTGGGACGCGGCGCCGCTCCGTAGAGAGGATTCCTAGAGGAGAGAGAGGAGGAGGGGACGCGCATGCGCAGTGGGGGGTGTACGCCGAGGGAGGGACAGAGCCCTCACCATAAGCTGCTTCGAATCTGATAAATAAATAAATAAATAAATAAATAGGTCCGAAGATAAACTGAATTTTCTACAACAATATAACGCAACCTTTGCGGCAGAAATGTCATGAGGCATGATATGTGGGTGGAACGGAGGCAGCATTTTGGTCCCTCAGCTATTATAATTTCTATAGCGTTAGGCTTGGCGCCGCACGATACATGTATTGCGGCGGTGTAGGTTCGGAGCTCGCGGGATCGAATCCCAGACGCGGCAGCGGCATTTCGACGGAGGCGAAATGTTGAGGCCCATGTACTGTGCGACGTTAGTGCACGTTAAAGAACCCCAGGTGGACGAAATTTCCGGAGACCTCCAGTTCGGTGTCTCTCGTGGTCACGTCGTGGTTTTGGGGATGTGAAATCATAGAAATTATCATTAATCCATTCGGAGCGATGATTTCGACAGTATACAATAAGAGCCTCATATAATTTTACTTTGCAAGATTCTAGCTTAAAGGATATGAAGGCAGTGGAAAGTCGTTTATTCTGGGACGCTTCCCAACGTTGTTCTTAAAGGCAGTTAGATATTTTCTTTAAAAGACATTCCCTATACGCAGAGCAATCATAAAGGTTTCTTTAGGAAACTTAGGTGGGAAGGGCGCATGAGTGTTTGGATCTATTGCGAATTCACGTACGAAAGATTCACGTAGTATGTAGTGTACGTAACCTTTATATGGACGTCTGTATAATTTCAAAATAATGTTATGTTGTATGAGAACTTACTGATGTTAAATGTACGCAGATGTACAGTACGTCCTTCTGTGTTTGTGGTAACGTGTGAGGTGGAAATGTGTTATATATATATATATATATATATATATATATATATATATAGAATGTGTGTGTGTGTGTGTGTCGTGTATTTGTTCCTGTCTATCCTGTTATTATGCTGTCACTGTTCCTCTGTATTCGTGGTGTCAAACGCCGGAACAAACTTTTCCTAAACGTACATTTCATGTTCACTTAAGAATTGCTCGGATTGGAGAAAAATTTTCGGGGATGTTCTTGCCTAAAAGAGGAACATATTGAAGAAGCAATTGCACGATATGGGTAGAAGTCGAACCCGGGTCCTCGAGGTGCCGAAGTGGGCTCGCTTCCCTAACGTTATGGCTGCTTCTACAACGAGTGGTGTACATGGCTAGGTTCTGGCAGATCACGTCCACTGACAAGACGTTTGCCAAAGAATTTTACAGCGGTAGGCCAACCCCGCGGGGCAGCGCAGGCGATAGATCAGCGGCTCAAACGCGAAACAAAATGTCATATAAGTTAACCAGGAAATAATTAAAAGTGAATCAAAGACGCCTTAGGTGTACTAAAGGCGACTGGATGTTAGTCAAGTGCGAATTAAGCGATCGAAATGTTAGTCAAAGTGGACCACGGGTGCCCTAAGTGAACCGAAAGTATAACGAATTGAATTAGGCCGTGCCTGTACGGCTAGGTTCTGTACAAAAGTGCGTTCGTCTATCGAGTCGCGTCGACGAGACCTTTACAGCAGTGGGCCATTCTATCGAGTCGTGTCGACGAGACTTTTACAGCGGTCGGCCATCCTGTCGTGTGGCGTTGCCGAGAATTTTCCAGCTGTGCGCTATTCCACTATAGCTTCGCCGGTCATCCTATTTCACAGAGTGGAAGGAATTTATTTATTTATTTATTTATTTATTTATTTATTTATTTATTTATTTATTTATTGACGCGTCGTTTCTTTTCTTTGCAGACACCTCTCGACAACTTAGAGGCGTCTCCGTCGTCTCTCTCGACTGCCGCTGCTCAGTGCGCCGCGTTTACCCTTCCGTCTACCTCCCCGGACCCGTCGCCACCGCTGACAGAACTGCCTGACCACTGGGTCCGAGAACGCGTCGAGGTACCGGGACCGGAACCGGGGCCCTACTGCGTAAGCATTCCTTCATGGTGCGAGAGAGCGCGTTCTCCTCCCACAGGCGCAGCCAGAGGCGGGGTTTTGGGGGGTTCAAACCCCTCCCGAAATTCTTGAATTGTGTATGCACATATACATGCATGCACATACAAGTACACACACATTCACATACACAAAAGGGGCTCGAACCCCTCCCGAAAGAAAATAAAATTCTGGTTACGCCCCTGTTCTTCCCCTTCCCGATATATATTCAAGGTGCGGTGTCTTGGCCTTCCAAGTTCACTCGTGCACTATCTGCGCTAGTTGGCGGTGGGCAGTACTGCGCACTGCTAACCAGCACCGCTAGTCATCACGTAACTAAGATTATGCAATACATTTTGTAGTCTAGGATGTCGGCAAGCGCTGTCTAACGGCGCAAAGGACAAAAAAAGGATGCAACACGTGCGCGCATTCTTGTGTGTGTGTGTGGGGGGGGGCAAGCGTCTGGAAATTTCCAACCCCATTCTTTCCCGCTCCGTTCATTTCCCCGTTTCTTTCCCGCTCCGTTCGAACCCGCAGAACAGCAACGGAGCTTCTCTGCTCCTGGTGCCCAAGTCCAGCGACGAGGCTGTCGCGCCTCACACCGACGACCAGCAACTGATCCAGGTGCCGCAGTTTAGCGACGAGCACCACTTGAGCAGCGTGGGTCCCGCGTACAAGTCGAACGACCAGGCGGAAATTGTCAGTGGACCCGCAGGCCCCACGACCGGCAAGCTAAGGTGAGCTGGTGTTTACCAGAGTAGCAGCAGAGTCGGGCGGCACTGGCATGACATTTTGTGTTTGTAATAACTTGCTCTCTTATAGAGGCGTCCATAATTGATTCTTGTCATTGCTAGTAATGCCACTGGTGATGACGATGATTATGATACCACTGAATCGTATATCAAAGCCAGTGAAAGACTTGAGGAAGGGCAGTATCTTCGTCGAAATACATCTTTGGTAGCGCGAAAGAGATGCTAGAGGATGAAGATGTAAAGAACGAGCACTATTTGCACTTTGCGTATTTTACCTTTCCGGGCCCTTCTGTTTAACGCAAACGTCTGATATCTAGTTCGAGGTGCGTATGATCATGGTAGTTAAAAAGACAGTTGTACTCTCACTTGTGAATCAAGAGTTATTAGTCTCCGAATTTATTAAATAATTTCATATTTTTTAATATTGTTATGATTTTTTCTAACGTATTATAGCAATATTTCGAGGGGATTGCATTGTACCCGTATTCGGTATGAAACTAATATAGATGTCCTACCTCTGCACGGTGAAAGGGGAGGATATAGGTCAGGAAATTGCGGCAACTGTGCAAGTTATTTTTTTTTTGTTCACACTTGGCCTCGTATTTCACAAATCTAACAAGTTGCCGGCGCACGATGAACAGATATAAATATGTATGAGTTGTAGGGGCAGTGAGTGAGCGAAACAACTTTATTTTGTCCACAACAGACTCGAGCGAGCTCAACGTCAGCCGGTTAGGTCCACTCGGGGACCATCAGGTCAAACGTGATGGCCCTGTAGCGGGCCCTCCGGACGGCCAGGATTTGAGGGGTCCGGTCTTAAGCCTTAATGATCTTCGTCAGTTCGTATTGGGTGAAAGGGGGACCGGCACAGCCACAGCGCCACAGGGCATGCTCGAAGTCCGCTTAACCGCCACACAGGGCGGTTGTGCGGGATCTTAAGACGCAGTTGCACGCTGACCTAGATAAGTGACGATTCCAAATGGAATCACTGGCCCGAAAGCGATGAACAGATCGCTAAAAACAACGAAGAACAGGGAATATCGCTGGAGCAGCCAACGTTTCGACAAGTGGGCTTGTATTCGGCTGGACGACAGATGTTGCCATTTTGACGAAGTCCACTTGTCGAAACATTGGCTCCAGCAACATTTCCTGTTCCCCATCGTTTTTAGCAATCTGTTAATCGATTCAAGCCTCCATCTTCCCCTGAGCTTCTCTTCTAGTTTGACCCGAGAGCAGTAAGTCGGGTCTGTTTAAAGGTTCTGTAACGCGTACCTGAGTTTTGCGAACCCCCTAGAAATGCCTTCGTCGACCCCCGTTTGAGATCCACCTGTTTAGAGACATGATTTGTTCAGCGGCGTCGTTGCCTGTTTGATATCAGCGCTTCCAATTCGATTCGGCGCGTTATAACTCTTACAAGATCGAATTCACTGTGACCCCTGTTGTTGTTTGTTCAGTACTAGATACTTTCTGATTTCGCTTACGCTGCGCGTGTTGGTGGCTGTTTCGGCGGCCCAGTACTGTGTAGTTTCATGAATGCGTGTCCCGATTCCAGCCGCCTATTCGCTCGCGACATGGCGAAGAAACCGTCGACAAGCTCCATAGACCGGTCAGACATCGTGGACTTTGTCGTCGACGACCGGACTACCGAGGAGACTAGGGCCATCTACAACAGCTGGGCGCCAAACTACGAGGAGGTGATGATCATAATTACCTCAGTAGGGCATACCATTTCAGACGAAGCTGCGGTAAGCGGTTTTTGATGAAGATCAGTGTTCTCCACAGGAATCTTTAAGTGGCGGACCCTTTGCAAGCGCGAGACAAGGAGTGGGAGGAACTCAATTGATTGACTGATTTCTGGGATTTAACGTCCCAAAACCACGATCTGATTATGAGAGACGCCGTAGTGGAGGGCTCCAGAAATTTTGACCACCTGGGGTTCTTTAACGTGCACTGACATCGCACAGTACACGGGCCTCAACATATTGCCTCCATCGAAATGCAGCCGCCGCGGCCGGGATTCGATCCCGCGACCCTCGGATCAGCAGCGGAGTACCATAGCCATTAAACCACACGTGGCGGGGCGGGGGGCAAATAGAGATGGTGTTACTGTATGCGGTGAAAAATAGACAATGCTAGAAAAACTACAAATATTATGGATATTTGCGGTCGTGTGCACTTCTGGGAGCTGTACGTCCTCGTAGATGCGTCTCCTAGCGAGTTTCCTGATTGAGAAATACCGACTGCTCGCGTTGGAGAACCGTTCACCGGCCACCCATTTATATATATATATATATATATATATATATTGTCGCGGTACAACGCGAACAAGAGACAACACGTTCAACAAGACAACGAAAACAGCGTGTTGAAGCCACCAGATCAGAAAACGGGTCTTCGTCTTCTTCGTTCTCGAATTCCCCCTTGACCCACTACCCGGAGTTTATAATCAGGCATATCGTCATCGTCGTCTTTATGCCTAGACAGGACAGGATGCACGCGTCAATATATATATATATATATATATATATATATATATATATATATATATATATATATATATATATATATATATATATATATATATATATATATATATATATATATATATATATAGGCACTGGATCTTGACTTGCAATCAAGTGCCGGTGGGAGATTTCACTTGTGGGTAGTTGAACCATAAGGATTCGTAGCGTGCGCGTTAACAAAATTAATCCGGAACTTGGCACGATCTACGATGAACATCCGGAGCTTCGGCCCACTCATCATCATTCACTCTGTGGATATACTGTGAATTTTTTTTCTTCCATGCGTGTTACTACCATTTCCCACGATGGAAGGGTCAGTCATTTCTTTTTCTTTTTTTTTTTTGTTTGACGCAGGACATGACACTGCAGAAGTATAAAGCCCCGAGCATCATGGCCCACTTCATCAACCAAGAACAACAGATCAAGAAGGACGCCGTCATCCTTGACGTTGGTTGCGGAACGGGTCTTCTCGGGGTGCAGGTACAATCGTTTGTGCGTTTATAATGAAAAGTTAAAGTTTCAGTCAAGGAGGTTTTAAAGGAAACCTCCTTGTTCACCGGATGCTAATAACGACTAATCTTGCGATGCTTCGTCTGACCACGGCGGCTCATGGGACATTTATGTTTTCCATGCATGTTCTTTTGGAAAAGCAAATCGATATCAATGTGTTCACGATTTGACCACTGCCGATAATCTACACTTAGATACTACAATAGCTGCGCTGCGTACATCTGTTTCTTTGTGCTCTGAGTCACTATGCGGCGCCTATACTCTGTACGCTTAGAAGAAGGATGCACGCTTCCAATTACGGAAATTTGCCCTTAAATGAATGTTGGGATCAATAAATAAATAAATAAATAAATAAATAAATAAATAAATCAAATCCACTTTATTTCCAACTCACTCTGCTTTTGAGGGATAACGAAATGTTAGCAACGCCTCCAAGCTCACGCCGCTTCTGTCGTACTGCATGGTTATGTATGCGTCGTAATACACGACGTACGCTGCTGACGTAACGTCCGAAATTGCCAGTTAATGTCGTACCAGCACTGTCAACCTGCAGAAAATATGAGCGATTCCAAAACTTTGCTTTTTCTTAACAAATTACCTTGTTTGGACATAGTAAAAACGAACGCTTATTCGTATTGGCAACACTGCCCTGAATCTCAAAAACCACGCTTTTAATGCATTCTGATCGCTGCTCCAGCTGAAGGACCTGGGGTACAACTACATCGATGCGTTGGACTACAGCGAGGAGATGATGAGCGAAGCGAAGAAGAAGAGCATCTACAAGCGCCACTTTCTTGAGAAGGTCGCAAAGAACAATAAGCTCACTCTCAAGGATGGTGAGTGTGACAAAGGGACGTAGCAGTCTGTGGTAAAGAAATATACACTGGTGAAAGATACGCCTTTGCGAAACCATATCTTCATGAGCCGTACTGCACGTAGTTTTCCAGCAGAGATTAAGAGCATGTTCTGTTCACTTCTTCGGGGTCATAGGTCAGCAGAATAGACGAAAGTCGATCGAGCAGCCTCACTAAATATTTACCTAACTAAGCGGCGCTCACAAGTACTCAGACTAACAAGAAGATGGCTCATTCGGGCACTTCTGAGGAGCTCAACCGCATTCATTGCATTCAGGCCATTTGTTTTTTTGTCACCGTCGCCGTGATGTTCCGCATATACTTATGTGTATATCGGTCATTTATACCCGGAGGCCGCATACTGTGTGAAGATGCCATGTGACTGAGTGAGTGAGTGTACTCGCAGTTGTGTGCGCTCACCTTAAACTTCTTAGACATTTAAGATAATCGAAATTTAGGTGACGGCGGCACCAGAGCTTTGTCTATCTCACGCGCTACTGAAGGCTGCCGGAAATTCTGGCGCACTCTACTCCAGATAGGTGTATTCGGGGAGTATTTCTGTCCCACAGCAGTAACCGTCATCCGGCTTGTTCGCATTTCCAACCTTGGAATGATGCCTGTCATATTGCCACTTTCCTCTCATGGAATGATATATGTCATGTTGGCAGCCGCACACCGTTCTTGACTGACAAGTGCGAGTTGCGCGGGAATAACGCTAAGGACGAAGCACGTGATATAGATGACGTATATTGTTGTGGGGCTGTAAGAACCCCAAGTACGCCTCTTTCTCTCTCTCTCTTTCTTTGCTAACAGTGTGCATGTAGTCTGCACACCGTCCGAGAAATTGGGTAACGATGAACCTTGCTGCCACTGTGAGGTCCTTGCCTTTCGTGCGATACCGCCAACTTTTGTGCAGTGATACTCTGCTTCTGACCATGCGTGCACACGCAGCAGAGATGCTGTACCAGCGATGTACAGCGATGTACAGGGCAACTCCGGCGATTTTTCAGTGTCCACTGATCTTAATGAAATTTTCAATATGTATTCCCCTTCGGCACTGTAATAATATATTCCAAACCAGGCGGTTGCAAGTCATTTAGTTTTCCTGGAAACGAATTTTAAAATTTTTTAGCGGATTCCCCTGCGGGCCACCCTGTGTTTTTGACGTCATCACCTTCAACACTGCCTACACGAGCCTGCGGGACTTCAAAAGCAAAACGGCGGACCTTGAGCGTTCAAATCGTCGCCGTCAAGCTCAGAAAATCTGGCATAACTCAATACATCGTCGGGTGACCTCGCCACTGTCATTTTTCTCCATATTTTTGACGGCGGGAAGGCTGTGACGTCATCGCATACGCTGCAAGAAGCGTCTACCCGTTTCGGTTTCGGTTTGAACACGCCTTTCGGTCGGTTATTTAAAATTATTGGTGCGTTTCTGAGCAAACTGAACCAGCCTGGCTGCTACAGACTATCAGTACTACTCGAAAACATTGATATCAGAACATGGTGAAAAAACCGCCGGAGTTGCCCTTTAATCATTATCGCTTCCTTTTCCGTATATGCAGCTGAGTACGACGTGGTGGCCTTGTGCGGTTGTCTCATGCCCGGTCACATCATGCCGGATGCTCTTCCTGAGCTGGCAAGGCTCCTCAAGCGTATGTTCTTTCTGATTGATCGTTTTATTGATTAGCTAATTGCGTCTAAGCTCATCAATCAATCAATATCGCTTCCGTTTAATACACCGTCATACGTACAAACGTGTGCAGAAAGATCTTGCACTCCTGCATTACATGCCACGTGATAAAGAGGCCGTGGCATGTTCCTGTCTCTTCTTAAAGAAGGGACTGATAAATAAGAGGTCGTGGTCCATGTCTTTTCTTATCACGTGGCATTGTTAAGAAGAGACACGGACCGAAACAGACTCGTCAACGGTAATAGTAATCGCTGGGGTTTTGCGAGCCGGAACTACGATATCGTACGGCCACACGCCGTACACTTGAAGGCTGCGGAAATTCTGACCACCTGCAGTTCTTTAGCGTGCACTGACACAGGCCTCTATCATGTTCGCTTCCATCAAAATGCTACCGCCCGCGGCGAGGGTGATTAACCCGTGTCATATATACGGGCCCGCAAGAACCGTGATGGCTAACAAAAAAAAAAAAAAGCTTAGCTGAGCCCTACAGACATTTTGAATTCTACGCAGCCAACGGCCGCCTGATGTGGATCCACCGCACGCTGGACCACTACGAGAGCAAGTCGGAGCAGTTCCTGGAGACGAGATTCACCGCCACGTTGCAGGCGCTGTGCCGCCAGTTCCGTATGGAGATTGCCGTCCGCAAGAAGGTGCAAGATTACAGGGCCAAGTGCGACGGCCAGATCTTCGCTCTCAAGAAGAAATGAAGCGCCGTCTCCACGAATCCTTCCCTTCCAAACACGCCCTTCCTGCCTGGCAAAGAGCAAGAAATATTCGGTTCACGCTCTCGGAGGACGTTTGGCATGTGTCGGAAGTCGGCCTTTCACTCCTGGTTCGACTCGGGAGTCTTTATTGTTTTTGTGCCGCCCTTCAAATTGAAACTGCGAACGACTTGAGGCGTAAACACTCTGGGGAACGTTAAAAATATAAAATATGTTCTGCCGATATGTGCAGGTGTTGTGTTGTCGAATAGTGTGACGTAAGAGGGTAGATTAGCTGTGGTGGTTTATCGCATGGTAAGTGCACGGTAACATTGTACCGCTGCGATTGGCACGTATACCTATTTTAGTTTGCAAGGCCTGTGTCGGCCGCTCTCGCCATCACGTCTCGTTGCCGTATGCATGGAGCAGCTGAAGGCCGTGTTGCGGACTGTGAGTACGATACGGCATACTTGTACCGAACGGTATAAAATCACCACTGCTCAAATAATAGGGCATTTGTCCTATTATGCACAGAAAGCGAGCAACGCCATAAATAGTATAACATTTGCCTCTGGGACTCATAGTGCACGCGGTTGGTGATGATGATGATCCTTAATATATGACGCACACCCACATCGGGGGATTGGCCAAGACCTGATATGCTTAACTTTTAGTTGGTATTGTGCGAATATCACAACATGATGAATAAAAACATAAAATAATAAATTAGAGAAGAGGGAGGAAAACTATACAGATTGTTTGTGCACTTGTACGATAAAAATAAGTAAAGCATTTTCTTTTTTTTTTTTTCCAGGATGTGTATAATCACAAGCGTATCCGTTTTGATGCTTCTGCAAAATCGCAACTACTGTATCAAAGATGTCCCTGTGGCTGAAGCCCAGTACCGAGGCACCAAATGTAATACTAATTTCCGATGACAAGGTTAGCCCAAATTTAGAAAGCGCAATTTCCAGGAGTCCTCTTCTCATTGATGTATACTGGCGACATTTAAAAAAGTAGTGATCTATTGTTTCATTTCAAGACAGAATGGGCACAGAGGCGATATCACCCCAACAGCCCTGTGCGAGTAGATTGCAGTTGAGTAGAGTATGCTGTTGGTTTCCACTAACTACTACTACTACTACTACTACTACTACTACTACTACTACTACTACTACTACGACTTCTTCTTCTTCTTCTTCTTCTTCTTCTTCTTCTTCTTCTTATTATTATTATTATTATTATTATTACTATAGTCTCCAACTTCATTCACATGTACTTGAACACGCGACAAATACTCTATCTATTTAAAGCTGCCTTTCCTGCACGCATAGTATAAATGCAAAGGAACCAACTTTACAAAGTTGAACGAAAAAAAAAAAAATCTAGGTTCGAATAATTCGTCCGAGAAACAGCCCAGTGTGCCCTTGAAAGCTTAAGCTTATATCCAAGTTTAACATTCAGTTCTCCTCATTCGAATAGCTGCGGAAAAAAAAGTTTTGTACAAGCACACATAAGGTCGCAATCATTTCCTCTGCTAAATCACCTGTAGTGTAGCAGGTAAGTTGGTTTCCCTCAGGTTTTATTGCGACTTTTACAGACTACGTATGGTGTCGTTTTGTACAAGTACAACTTCGTCCCGTTCCCGTCATTTTCAACGAAGCGAGACAATGAGCGAACGAGCCCGTCCTCGAAACAGCGTCCTCGAAACAGCGAGAGAGCGGTGGACATCCAGCAAGCCCAATCGCCATCGCCATTGCCACCTACCCAGAGAAATTTCGTGGACGGCTTTTATTGGTGGTCTCGCGTGAATGTTGCGTGTCGCTGATCGAGCGTTTCGTTTAGAATACGCGGTCACGTTGTCTCACCTAGCCCCGGAAGCCCACTGAACCCGGCGACAGAAGCTGAAAGGCAAGTCGCGCCTTAGAGCGTTTCCTCACTCGCTAACCCACGATCGCTGATCATCCATTCATTCGCCGCCTCGCCAACGGGAGTTGAGCGTCATCGAAGACCGGTTTCGGAATATACAGCTGATTTTGCTCTGCCCCTGACTCCTGTTCCGCCGCTATTGTTTACTACGACAATCTACTGCGCCGTTATACATGTCCTCGGGCCATGTATTACGCTAAGAGTTGCCGATCTTCCTTTTGTTGCACCGGTGCCATAGGTAATTGGTTTCGTCACGCCGATGCATAGAGTCACTATTATTTCCGCGGCTACATTTCGAATACATGAGAGTCGTGCTTCTTTATTTGCTTACTACGACCTACGAAATGCCATTCAGAGTGTGCAACGCGCTCTTACTGTTCTTTACCGCTAGTGCAGCCCGTCAGCTCTGCGCAAAGGGGCATCGTAATTCACCTGTCCGCACGATCCTTTACTAAAACGTATATGCGTGCATCTATTCCATCACGGGAAACCGAAAAGTCGCATACATTGTCTACAGATGTGGGGAGCGTGATTCCGACCACTGTTGCGTAATGCTGCTGCCAGAGGACTTTTAATTCCGTACTTATCTTACGTATTCGGTTGTTTTGTACGCTTTATGCGTAGTTCAAATGCACCGTGCTTTGAATTCGGAGTCATGCTTTGGGTCAGTCTTCGCGCATGACATTAGACATTTACAATTGCTAATGCCCTGAAAGTGAAGAGCCCCTAGTGAACCTCCGGTCGTTAACATAATGATCAAACATTAATTACGATTGCTGCAAGTTCGCGTGAGCTGTAAATCTTTGTTGTTTTTGTTGCAAACCCCCTCAGCCTCGCTGTGGTAGATGAATTTCCCACAGTCTTGGTCTGTAGTAGAGGATGTCGCTCGTCGTTTATTTCGGTCAGTCATCACCGCTGGCTGATTGAGACATTACTGTACTCATTGACCCATCTAGGAATCTGGGTGTATTAATTGCTTGCTGTGCTGCTTACAGTGTGCAGTTAAAACACCATATCAAACACCACTATGCAAACGAGAGCATGACATACACTGCATTATGTGCTGTGGACAAGAGTAAAAAATTTCCATTCATTGGGGAACAAGGCACTCGCGTGTAGAATTTTCATTTTGTGTTCATCCTAAAGGCGCGTATTGCAAAAGAACATGTTATACTGCTTTTTGCGTTCTGGTACACACTGCTGCCTTTCTGTCTTTCAACTACACGCAATTTAAAATCTTAAAGCAACAACTCCTCTATTTCTTTTTTTTTTATTTTTAAATTCATGTTTTGTACTCCTTGTTAACACTGATGGAATGATAAAGTGTGGCCCAATGATTGAGCCTTTCCTAAATGTGTAATTGCTGTGCTGTCTTGGAGATTGCTGCAAATGTGCATATCCAGTCGTGCATCCAAAACCAACGAGCATAAAGATTTCTAAGGAATGGATCGCTCGAGCTGCATCCCAACGGTGCAGATTGCAAAAGTTTCCTTCTCGTGTAGATTTAATAATTTCTGGGGTTTTACACCCCAAAACCATGCTATGATTATGAGAGACGCTGTACTGGAGGGGTCCGGAAATTTTGACCACTTGGGGTTCTTTAATGCGCCACTGACATTGCACAGTACATGGGCCTCAACATTTCACCTCCATCAAGATGCAGCTGCCACAGTCTGGATTCAATCTCGTGATCTTGGGATCAGCCGCTGAGTGCCACAGCCACTAGACCACATTTGCAGGACCTCGTTTTGGTTTAGGTGGCAGGCCAGGTGGTCAATATTAATCGGGCACTATCTACCTTGGCTCGCTTCATAGCTACCTAGCTTATGCTTCAGTGTCATTGTTAATCTCCAAGGAATAATGGGCCATATCAGGACTGCTTAACCAGGGTCGAGTGCAGCTACACAGTGACATTGCCACAGCCAGGCCTAAACCGAATCTAGACAATCGTGAACCATGCATTGTGGTCTGGCTGACAACTGCACCCACTCGGTCAGTGCGGAACAGAATAGTAAAAATAAAAATGCCAGATATATCTAACTTAAAGAGATAAGAAAATGCTTGAGAGACAGGAGTACTGTACTGTAGCAATGTGATCCATACTTACATCTAATCTACAAGTCTACATTTGCTACCACACTGCCAATTACAGACTATAATTGCTTTCTCCTGATAACCATGACTGCTGTGTATGTTTATTGAAGGCCGTATAAACTCACAACACACTACTAGCACTGTTGCTGAGCTCGAATGTCTGTGCAGCTTGGATGCCCAGATGCATCACTGTCACATGAGAGACACATTCCAACCATGGAAGCTGTCACACCACTGATCGTGGTTTTTGTACCTATATCTGCATGAATAAATAGTTGTATTTTTGTGTAGAATTCAGAACAGTGACAAACAAAAGACTTTCTTTAAAAATAGATATTATAACGCATATTATGCAACATATCAGACAACTTAGATGCATGCTTTTGGATCTACAGATGATGTCCAGCGCACTTGTACAGCCGTACTTGATATCGATTGCTGGACCACATAGGAATGATAATCGTCGATCATGAACATGAAACTGAATCCAGATTTGGCCTGATTGCTACCAGAAATGATTGTGTGGCATTGGTATTACAGTCCCACAAGGAAGTAATGGAAAATCACAGTGGTGACGCTGTTGAGCATTGTCAGTCCCTTTTTTTTCCTGGATTATGATTTCACAAGTCTGTGCTCTGCAGGTGGCCCGTATGGCTCCGGCTTTGGCTTTCCTCCATCTCTTGGGACTTCTTCTCGTTGGCTTCGCAGCCGTCTGCAGAGCGGAAGTGCAGTTTGCAACAGCCATAGACATCAGTGACCTGGGTGAACGAGTTGTTCGCAAAGATCTGTTGCCTGCCTGCCAAGCTTGCAAGACGGTAGTCAAGACATTCCAGAATGTGAGTCAGCTCTTGTTTTTTCAAGCTTCACATCCATGCCCCATATTGCCTGTGACAGGCGATGCAATGAAGGTTAAAACATTTATGACCAAAATCTTGGAAAGTTGTTAGAGTCCATGATGGTGAAGAACTACTAAATGATGACGGCACAAGAAATTAATGAAAGTAATGCAGATGAGACAAGTGTAGACTGCAAACCTATGTTTATTCTTGATAAATGTGTCTCTTGATTCTGTCAACACGACAATGGCAAGAAACATTGTGGCACATGTGTTCAGTTCCCCCAAAACCAGTTGAAACATTTTTATTGTGTTGCAGCTGTACTCTATGACGATCAAGTGAAAAGGTAAAGCATGGCTCACGAGGTTAACTTTTTGGTGTCATTATAGTTATTGTTCTTCTTTACCATTATCACCAAAAAATTGTATGTGTAATGTGAAAAAAAAGATGCTGGAATGTGTCGTATAATTTTACTACAATTATGGCTTGTGCTCTTACGTGATAATTACATGGAAGGTGTCACTTGTGAAACCACTTATTGCTGAACTAGTAGGAGGGTGGCATGCTTTTGCGACTGCGGCTGATAGTTGTCAATTGTGCTGGCAAGCAAAGCACAGTGTGTACATGATGTAGGCACAAGAAAACGCAAATATGTGACCCAACTAGAGCCTATATCTGGAAGTTGCAGTTGTATTATAAAAGGCATTTAATTCATGGAGAACATTACAAATAAATGACTACATTGCAATAGATAGTCATAAAGAGGTGACTGTGCTTCTTTTACACCATTACAGCCTAGGCTGACTGACGTGATATTGATAAAGTATTCTTTTTTCAAGAAGTACATTGCATAGAATTGTGGTGGCACCTTTTTCATTCAATTTTTTTTTTTTGTTTTGTTTATGCACCACAGATGTCAAACAGGGTTTGAATAGAATGCGTTTGTTGGTGGAATCATTGAGAATGTATAATGGAGCAAGTTGAACTAGATGTACCATCTCCTTATTTCATTTGTGTTGTTGTGACATCATGTACAAGCTTGAAGTTTAGGAAAATACGGATCAAAAGTACATATGCACAAATGGTCAAGTCGGAGGCTCAACTGCATACATTATTTTTTATTTATTTATTTACAGTATACTGCGGTCACAAAGGACCATGCAGGTGGGGAAATACATAGGTGAAATTTACATGCACAAAAAGGGAAACAAAGCAAACGTACTAACATATCTAGACATAACAAAATCATAAAAAAATTATACAGCTCATAAGAGTGACACATTACAAGAATGGATGAACTGGTATTGACCAAGAAATTCTGCAGGAGCTGAGATTTCAACAATGAGTTTTGAAAGGGGCTTTCCTTTTTTTAAGGGGGTTGCAAAAATGTCAGCTACAGTGACATCTTGGTAACCCAGCAGTCTAGCATGCATATAGTATGTGCTCAGTGTAGTTGAATAGAAGTTGGTTACAACAGAGATTGATCAAATGTTGTGAGTTGTATCCTTGTGTTTCATGTCTGTGATCCCTTGTTCCAAAGTAATCATGCTCTATAGATAATGCACAACACAATGTCTATATTTCATGCACAGTCTCATCAGACAAGACATTTGCTGTAGAATTGGTCACAGGATTAAAATAATTTCAGGTGCAGCAGATGCATCTTGTGCTAAGTGATAACTGTTTAACAGTGCGAACTTACTGAAAACCAGTAACGGACAAAAAGAAACAATGAGCACCTAAATGTAAGCCATTTCTATGATTTTAAGGTGAATTTGACTCCTCTCTTTTTTCACGTTCAGACTAAGAACTTCCAGAATTTTGAACATATGACTCCTCCAATTGCTTTGGAAGGAGTCGAACACTTGACTTGTGTCGGCTTTCTCTGACTCTAATCTTGCTAGGTGGCCACGTCCCCGCATGCTTTGTCAGAATGCAGCAGGAAGCGGTTGATCACACTGCTAGGATCACCGCCTATGTTACTGTAGTAATCAGCTAGGCTAGCAATGAGCTAACTCTGACTGTTCTGGGGGGCTGCATTTTTGTTCAGGGCATTGAGCGAACAAAAAGGAGCCGCTTTGATGGAGGAGACGTTGAATGGGAAGCCAGAAACATGGGCAAGTACTCAAAAAGGTGAGGAAAAGGAAGCTCGTGCATGTCGTATGTCGTAGGAAGAAACAAACCTGCACTGTGTACTTTGTGCTTGTGTTTGTTGTTTCATGACTTACTTCTTGTGCACTGGGAAAGCTCTATAAATTTCTCAGAAAGGAAAGCCCAATAATATAAACAAGAATAACAATAATAAATTCATTTAAAAAATTTGACGTTAAGCATGCATGTGTGAGGGAAAAGCTCCTTGAACTCAAATAATAAAAGCCAGCTTTATTTGTGGATATTTCAACCTAAATATATGCTGATATGAAGGTTGCTTTGGGGCAAAATAGGCAGACCACTAAATAAAAGCCCTTGCACTAATAATCTTGACAATTTACTTGCTCTCGTTTTCTGGGTTTTCAATATGGCACCTCTACGATATGCTGCTTCGCTCGTGGCATGTTTGAACCTGAGCGGCTGAACAAGTTCGGCATTTATTGTTTCCTAATAGGTTTGTTTCCTGATAGGTTGTTTCCTGAGCTCCCCGTATGGGTTTCCTCGAAGCTTTTCGCTACAACTGGGGGATGACAGTTCTTAAATTTCATCAATCACTAATAATCCTACAGTGTCCTCTCCTTTCTTTTGCCTTACTGAGCTTTCCGTTCGTGTGCATCCTTCTTGGAGAACATGTAATCATTGCATCCTTGCTTTTTGAAACAAGCTACCAGCTTCTTCCATGTTCTCCCCCATTGAGGGTGGTGGAAAGTTGGCAGTGTGTGTAGACACATCCACCGCTACAGGGCACACGTGGATGCAGGGGGGGGCATGTCGGGTTTTTCTCTTGTACAAAGGTACAGTCACCTAGGCTTGCACCAGACAAATTCTGGTTGATAGTTGGGGCACATGCAGTTAGGGTTCCAGTAATGTGAAAGAGACACGCATTTAGTGTTGCCTTTAACAGTGTACTGTACTGTACACAGAAACACTGCTCAGGAATGAATTCACTGCACTGATAAAGACAGGTCCTGTTGCGGTAGTGTTAACTCCAACGGCATTCCAAGGTGCAATACTGCTTGCTATTTTTCTGTGTGCTACTGTGTGTCTCCTGTATCTTGTCCTAGCGAGCGCAGTTGTCTCTGTGATGTTCCTAGGAAATTGTATTCCTGTTCCATCCTGTGTGCCGTATGAATTGTGTCTAACAATGCCACGCTTCAAAATTAAGGATAAACGTTTTTATGCGGGAGAGCGGGTGATGTGGGCCAGCACATTAGACAAGAAGCAAGCAAAAATTAATAAAAACAGCATGATTATTTAAATGGCTATTACTTCAACTGTTGACTTTTATCATTATGGGCCCACCGGACACATAGTACTAATTGTTTTCTTTTTTGTGTGTGTTCTTGTTTTGCAGTGAGATTAGGTTCATCGAAATCCAAGAACACCTCTGCTTGGAGATAGTCAAGGGTCAGGAACACGTAAGGACGCATATTTTTTATTACTTCATTTGATTTGTGATTCATAGATGTTGAGTGGAAAGATGCGTTGTAGCGACAGTGAATTTAAACAATCACTCCCTGTCACAGATATGGCAGGTGGGTCACGCAAAACTAACACTTAAATATGAGCCTATTTTGTTTTTGAAGTTTTCTCAGCATTTCATTTTTGGTGTTTTTAAAACTTGCAGAAGCGATATCTTGGTCTTCAGGTAACATACAGCCACAATTCTTGTGGTGGCATACAGCTACATGTGTGTGCTACAAAAATGTAGGAACAGATTTTTAATTTAGCCTTTGTAAATTTTTATTCTTGATATTAAAATTTGATCACAGGATAGCGATGTCAGGAGATTGAACTTCAAATTGCTATAAAGTTGGTAATACCTGCAATATTAAAAAAGTAATCCTACATTTTTGTTCATTACACTTCATAGCATCCAGCCATATGTCAATATTATTATTTCGGCCAGGAATCTCCTTCCCATTGTTGTTGTAAACAAAGGATAATTAATTTAATTATCTCTGCAACCACTCAACCAACTTAAAAGCAAATATATTTTTGAAATCAGCGTGAAAAGCTCTGCCAGGGTTGAAATTTTCATTGAATTTGGTCTAGAAATAAAAAGAATTTTTCAGAACACCTCTTCCCCCCTTAAACAGGCATGGATAGCACTGTAAACTACTAGCGAGAAGTCTGCATTGCTGTAGAAAATACATGTCAGCAGACAAAAAAAAATAAAGAAGAAAGACAAATAAAGAACTAGGAAAGGCTAAAAATCACAGCTAATAGATCTGCTTATTAATGTGGCTAAGTTCGTGTTACGACACATACCCTTTCCTCATATAATTTAACAAAATCTGAGTTTAAAGCAGAGGCCATATTAGACAATCACTCAGAATCCTCACCTGACTTGGCTCTAGGTGCATTCTGAAAGACATGAAATCTTCGTAAAGCGCCAGGAGCAATGTTTTATGTGTGGGCGTCAACACACTGAGAGCTGGGTCACACGAAATTTCATAAAAAGGATCATGTTCTCCTGAAGTGATTGCATTCCCAAAATTGTCCGAGAATGTTATGTCAGCATTGGAAGGTAAATATAAATAGATGCCATTACCGATTGGAATTGCGATGGCAAGCATGGCAGGGGGCATCAGAAATTTAGGTGGGCAGATGAGATCAAGAAGCGGGGATAAAGTGGTTGGAAATTAGCACAGGACCAGGATAATTAGAGATCTGTGGGTGAGGCTTTTGCCCTGCAGTAGGTGCAGACAGGCTGACGATTATGGTGAATTAGAATTCAAGAGACATGGAGTTTGCGGGCATAAAGTGGAACCAACTCGCTCAGGAAAGGGGGGATTGGAAATCGTTGGGAGAGGCCTTCGTCCTGCAGTGGACCTAAACAGGCTGATGATGATGATGATGATTTTAGCACCACAAATCCTTACCGCCATTATATATCAAGGCAACGTTATTGTGAATTGTTCCATGTTCACTTTTGGCCAGTGATGGTAAGCTATGGAATGTTACTGTAGTGACTGAGTAGTAAGCACTAGTATTAATTTGCTGAGCTTCTCTGCAACTTAAAATCTCTTCCGAAATGTAATAAATGCTGCAATTGTATCACCATTAAGTTTTCAAAGATCAAGTCAGAATTTTGAAATATGAAACTCAGCACAGCAAAAGTGATGTGCACTTAGTGAGAAAAGTTTACAGGGCGTGGTCCTCACCGCAGATGTGAATTTCTGGTCTGATAATGCACGACGCTTCTAAATGTAACTGTGCAGGTCACAAACACTATACAGGTACAAACTTTTAATTAGAGGCTAGGTTCCTAAATCCTGTGCTGTTATCGTGCCTTTTCACAAATTTGGTGTTCTGCAACTTCACTTCATGAATCGTGCATTATCCCCCTCAAGGGCATTGTCCACATTTGTAGATGCAGCTTGTTATTGCTAGTTTAGCCAGTAGTGGCCAGGCATTGAAGCAAGATACAGTGCACTTTGAATTAATTGAACCCTCTATATGTGCATTGTGTCTTCATTGTGCTTTTCCTGCTGCACGTTCCTGCAGGCGACGACTTTGCTGAAGACCTTACAATACTTGATGAGCGATACATGCATCACTTCTGTTAGCTTTTAATGCGTACATCCAATAACATACTGCATGCACATTTTCAGTCTGAGTTCTGACTCTGTTTAGGAAAAAAAAACAAAAACAAACATTACTGGCCTCAAAATATGTCTATTTGCACCCTAGTTGAAATCAATTACTGAAATGTGCAAGTGCCAATATTAGCACAGTCTCTTTCTTGCAGCAGAATACTGAGTGCCGTGTAACTATGGTCTGATGAAATTTGACACATTTGACAGTCTCAAGAAATAACACTCCCAGTTTTAAACTATAGTAGGGCAGTCAACAATAGCAAAAATAATGATGTTATTATTATAGCTTTATGTTCTGTTCTTTGTTGATGCCTGCAGTGCAGAAACATGGCCGCACAGTATGAGGAACACTTGGAAGAGTGGTGGTTCGAGCATCAGGACAAGGAGCCCGATCTGCACAAGTTCTTGTGCATCGACCAGGCTAAAGGTGTGATGATGTTTATTTTTTATTTATTTATTATTATTTATTAGGGGTGTGTGAATAAGGGAATAGTTTTTGAATAGCATTTGATGTTCTATTTGTTTTCCCCTAACCCTTCCTACTTAAACTATTCGAAGGTCGTAATTAAGGGACAAAATGTGCTGTCTTTTGCCAAGTGGCCAATTTCTGCATGCTGTAAGCTTTGCCACATGACACGTCTGTGCTGTGGTGAAGGTAAACTTGTGCTTTACAGTGATGTTTGCATTTGCACACTGCAGTGAAGTTAACCTGTGTATCTGCACAGTTCGCTGCCCGACTGTTCTTTTTTTTTCTGGGAACTTTGGGGGGCACAATAGTTGTAGCCTTCTTCTGTGGTCAGAAGGCTGTAGCCTTCTTTTGTGGTCAGTTTAGTTACAGAGCAACTAGTTATGTAGTACTTGGCACACGCTGTCAAAAATGTATGACGCCACGCATATTAGTTCTGGAACCTCTGAACAATCGTGGCCACTTGTACTTTTTGGTGCATTTTCTATCTTACAGAGCACCTTCACCTCGCGAAAGTGGTATTCTTGTTAATGTGAAAAGGTAATTTACTACTTATATAAGAAAAATCTTAATTCACTTTAGTGTACATTTAAAAAAAGGTGTGGCCTTTTGAGTTTCAGATGCATAGTTGAGCCGACTACTGCACCAGGCTAACATCTCCGGTTCATCAATAAAGTGTTCTCTCTCTCTCTCTCGAACTGTTGTTGGAGGTCGCATCATAAAAACGCACCCGTATGCATTAGTTTCATTGGGAACAAGGAGATCATGTCACCAACAGTTATCTGGATTTGTTAGTTCTATTGGGAACAACAGTCTCCTAGTTGACAGTTTGGACCACTAATGTACTCTATGTCAGAGGAAAATTTGTGATAGCTTACGTTGATGCCCGTTCTTATATTTGAAGGATACCACAAACGCAGCAGCTCTGAAGTGTGGTCACATATGGCAAGATTTGGTGTTAACTTTGCAGCTTTGAAAAGCTTGCGTACACTGCATCACTCGTTTTTCTTTCTTGTCTTTTTTTTTGTTTGTTTGAAAGGTGTGCGGCACTTGGACTGGTGGTGCCAACTTGGACAAGTCAGTCAGCACAATGTTCCTACACATGCCTGTGTGTTTCATTATGAATCAGCGGGGCCAATTGATCCTTTTCTTAATAAAGCGGCTGTGCCCCATTCTCGTATACAGCAGAATCTTGACGCACTTGTGTACTGCGGTGAAGCTAAACTTGCGCTCTACGGTGGCGGTTCCATTTGTGTACTGCGGTGAAGTTAACCTGTGTGTCTGCACAGTTCACTGCTCGACTGTTCTTTTTTTTCTGGGAACTTCGGGGGCACAATAGTTGTAGCCTTCTTCTGTGGTCAGTTTAGTTATAGTGCAACTAGTTATGTAGTACTTGGCACACACTGTCAAAAATGTATGATGTCACGCGTATTAGTACGGGAACCTCTGAACAATCATGGCCACTTGTACTTTTTGGTGCATTTTCTATCTTACTGAGCACCTTCACCTTCATAATAGCTTACCTTTAATTGATGGATGATTTGAATTGCATGGCCAGTCTCTGCTAGGAGGTTGTACATCTTTGAATAGAAAAGAATGTCCACGAATGGGAAGCAGAACCATATAGCTATTCCATCAAACAAAAATTTCGTCCTCCTACCAGCCTTCTGGATATCGTTTTGAATACATATCACTTCACATTGCCTCTTGCTCCAAATATATTTTGAAAACGTTCAGATATCCCCTTCAGGTGTGAATTTAGTGTCAATAAATCTGGGAAATTTCCACACGTAGCTTCCCTGGCACTGCACATTCCATTGCAAACAAGAAAACATGGTTATGTATATGCGCAAATGTGTGTTATACAGTAGTTGTATATAATTAGTGAGTCACAAGTAAGTCTTGAAAGGTGGGCGGAGAGTGTTATTCACTGCGGTCGCTACCAGCCAGCAAAAATTATATTTTTGTCGTCAATCCAGCAGTGTACCACATTGACCCACTTACCAAACGTGGTGGTGCCTTCCGAAAATTAATTGCCTGGAGAAACATGTCGCACATTGCAGCAAGTTTACGACACATCGAGCACATTGAGAGCTTAATTTATCGAAATCCCAGTGTTTCTTGCACTCTCGTGGCCACTGAACTACCAAAAACAAGTTGCATACACAATTGTGTATGCCACCACTGAAGGCGATATTGTGACGAACAGCACTAGATGCACAGGAGGACTACGCAACTACCGCGGATTACCTGCAATATAAGGAACACCGGGTATCTCTACGCTCCCATCATATGACATGATTCATATGATGGTTTTGGCACTTTAAACTCACAATTAAAATTTTTATTTCTGAAGTGTAATGGGGTAGTGGCTCAACTCTCATGTCGTGCTTGCTTTGTTCTTGCTCCCTAATAGCTTGCTGCCCGGAAAACTACTATGGCCCCAACTGCGAACCTTGCACAGGGGGAGCTGAGAATCCATGCAATGGACATGGGAGGTGTAAAGTAAGGTTTTGCCTCTCTTTGTCTTTATTATGTGGGAATGCCCGACTTTTGTGAGTCCTCTGACAGGGTGTCTCCCCTCCATGGCTTCCTGTTGTCTTGTAATTTGAATTCTCGTGAGGGCACTAATGGTGTAATTGTGTAGTAATTGTGGCAGTGCGCCAGCCATTACTGTAATATTGGTAACTACTTTGAGGTGGGCTATGCTACTAGCTCAGAAAGTATTTTTTCTTACAGGTGGCAGGAAGTGATTTAAACAGTCGTAATGAGTATACTTGCCAATTGCAGGGCTCATGTGTGCATATGGTCATCCGAGTTATCTTGGACTCAACAGTGAAAATGTTAAAAAAGCAAGCATGAGTGTTGAAAGTTTAACAAGTTAGTCTATTACATGATTTCTTTAATTAAAACAAGCAAATGCAAATTTTTAGAAAAACACTTGAATGATTGTAGAGTGCTATATCACGGAAATGCCCCGTCACGGTGGGCTAGTGGTTATGGCACTCAGCTGCTGATATGAAGGTCGAGGGATCGAATCCCGGCTGCGGCGGCTGCATTTCGATGGAGGTGAAATGTTGAGGCCCGTGTGCTGTGCGATGTCAGTGCACGTTAAAGAACCCCCAAATGGTTGAAGTTTCCGGAGACCTCCACTACAGCGTCTCTCATAATCAGAGCTGGTTTTGGGACGTTGCACCCCACGAATCAATCAAACATATCATGGAAACGTCTTTCTTAAGTCATCTTTGCTTTTGACAGGGATCTGGAACTCGCAAAGGCAACGGCAAGTGCGACTGCCATCCAGGTTACACGGGCGAGCTGTGTGACTCTTGCACCGAGGGCTACTATGAGGACAAGCCGGGTCCCAATGGCACCAAGACGTGCACCAAGTGCGACCCTTCGTGCAAGGGTCCGTGCTCCGAGGGCGGCCCCAAGGCGTGCAAGGAGTGCACCTCGGGCTACACCATGAATGAAGAGCTGGGATGCGTGGGTGAGTGTTATTCGGGCATGTCGTACTCGTGCAGTTTCGGTTACACTTTTTTTATAACTTCATGTTGCCATATACAGCACACTCTTGATAATTCAAACCTTTGCTAAATTCAAAAAAATTTGGGTATTTATTTGGCCTGCTATGTTTTGATGTGCTAATTAAAAGCTGCTTAATAAAACTGGATCATGGTTAATTCTATTGATATGTTTTATTTGCCTTTACCAGAGGTAATGCTTTTGTTCTTGTAGCTAAACATTTGTGCTCATACATGTTTAAAACAGCAAAAAATGAAAGCCACTTGCCTGCCTACACTTTTCAAAGCCTTCTAAACCTGGGCCAGGAGAAAAACGAAAAAGAAAAAAATGGTGAGATCGCGACAGTGTACATGAATACTACCTAGTCAGTTCTGCTTTTTCTTAATGAGTGTTGCACCAGCTTGTATACAGTAGAACCTCGTTATAATGAACTTGGATATAACGACCTATCGGATATAACGAAGCAATCGCAATTCCCCTTGAAATTCCTATATATGAAATTGATATTGGTTATAACGAAGTAATTACTGCTCCCCCTTCAACTTCGTTATAACGAGGTTTTACTGTATTTGCTTGCATCTGATCCTTCAAACAGTACAACATTTCTTGAGAAAGTTGATGTAGTTGCGGTTTCGGTGCTGTCACTGTTATGAAAATTTTGTGCGAACTGTGCTGTGCATATTTGTAGCATTATTCTGACGTGTTACTGCAGGTGATCAGTGCGCGAGTCGCAGTTATATTAAATGCAGTGTTAACATTGCTAAAGCATGTAGTAGCTGATTGATTGGGAAGCTGCCTTTTCAGTGTTTAAAGTGGTGCTGGTTGTCGTATAGCTTTGTCAAGGTTCTTACTTCTGTGCACTTGGTTGTATGGCAGACATTCGTGCATCATGTGCTCGCAAGTGCACACAGACCATGCACACTGTACCATGTCGCATAAGGGCATCGACTGTTAAAAGTTCATGACACCTGTTTCCATTCTTTATCCTTTAAATGTGCCATGTTACATCAATGTGCAGGTAGTCTTTTGGACGATCCCCAGACGCAAATGAAAAAACGCAGACCATAACATCTCGAGCAAGTGCCCCGCCCATTCTTGGGTGTGAGACAATTTAACAAATTTATAGGGGAGGCCCTTGCTTGGTTGCGAACCAAAACTCAGAATGGTGGCGGGACTGCCAGAGATAAGAAAGAATGTAGAGCAGTTCTTTACATTAATGTCTGTGGAATAAGGGCATTTACTGCTTTTGTTCGATGTACTTTCTCTTCAAGCCGTCAAAGAACTTCTCGGAGTCAGATGCACAAGTTGTGGGCCTGTGGGCCAGAGCAGCACCGAACACTAAGTTCACTCTAGCAACTGATGCATCTCACATCCGTCCATCTGATAAGAGCAGCCTAGAGCTATTTCAGCTCACTCTAGTCCAATAAAAATGGCAACTCACAATCTCCCAGCTGTAGTCGAGGCTGGCTATGAAGACGAGAAGTACGTGGCTGCATTGCAGCCATTGCCAGGCCTCGGCAAAAGCGCAGTTCAACAACAAATTTCTTTTCCTTACTTAATTGCATAATTTCTTGTAGTTTATTGGGCTACTTCTTGAAAAATTATTGCTTGGTGCGGCGAACAGGGTTCAAGAAAAGGGAGGAGGCAGTTGCTCGGTCACCGGCACCAATTTCAAATCTCTCAAGAAAGGGAGGGAGGTACTTGTACTGGTGGCAGCACTTGCTCAGGATTTTATGGTAGAACTGGAACACAGACATTAGACAGAGCATTTACGGGCAGCTCTGCTCAGATCTGTGTACCCTTCAGATTAGTGTGCATTCGCGCAGGGGCGGCACTAGTGTGTGTGTGCACAGTGCTGAAATTAGCAGTATAGCAGGAATTGTCGTCCAAGCTGCTGAAGATGTTATGTGCCACTTTCTTTCTGCACTGCAGACATCGACGAGTGCATTGAGTCTACGGAGAACCTCTGCGAAAAGGAGAGAAACACATTCTGTGCCAACACTCCAGGTTCCTACAAGTGCATGAGTGAGTAATGTCCTTTTCCTGTACGAGTCTTTATTGAAGAGTGGAAATCTGGGCCAGTAAAATCATGATCCTTGCAAAATCCTGGCAAAATACGAGGCACAAGTAATGTCGTTTTTCACTGGTGGATCTTGAGCAGCTACTGAATTTCTGGGGTGAGCGCTTAGACTTCACCAATCTGAACCTGCCAGCGAAAAGTGAAAATGCTCCGCGAGGGAGTACTGTACACAAAGTCCGGGAACATTTCATACAAACGAACATCAAAACCTATGCCTGAGTTCCACTCTGTACGTTTCTGTGGCACCAAAGTAGCCTTTCCCTATTACACTTTTATTTTGGCAGTCACAGAGTCTGGCATTTACGTTCAGCAGACATCACAAGCCTTTTGTGCAGTATACGTTGCTTGGGCTTCTCAAAGAAGGCATTATGTGTGAAACACGTGGCATGATTTTGTGTCTGGTCCAACGTATGGTGCTCTAAGATCTGGCATGCAGCATGCGATGGCTAAAGACACATGAGGCTAGAAGTGTAGTTATAAGTTACGAAAACGGCTTTAATATAAAAAATGTACCGTATTTCAACTCTCATAGAAAGGCCAGGAGCCGCGTATACCTGTAGAAGATGACGTGACCCCACTCTTGTGCTGCACCGTATGTTTGCTGCTTGGGTTACCGAAGGCCAGTCTCGCGACTTGACACCAAGAAACAAAAATACGAACCTGAGTTTAATCAGAATAAAAGTGATCGTCTGAGCCAATAGAATACTCAATCTTTTCATCAGTAACGTAATCTCTGTTCCTGTTCTCAGTAGTTGTCTGTCCCTTTAAGGTCGCACCGAGAAGGACAGCACAAATATGATCCCTGCAACACGACAAAAATGGAAAGATACAGCATACACGACGACTCTTCTGCACTGTGATCCCAGCAGAAGCAACAGTGATGTGCGCGAGCACGCAGCAGGTGAAAATGCCCAAAAGAGAGAGGGAGAAGCGATGGCCGCTTGAGCACCATTTGACAGGCGCAGAATTATCGAGGAGGCTATGCATGTATTATAAAACTGTAAAAATGCAGTTTTAAAATGTAGTTTTAAAATGTGACTGGTTTCTTAATTCCGCTGTCAACCACCTCACTATCCGTTTTTGACAATTTGCAGTGTGTGACTTTGCTTGTGACGGCTGCACCGGAGATGGGCCGGACCACTGCATCAAATGTGCCAAGAGCTACGTCTTGAAGGACAAGACCTGTATCGGTGAGTTGTGTGTGCACCATCGTCACGGCATTACTTCTACAGTTGTCAACAGCAGGAAATCTCTGACTACAACGCTGTGTCGATTGAACCAAACGATAAATTATAATTGTTTGCTTCCTAATTTCACTCATCTACCTGCTATTCTTTCCTCTTCGCTGTTGTCCCCTGCTGTTCTCATTTTGTGTCCTCTGCAGACAGGATGCCAATTGAGCGTTCCCTGTCTTGAGCCTGTCTGATTCCACTTCCTTATTGTATCTAGAATATGAGCTTTTATTTTATCTCTGTGACATGCTCCTTTGTTTGTCTTATCATGGTGTGCCTGCTATTCTCCTCTGCATGATTCGTCGCACAGCCCTTAATAAGTGGGCCTCGATTTGAAAGACATTAGTACTTTCCTGTTAACTAATATCAACGAGACACCAACAAAATGAGGAGAGGAAAAATCAGAATTTTTTTTTCAAAACTATAGTCGTATAGAACTTTAGAAGTCTGTGGCATTTCACTCAGCATAGATGGATAGAAGATGAGCCTGCACCAATGGGTGCACCGTGATTCTGACCATGAAGCACATGGTCGCCCGAGCCTCTAACTGTGACGTCCTGCACGGGCAGCGATGAATGGTTTTCGCAATGGAATTTTGATGTAGGCAGAGTGAAAGTATGCCCATGTGCTGAGGTGTAGTTTCATGTTAAAACAGCTCTGCCGTGTTCAATACATGACAGTCTGTGGCAGCCAACCTCGCATTGTGGCAGATGTGGAAGGCATGGGTGCAGGGTGGGATACTATTTCTTTAGCCGGCTGCCACGCAACCTGCTGTTGACTCTGAGGGCTCAGCTTATCAAGTTGACTTTACTGTCAAGCTTAACGTAGGTGAAGTAGTGGTGAAACACTTTATGCAGTTGAGACTCGTTGCAATGGACTCTGATAATTCAGCAAGAAGTGCCCGTTTTATCCGCAGTTTGTAATATCTAGTCTTCGGACTTCAGTGCAAAAAAGGGGTGGGGGGGGTGGGAGGGGGTCATCTGTGCCACCATACAACTGATACTACTGACTTGAATTCGGCAGGTCGAGGCATGCTATTTCTGTTACTTGTTTGAGTAACTGCACAACTAAGGTATGGCAGCAGCACTCAACTAATGAAATGGCTAGCAACCATTAACAACAAATTATTGCCTCTTTTAGGCCTGGCAGATTTGAGCATTGCACTGAAGTGGTGCACAGGTCTAAAATTTGGACGTCACATGCATATATTTGCTCATTCAAAATTATGTAGTACATGTTAAAGATATAAATATTTCCATAAGTATGTATTCTGTGTCAAACTCACATTGTAATAATTGACTGATTGATTATGCTGGCTGCTGTCTCTTGCTACCTTGCTGTCCATGAAAGGTGTTTAGATTCCGTAGGATAGGATAGGCTTTGCTTCGCATAAGTTAGTTGAATTACACAGGACAGAGGTGATAGCAGCTAGTCAATGTTTCGTTATGAAAGCTTAAATATGTGCAATATCATCTTCTTCCTCCATCAAGGTGAGTGTGTGAGCATTTTGTTGTTGCACTTACTTAGGCATGCTGTGCACTGATTGCTAATTTAGTTCTCTATTTTATTTTAATTTTTTCTGCCTTTTGCATGATGTGAGCTATTCTTTCGGTGACCCTTTCTTGGTTTGGTGCTCTCTTATTTTTCTCATGTCTCCTTATTTTTATTTTTCTGTCCGCAGATGCAACTGACGCAGGTACGGTAGACATTCTTGGTGGAAACCACACCTTTCTTTTCAAAGCTGCATGAATGCTTGTGCACAGCTCGTTAAAGGCCAGCTGCAGTTTAACTTCACATTGGCAAAATTTGTGATGAAGGAATATAGTACATATGTTTGGGGAGAAGTCACTTCATATCAGCAGGGATGCCAATTAGCTAATCTCTGTGGGCCTAAGCAGATGATAGATGCACCACAGGAAACAAGTCTGAAACCACAATCTTAAAGATTTTCAATGTGCGACGGGCAGTGCTCACTCTCAAAATTCTCAGGTTCTTAATGTCTTGGATTCTGTGTTACACCCTGCATCCAGTAAGAACGGTGGTAATTTGGTAGCAGTCTTAGAACACATCAACTTACCTTACCTACCACGGTGGCTTGGTGGCTACGGCATCACACTACTACCACACGACCTTGTGGTACTGTGACCTTGTGCTGCCAAGGTTGGACAAGGTCATAGGAATGAACACTTTTGAACAAGAGCTGCTTTATACCATTTATATCTTAAACTAGGACCTCTGTGAAATCCCAAACATTGTAGCAGTTGGCCTTTACGACTGTTCTTGTGATGCTGTATCCTGATTTTGTGTTCTTTCACTGCATGTTTTGACTGCTGTAACGCACCTCCTTCACCTCTTTTCTGTTCTGTGGCACCTTCTTTTGCACTCATTCTGTACCTTGCTGCTTTCCCCACTTTTCTTAGACGAGGAGGAGGGAGAAGGTGAGTGAAATTGAATCCTAGTTGTCACGGCGTCACCGTAATTTGTCTCTTAGACCAAAACCTTGAACATAATGACAGGTGTCTAGTCATGCTGATAAAATGTCCGTGAAAAGGCTCGAGTAGAGACGTGAGCCCACTACTGCAATGAATAGTGTGGAAAGCTGGGCATGTTGGTGCAGATTCATCTTCTGTGGAACTGTGCGGCAGAATGCAAGGAAAAAAACGGTATGACGAACAAGCACAGTCTGTCTTGCTTTCCTTCTGTGCTGTCCTGCTCTCCCAGTTTGGTAGATGAACCTTACTACGAACTTGGAGCTTGCAGACCATATGTTGTAAAAGTAAAAAGGAAAAGATTCCACACACTTGGCTCATGAAGCAAATGCAGTAGGACACAGTGTGTGTGGGACTAACATATGAAATTGCTAGTACTGTTCTTTGTGAGCTGGTGATCACATTTAAGATATTATCGAGAAAATTCCTTGTGCAAGTGGTGTCTACAAAGACATACTGTTGAGGCAGCCGAATAGTTAAAGCAGTTAGCTTAAGGGGGGACATGGGTCTTAAAAATGAAAAAAAAATTAAGAAAAAGTCGATGTTTAAATTTTGTTACGACGGCATTCAGCATGTTTTTCTGCACTTGCTCAGGGAAATCTAGCCCTGAGAAATAAACAGTTTTGCTAGAAATTCATGTTTAATAAGTAAGCTTCTTTCCAGACACGCCCCCCAAAATTAAATTTCACACCATTTGGAAGCTTGCAAAGGGAGGCAGCAAGGAAAAGCTCATGCAGTTTACTTCCCTAGAGGTTTCTGAACCATTGGCTAATGCAGTTTGCTGCATCGAAGCAAATAAAATGCTTTTTCCACATGGTACATTGACATCAGCTTTTTGCACTTTTCTCAGAAAGCTTTTTCTGGTTGTTTGCAATTTTCTGGGAGGCGTAGTTATTTTTCTAGCAATCAGATTGCAGTCATTTATATCTTATCCTGTTGTTAGTCTCCTAAGGAGTGCAACAAACATGTCATACAATGTTTTTATGCCCTGCAATATTTATATATTTCGAAGAAGTAAGAAAAGAAAGAAACACACATGTCAAGTCAGATCTTTAATCCTTTGTAACTTTAGATAAAACTGAGGTAGGAACATGAAATGATGCTTCTTGTGCTCCTTAAATATTCATGAACATGTCTGCATAATTTTTAGCTAGCTTACTTTATCATAGTTTCTGCCAGTCATCCCGGAAACCTAAAACAAGAAGCATCGTGCAAAGTACTTCCCTCATTATTTAAAGAAAAACTACTTGAATATGTGAAACCAGCACTTTAAACTGCGCGTTGCCTGTAAGTTTCATTACTCTAGTTGCAGTGGAAATAAACATTTTGCTTAAGATCAGTGTCCCCCTTAAGTCCCAGGAAACACACTGAAAGCTTATGCCATTGTTCAGGTGAAATGAACTGTGTAACATTGGTAACATCCAGAGAAAAGAAGCCCCATTGCTTTTTGTGTTTGTAATAGCTTTTATCAAATAGCTAACAAACTTTTCAATGGATAGTTTGGCCACAGCTCAAGTGCATGTTCATAGAGAACATCTGGAGACAAGTATTTTACGTACAGACAATGCATTACTGTTTGTAGAGGTCTCTTTCCCATGCTTGCAGAAAGCCTACAGGCATATAATGCTACCGAAGCCCGTCAGCTTATGCATGCCAGCGGTTTTCTTTTAAATGCTTGAGAGTAACATACGTGAAAAGCTGCACATCATAAACGTTTTAAAGTAAATTTACCAAGTGTGGTGGGTGTGCAAACCTTGGGTAGACATCCTGGTTACAAAGTTTCACCTAGGAAGTCCTGATAATTTTATTTATTACTTCTTACATAATCAAAACATGGCATAAATTAAGGGGTGAAATAGATGCTTGAAGCAATAAGAAGTCTTCAAACTGGGTATGTTGCTGTAGTCAACATGTCAACAAGAGAGCTTGTCATTGCAGTTGCTCCCCTGATGACATTTGATGCGCCCATGAAGACAAGTCCCCTTGTTGAAACTTTGGCTCCTGTGATATTCCTTGCATGATTTCTCATACCTACTTAGCACTAACACAAAAGCCACCAGTGGCTGCTTCATGATGTTAACAACGTACAATTGTTCTGATGTGCACAAAAGAGCTTCACAGTTTTAATTCTGCTTGGTTGTGTCGGACACCCAGTGCAGGCTGGTTGAAGCTTTGTAGCCTAACCAATTGTTTCATCCTGCCTTTGCCTTCCTTCATTGAATCCTTACTCGCATGTGCATGAAAGTGCTTTTTATGAGTTATCCTGATACATGACTGTTTTAGTGCATCTCAGTAAACACTTGTAAATCCTGCATGACGCAAACTGCTGCATGCTGTTTTTGTCTTTCCCACCCTGCTCTGTGCTTCTCTGCTCACCGTATTCTTTTCCTCCTTCTTGGTGTCCCTCGTCTTACGTAGATGATGTTCCCTACGGTAAGTATAGCACATTTGAAAAGTTGGAGCAAATTATTCAGCATGATGGGTTCACTGGCGCAAGCGTTATGAAAACCAGCAGTTTTTCTGGTTCTGCTTTTTAGTTAATGTGGACCCCTTTGCTGTTGTTTGTGTCCTTTCTTGAGTGTATATTTAAAATGTGCTTGTAGAAGACGTAAAACGTGCATGGGATTGCAATACTCAAAGACAAAATGGAAGAAAACACACTACATTCTTACCCTTGAAACAATTATCTGTTGTAAGGAAGCAAATGAAGAATAGAATTTCCACTAAAACAGTTCTCCTAATATTTAATTACAACAAATTATCAGATATAGTGAAGTTATTCTCTTGTCAGGAAGACTTCATTATAACGAGGCCTTAATGTACAGATCCAGCAAAAATTTGTCTTTGTCCTTTACATCCGTGCTTCTTTCTTTGTCTTTAAAGGGCCCCTTGCCGCGTCACATTGCAGATTTCAGCTATTCACTGGAAGGTTTAGCTTGCTCCCTGTGAACATTGTATAAAAAAATCATCAAATTGGTTCGTTATTGGAAAATGAGAAGAAGTATACAGCCGTCCTGTTACCATGCCTCTAGGAGGCAATCTCTACTGCCAAAGCAAGCAGTAGAGATTGCTTAGCTAGTGGGTTCAGGTAGTGTGCCTCCCCTGTATTCTCTCAAATGCAGAGAGCAAGGAGAGGAGAGGGAGCACATCCGTGGTTACGTAGCAAGCTCCACGTATTATATGTGTCAGTGCCACCTGTAAAGGGGAACCATGTGCCACATTTAGGTTGCCTATAAAGTCTCTTGGTTAGAAGATTAGTTTCAGCTCACTCGTTGGATTCTCGGTAGCAATAAAAGGTGCGGTACCTGAACATAGTAATGCTAAAAAACTTAGGTAACTCTGGCTGTATACACAAATGGGGCTTCAGCACCTGTGTGAAGAGCAAAATAACAATTCTTTAGTGCAGTTTAGGTAGAAAAGACTTAGTTTTCCAGATGTTTAGCCGGTGCAATATCCGCAGGAGATATCTAAGGAAGGGAACATGCCTATATGGTTTCATTACTTGCATTTCCATCAACTACAGGAACATCAATGGGCCACAACTTCCATAATTACAGCTTGTGTTTCTTAACCATTCTGGCAGAGCATCTATAATGAATGTAAGCGTATGCATACAACACTTACCACTCGTAACTACGGAGCGTAATATGCAATTGCGTGACTGTGGATCTTGCTTCTGAAAGGGATGTGTGACCTGAAGGTCCAGTAGGTCATGTGAACGCTTTGTGTGCATCTTGGGTGCAAACGGCTGTGCTTTCTCGCCACCTGATTGGTCATTTGCTTGAGACAACCAACTGTGGTGTCTGTCCTGCCCCTCCTACCCTCCACTTTTCCCACCTCCCAGACAATGGCGAGAAGTGGCGAGAGCTGCACATCTTGCTGGCGCGCTACGCCACTTACCTCGGCCTCTGCATAGCGACGTTGATCATATTCAAGAGGAGCACATCTGTTGCCAGTGCCATTGGGCTGTGCGTCGGGGTGTACATTGGTTTTTCCGAGTACACGCTGTCCAACTGGAAAGACCACAGCGTCACGTCTACCATCAGAAATGTCATGTCGTGGTGATGGCTAGCCCCATGGCTGTCAGCTTTTCCCTGTTCTTTCCGTTACTTCGACATTTCATTCAACATTGTTTCGTTCGTCATGAACATCCCTTTAAGTTTCAAAGGTTGTGAGCTGTTGAGAGTCACATCAATGTTGAACGAAAAATCTGCTTGTGTGATTGTCAGCGGCTGCAGTGGATTTCAGCATGCTGTGGCCGACTTGCCCTGAAGGCAGTCACTTTGCCCACTTACCCGCTTTGTGTGCACTTGCTAGTCCCTGCCAGATATGAACAGTCAGCATCAAAAGATTATGTGCTGCAGGATATGAGAACACATATCCTAACAGGTTGCAGCCGTAGCTTGTTAAGCCATGCAGCATCATGGTGTTTGCACGTCCCGGTAAATGACTGTAATGACGGTAAATAACGGTAAATCTACATATGAGGCTGCCTAGGCTGCAGAAGCATTTGTGAAACCTTTGGATCCCAATGTTTGCAAACATTTGAAACTAGCCATGCTTGTTATGGCTGCGCTAAGATGAGCAAGGCTTGAAAGGTAGCCAGGGAGCTGGAATTATTGGTGGTGGCAAGCTGGAACCCTTTTAATGTCTTTATTGTTCAGTGGTGTGTCCTGTCTCTGTTTTTAAGGTATTGTGGCTTTGTAAGAAGTTTTGTTCAAGAAACGGCCCGAGTGCAATGAAACTTGACGGTGTTGTTGAGCGTCCTAATGCTGTTTTTTTACTTTTTAGTGCAATTTGTTGCTGCAGCAATCGTCTTGAGGCACACTGTGTACAGCTGCTGTCGTTTTAGTCTGTCTAATTTTGTGTGATCACCGGTTCCATCTCTACAGTGTACAGGTCAATCACATGAATGCTAAGCGCGCATCAAAGTGTCTGTTTGATGGACAGGAACAACTTATGTACAAAGACTACGGGCATTCACTAATTCAGATGCATTGATTGACATTCCATGTTTATCTGTATTACGGTATGAGTGGTTGATGAACTTCGGTTTTCATTTATTTTAAAGGAGATTGTAGCAGTGTCCTTATTTGTGTTTTATGTGCCTAATGTGATATTGCCATGAGAAAGGAAACTACCATGCACATTGACTTAGTGCATTACATACAGTGCACTTGCATGCCTGAATTATCCTGTAACTGTAATTCTGCAAAGTGTTGGCATGTGTAGTGACGTTGGTTTTGCACAGAGTGACACCATGTAGAGGTTACCATTCATTAGCAACACTTCGCGCGACAAACGCACTCGAATGACAAGTGTGAGACTTCGCGCAGACGCAGATGCCTGCACACCAACTGTTCTGATGTCTCGGCACTCTGCTGCACAATTGCTTTATGCTCCCATCTTCAACATCTTAGCAACCAGCAGATACTTGTCTACTGTGATGCTTTATGCCCCCATATTCGACATCTGTACAACCAGCGGATATTTGATTATAGCAACAGGGCAATTTCAGGAACTGTTGTTCAGAAGGTCATATTTCTGTAACTAGATAGACCTGCTCTCGATTGTCCAATTGAAACTTGTAGCATTTGTCATTGTTAAAGGGACACTAAAGCAAGAAAATTATTTCACTTTGGTAAATTGGTCCTTTCACAATGCTAAAAGCACCAATAATTGCATTAGAAGTCACTTGGTAAGCTAGAAAATCTGGAAAAAGATGCAGATAGCAGTGCCATCTTCGATTCCCGCAATACTCTCGAAAATGTCGTAAATTTTAACGTCTACTAAGCATTACACATTTCCTTATCAGGGAAAATGAAGGGACCTAGATGTACTTAACATGGCAGTGTGACGAAATCTTGTTGATCCATTGTGGCCGAACTCTGATAAGATTACTCTGAAATATGTTGTGCTACATGAAATACAGGGGACAGAGTTCTGATGCGAAATTTAAGAACTGAAACATTGACCTCAATGTCTTCTCATAATAATGAACCGATGATAGAAAAATTAATGACTGAGTTCTGAAAGAATAATCTGTCATCCAAAACTGACCTGGTTTGTCACTTTGGTGTCCCTTTAAGGCAGTAGGAACGTCCTACATTTCTAGTCCCAACATTGGTCTCTTGTGCACCACTGCATCTCGGAATGCTGCTGTTAGAAAAATCTTCATTGTAGATATTGTTTAGTTAATGACTTTTAAAAAATAAAAATGCACATTACATCAAAGCGCACATTTTGTCTGCACAGTCTGTTTCACATATTGCTTTGTACAAGCTACGCTTTTATTATTCATGGTGTGGATGGTTTGTTGCGCTTTCTCATTCTTATATTTTGAAATGAGATGGCATAGGTTCCTCTATACTGTGAAAGGTTTTGTGCCGAAATTCGTTTGCAGCGCTGTGTCTTGACAAATTGCCTTTTACACAGCCTTCCATTCGCAATTTGTAGACCAGTCCAAATGATTTTCATGCCACTTCCACATTGAGTATGGAATTTTCTGGGCCACATATTTTCTTTGCTAATACTGAACACATTACAATTTGGCTGTGTTATGGCCTGCGCTTGCACGTGCCACTGTACACATACGGGTCATGTTTTGCACCAATATACAGCCTCTCAGAAGAAAATACGGGCTAGGCCTAGTTATTCCAATGATGTACTAGGCCTGATTAGGCCTAACACGGGTGTAGCTTTTTTTCATTGCAAGGCTGTGGCTAGTGTCGCATTTTTTTCACCCTCTTTCGTCATCGTCGCATGTCTACAGTGGTGAGTTGACATCACTTGAGTTGTACTTGGCTTATTTAGCTTAGCAGAGGCTATTTTTAACTAAGAATTGCTTTGCTCACTTCGTCATTAGGGAATTGGTCAGGCTTATGAAGAGGCACGTTTGCACGCATCACACAAGCTGCAAGGCATCGTTTCATGAGAAAGAGCATATGCCACTTCACACCGTTCTTAGTGCAGAAACAGGAAGAACTAAATACAAGATTTTTTTTCATTCTTGGTTTCAGAGGAGCCGGCGTCAGAGAGCGAAGAGCCAACACTGCCCGAGTTCACGCATGGCGACGAACTCTGAGAGATGCTTGCAACGCACAACGTTGCATTGGCAGCCGCTCAAAAGAACCATTTTTGTCTTTCATAAAAACTTCATTTTTTTACATCATAAATACATCATATGTACAGTTTTCATACCCTGTTCCATCCCCTCAGAGTTAGTTCACTTCACAGCCTGTATTAAAATAAATTTTGTTACCTAATTCGTATAGTTCCTATTTGCCGCACAAGGAAAATTTTGCACTCAATGTTCAGCACTGGTGTTTACGGGCGTGTGATGTAGCACAGCAGGACAGTTAACTTCAGTGGCATGAAGTGACGCACCTTATCTCACCATTCATATGTCCCAAAGACAGTTCAGGCTTATGTGCTTCATATGAGTCTCATAGATTTCCCTATTTAAAAGGGTCCTGCAACAGTTCTGTAGCATAGTGTGAAAACCATGCCAATCGGAGAGGCACCTCTCCTGCCTGCTCTTCTTTTCAACATATGACGTCACAAGGAACAAAGGCTCCGTCGCTTGAAGTACAACTAGCATCAGTGATCCCATAATTGCAGAAATGTCATTGGCAATGTTTTATTTGGTCGTAGCAAGTTACCTTTATTTCAGAAGAATAAAGTCACAGTTTCGCCGTAAGGGAGAAGCAATGAATGCGATAGCAAGAAACTGTAATGCTATACATGCCTTGCACCTACGTCACGACCAGGCGCTGCGGGATACCGTTTCGCCATCGTGGAGGACCAGCCGCGGCAGTGAAAGTGCGGACGCGTTTCTGTACTCGCTCTCGTTAGCCGCGGTATTTGAGTTCTCGAATCGCAGGAGAGCAATGAAGAGACGAGTGTGAAAGAACACAAACCTTTTTCACGTGGCAAAAGACGCACACAGTCAATGCGGCCGCACGAAGCAGCTAAAATCCCGAGGCAGCGCAGTTTGTGGCTGACGCGTATCAAGCGCGCCGATCGCGACACCGAACAAGCTGATGCATCCAAGTGTGCACGAGGGCCTACAAATGTTTTGCGAGCACAGTTATGCGCCTGTTCCTTCCTTGAGCATCGTCCGTCGGCTCCCGTCGTAACCGATCGCGAACGAGCGTAGCAGTGGCGCACCAAGGGGGGGGTTTCGGGTGTTGTAACCCTCCCCTGAGGCCGACCTAACCCCATCCCACTCCGTAACTGCTCCTATGTCCTAGAAGAATGTGGCGCTAATGTCTCTGCAAAATGCCGAAAAAATAATAAAAATAATCATCATCATTGATGTTACTATTATTTGGCATTTTATTTACTTTTTTTTACACACGCAA